>PVHT021183594.1:285223-314955 GCA_004024745.2 Catagonus wagneri
CGACTGCTAAAGCTTTAATCGGTTCAATCCAACAGGGCTTCGTCGAGTGCCTACTATGTGCCAGGCCCTGTGCCAGGCACCAGGGGTAGAAAAACAAAGCGCTAAGTCGCGTTTGAGGTGTGCTTGGGGAGCGTGCAGGAGGAGGGCTACCTACTCTGGCCCCGAGGAGGAAGGAGGCTGGGAGTGGGGCTAGGAGGGCAAGGCTGGCACAGAGGACACCTGGGCAAAGGTCCAGTGGTGGAGAATGACAGGCAGGCTGTGCCCAGGACTGGCGAGTAGCACCACAGCCAGGCGGGCTCAGATGCAGGGAGACAGAAGGCAGAGGTGGCGCGCAGAGCGGCTCTGCCTGAAATCTCCACGTGTGGGCTGGGCTTGCCTTTTGGTGCTGGGAGCAGGGTAGACAGGCCGGTGTGGGGCAAGGTCATGGGCGAGGATCCCCCACGGGAAACACTGGGCCCAGAAAGTCTGGGCTGGGGAGGGGGCAGAGCTGCAGAGGTGGGACAGCTGGTGACCCCCTGAGCTAGGGGCTGAAGCAGACTCAGGAGCGGTTACGAGCCAGAAGGTGGGGACAGGAAGAGACCCAGTGTGGCCCGTATGCCCTTTAACAGCAAAACACGGCAGTGGAGCGCGGGCTGAAAAAGAGCCACAAAACCACACTCGCCTGAGCTGGGACTTCGAGTGCCACAGCCATACCTGCCTGTCGGGCTTCATGTCAACGGCGTCAGTCCACTCGAGCATCAGCAATGAACAAACCACTCCTCTGGGGCTCTGGGCCAGGATGCTTTGAACTAAATTGCCCCTGAAGAGCATCTGGGCCTGAATCAAGCCTCCCTTGCAGGTTTCAGTTCTTCTCCAGTCAACTGGCAGCCACTCTTCCTGAAAGTCATCTTTCCAAGAAACGTATCTAATTAACAAGCTCAGGTGACCTCCACTACCCAATGCATCCCCTGGACAGGAACTGTCACGAGGCTTTGCTTTGTCACAACTCCTATAGAGCACCTACCAGTTCAGAAAAAATCGCTCAACTCCCCATTGAAGCGCCCAGATGAAGGATGCTAGTAGCGGCTGTTTTTCCCGGGAAAGTCTGCACGCTGAGGGTGACGCCAAGCATTTTTGGTGGATTTGCGCTTTATCTATAGAACAGTCCCAGAGCAGGCAGTATCATCTCCCCACTTCGCAAGTGAGGAAATAAGCTCAGAGACGTTAACTAGTTTACTGAAGGTCACACAGTTGGGATTCAAACCCACGTTTTTCTGAATCCAGAACCCCAGATCCTAAACATTCCACTCCTCATTAATTAAATGCTGGATTCTCAAGGACTTGCTCTCTCTCTTTTCATTTCATTTTTTGGCGGGGGAGCGGGGGAGCTCCCAGGCTAGGGGCCGAATCAGAGCTGCAGCTGCCAGCCTTCATCACAGCCACAGCAACTAGGGATCTGAACCGCACTGGCGACCTACATCCCAGCTCTCAGCGATGCCAGATCCTTAACCCACTGAGCGAGGCCGGGGATGGAACCTGCATCCTCTTGGACACCAGTTGGGTTTGTTACCACTGAGCCACAATGGGAACTCCCCCACTTCCTTAAACTTTTTTTTTTTTTTGGTCTTTTGTCTTTTTAGGGTCGCACCCGTGGCATATGGAGGTTCCCAGGCTAGGGACTGAATCGGAGCTGTAGCCACCAGTCTACACCACAGCCACAACTCGGGATCTGAGCTGCGTCTGCAACCTACACCACAGCTCACGGCAACGACAGATCCTTAACCCACTGAGTGAGGCGAGGGATCGAACCCACATCCTCATGGATACTAGTCGGGTTCGTTAACCACTGAGCCACGACAGGAACTCCTCCTTACCTTCAGGAAAGTTTAAAGAATAGTATAATAAGCACACATACGCCCTTGACCTGGATTCAACGATGGTTAATATTTAGTGGCATTTGCCTCCTGTCTCACTATACCCACACACTCACACGTTTTTATTTTGTGAGTCACTCCCAAGTTGCAAGCAGCACAGCAATATACCCCCAAGCTCTTCAGTCTGGACTTCCTAAGAACAAGGGCATTTTCCCACAGAACCACAAAGTCATTATCACACCCAAGAAATGTAGCACTGACCTCATTACATCATCCAATCACAATCTATATGCAAATTTTTTCCAATTTCACACACAAAAAAGTCCTCTAAAGCTACTTTGTTTTTATTCCTCAATCCAAGATCCAATGCAAGGTGACAGCTGTCATGTCTCCTCTGTTTCAGTGATCTAGAACAGTTCTCTGTTGTATCTGGTTTCCCCTGACACTCCATCTATGCAAAATTCAAACTGGCTGTCTTCTAGAATGTCCCACATTCTGGGCTTGACTTTAATAATCTTTATTATTTATGTTCTTTCCCCATCTTTGCCAAGATGAGGCACGTGACAACAGCTGGGCCATCAGCAAAATAAGGCAACACAGAGGATTTTCCAGATAGTTTCCATGAAACTATCATCGGCCTTGCAAGAGAAGCAAAATCAATGAGCTCACATTTTCATGGACTTACAATCAAACCACATAACTTGCTTAGGGAGCTTCATAATACTCTTGCTGGAAACAACTCTTTAAGTATTCAGACGAGTACAGCCAGATATGTCCACTGTGCCTAAGAGCTCTGGCCTGCAAGGGCGTTGGGACGAGGCACACACCAGAAACGGGGGAAACAGGGACTACCACGGGGTGACTCAACACTCCCATGTGTTGTCATTAACAAGCAAGAGGATAACAGAGGCACGCGCGGGAGGCCGGGGAGGCTTGGTCCAGAATTGAGCCCTAGATGGAGACTTTGGAGTTCGGTGCCACACGTGGCTGTCGTGGGCCTTCTAAGTGCCCACAGCTGTGCGTGTTCTGGAGCACGAGTGGTTTGTGGGGGCAGGGGTGCAGCCAGAACAGAGGCCCAAAGTGGGAACAGGCCTGGTGTGTCTGGAGAGCAGCAACGACGCAGAGAGAGCTGTGTGGTGTGGGGAGATGCCCAGCCTCATGGGCCACCGTAAACACCTCTCCTTCCAGTCAGGGTGGGATGGAGGCCACTCAGAGCAAAGGAGGGACATGATCTGACTTACGTTTTTTAAGGGGATGAGGCAGAACCCCGTGTCGAGAATAAACTGTAGGGAACAAGGCAGAGAAGCTAGTGACTGGTTAAGAGGCTCCTGCAACAACGTGGGTGAGAGATGCTGCCAGAGCGAGCCAGGTGCCACAGGGTGGCACTGGGGAAGATGGTCAGATCCCTGATGCATCTGGAGGGAAAAGTTGTGCCAACCAGGGGGTAGCTGAGGCTGAGAGCAAGGGAGGAGTCGAGGGTGAGCCCCAGGTTTCTGCAGCTGGAGGGGCTGCCTGCTACCAGCCAGGGGAGGAGAATGCTGAGGGCAGCTGGTTTGCGACCCCCTGTCTTTGTAGCAGGTGTGAGGTGCCAAGCAGGCGAGCAGGCAGCTGGGTGCTCAGGTCTGGAGATTCACAGCCGGGGGCAGGGCGAGCTTGTGAGAGGGGCGCGCCCATGAGGAGAAGCAGCGTACTGCCCCTGTGGGGACGCAGGTCCCTTGGGGCATACGTCCCATATTGGAAGTGGCAATTATCTGGGCTTGAGCAATAAAATAGCCGATTGTAAAATGCTGGCAAGGAGGAGTTCCCTGGTGGCCTAACGGCTAAGGATTCGGCGTTGTCATAGCTATGGTGCAATTGGATCCCCGGCTTGGGAACTTCCACATGCCCTGGGCACAGCCAAAAAAAAAAAAGAAAAAGTTGGCGACTAACATAAAATTTGCTCGCAAATGTTCTGCCAGATACTGACCTCCATCTGTGGGCCTACCTGCCTGAGGGCTAGAAGTCTGCAGCCTCTATGCACACCTTACTGTCCTGCTTCACAAAAATCCTGCAAAGGTGAGCACTGAGGCTCCCATTTCATCAATGAGGAAGTCGAGGCTCAGAGAAGTAAACTGATTTGTCCAAGGTCACACAGCAAGGAAGAGGCAGAGCTGGGACCCAGATGTCAAATCTGTTGTCTCCTAAGTCTGTATTTTTCTGGGACCCAAGGCTTCCTCTACATCCTCAGCCACTTCTTAAAGAGGCAGGTCCTGGGCTAGAAACAGCCTAAAGGAGCATAGAGGACAGGTGCCCAGGAGCCTGCCTTGCCAGGAGATGAGCACAAATGCAATCTTATCGTTGTTAATAATTAGCTTCAAAGGCACGAGTCCAAGGCCTGGGTTCCAAAGAACAAACTGGATCGAGCAGGACGAGCCCCATGCAGTGGAGTCCCTGTACCTGGGCCACAGAGCAGAACGCAGCAACAGGGGCAAACCAGAGAGTGCGAGGAGCACGTGGCCTTTCAGGACCACTTCTGCAGGAGGGGCGTGTGCTTGGCTTCCCAAGGGGGCTCCCTGCTGCAGCGATGCTCCCCCAACATAAATCTGTCCTTCACACCGAGGCCAGAGAGGGTTTTGGGAGGTACAAATCTGATCACATCGCCTGGCGAAAACTCCTCCCACTGTCCTCAGGATAAAATGCTGAATCCCAGATACACCTCCAAGGCCTGCACAACAGGCCCAAGGCGACCTCCTCAGCCTCATCTCACCATCCCCTCACCACCCCCCCGCCCTGCCCTCTGGCCACTCTGCCATTTCTCCTTTCCCCCTGCTGCCCTTTGGCCCGGGGCCTTTGCTTCTGCCATGCCCATTCCCCGCCCCTCAGAGGCCCCTCTGACCTCCAGGCAGGCCGGCCCGTTACCTGCTCTCACAGCCCTTAGCACAGACCCTCATCTGTGAGACGCTGTGATCTGTGTTCGCCTCGCCCATAAGACTGAGCTAGAAAAGGCAGAGACACTGGCATTTGCTCCTGTGACTGCTCCGCATTTGAACTTTCTTTTAAATACACCGCATTAAGGCACTGCGTGTGGGCCTACAGCTGCCGCTTCTCAAGCTGTTGCTTGAGAAGTATGACCCTTGCTCTGAAATGAGGCCCTTGCTACTTATCCGGTGTTAACAGTAACCTTTCTATAACGAACTGATTGTTCATAATGCCTTTTTTTTTTTTTTTTTTTTGGCTTTTTTAGGACTGCACCTGTGGCATATGTAGGTTCCAGGCTAGGGGTCCAATCAGAGCTACAGCTGCCACCACAGCCAATGCCACAGCCACAGCAACGCGGGATCCGAGCCCCTTCTGTGACCTACACCACAGCTCATGGCAATGCCAGATCCTTAACCCACTCAGCGAGGCCAGGGATCGAACCCTCAACCTCATGGTTACTAGTTGGATTCGTTTCCACTGGGCCACGACGGGAACTCCAGTTCATAAGTGCTTAAAAAAAAGACTACTTGCCAAAATTAAGAGCTGATAATCCCACCTACCCCCAAAGGCTGTGTTGGTTCTATTTGTGTCTTGGCATTCTACCAGGCTGTGACGGCCCAGTTGGGGAGCCATGGGGAACTGCTGCTGTCCAGGACGGAGGCTCTCCAGGCCCCAGGCCCTGGGAAGGGCGTCTGAGGCCAGGTGAGGGCTCAGACCCGGAGCGGAGAGCTGCTTACCCACGGAGATTTCTTTGGGGGCTTGGGTTCTCCCTCAGAGACCACTTGGTACAGGATTCTAACTGCTGCAAGGCTCTCTTCAGGAACAGCCATCGAGGCCATAACAGAGCAAAAGTGGAAATGCCAATAAATGTGGGCTGGCTGCACGGCGTGGCTCAGGGAATGTAACCCACTCTGCTCAACACAGCGGGCCTGAAAACCGTGGAAACCTGCTTCTGAGGCAAATGTGAGGGGATTTCTGACCCGCTGCCTGCACGCCTTGGCCAGGCTGCCTTCCAGCATCTCCTATCTGACCACCCGACTAACCCTGGCACCTTCTGTGTGGATTCAGCTCCTCCTCCGGGGCTGGCCCCGGGATTATGGGATCACCGCACACACACACCCCTGCCCACCGCCGCCCAGACTGACCCCAAGTTCAGCACCCAGAGGCAAGCTGGGTCTCCAGCACTGCCATGGCCATTTGGACAAAATGCTGTCCCCAGATTGCGTCCCCATCCTGGGCTCCTGCCACAACCTCCTACCTGGCCTCCCTGTGATGATGCCAGCACTGCTTCCGGCCCGTCACCTATGTTAACTCACTGACCGCCCCCCCGCCCCAATCCTACACGCAGGGAAACTGAAGCACCAGGAGATTAAGTTACTTGCTGAAGGTCCTACGCCAGCAGGTGGCAAGGGGCCAGGCTGGGATTTCTCTCCAGCACAGTCACTCCTGAGCCCGCGTGCATAACCACGAAGCAGTGTGGCCTTTCCAGCCCCTTGACATGGCTCCCAGGCCCCTGCAGGCACCATCCGACCTGGCAGTTCCAGTTTTACAAGTGCATTTTCAGGATGGCTGTCCCCTGGGCACCCTCTGATGGCCTCCCACTGCACTGGAGTTGAGATCTGGTTCAGCTCAGCCCCTCTCCCCGCTGCTCCTTACCTGCCAGCCACACTGGCCTCCTTTGGGATTCTGGGACACACCAAGCTCACCCCCAACTTCCAGCCTCCCTCTGAGGTCTCCTTGAACTGGCAGGCCTCATCATTATCTCATGGAATTTTCTGGCCCCTCCTTGCACGGTGCCTCTTCAGAGAGGCATCCCTCACCAGGAGGTTATTTTCTGGACCCGGTCCATCGCCTCCACGGAGCCATCTCAACCGACCCACAGCTATGCCCTTCGCGTTTACGTCCTCACCTGTCTGTGGGCAGCCCGCCCCCGCCCCCAACAGGAAGCGCCACAGAGCAGAAACCAGGTCTGGCTTTGGTTCAACACTAGCGCTGTGCCTGCCGTACAGCAGAGTCTCAGTAAGGGGCTGAATGAATGGATGGGTTTCACTGAATGGATTCAAATTTACTTTTATCTTATTCTATTTTATTCTATTCTATTTTATTTTATTTGCTTTTTAGGGCCGCCCTGCAGCATATGGAGGTTCCCAGGCTAGGGGTTGAATCAGAGCTGCAGCTGCTGGCCTATGCTACAGCCACAGCAATGTGGGATCTGAGCTGCATCTGCGACCTATATCGCAGCTCATGGCGATGCCAGATCCTTAACCCACTGAGCGGCGCCAGGGATCAAACCTGCGTCCTCATGGATACTAGTTGGGTTCCTAACCCACTGGGCCACAACAGGAACTCCCTAACTGAATGGACTTTAAAAAACCAGAAGACAAGATTAGGTGTCCCTGCGGCACAGGGTGCGGCTACAACTATGTCAATGCCAAATGCTGACTTTGTGGATAAGGCTGGGAAGGAAGTTTCCTGAGGCCTCCTGGTATCTCCTCGGGGTGTGGATCAAGAGGGAATTTTCCTGTGGTGACCGCCCTGTTATCCGGGCGTGGGCAGGCAGGCAGGGAGCTGGCTTCTCCCCTGTCCTCAGAGCACCGCTGGGACGGTGCAGGAGAGCCCCACCTGGGCGCAGTGCAGCCGAGCTGTCTTTCTTACCCCCAAAACAGTGCCATCATAGAAATGACGAACTGGTTTAAGTATTTCAGGATACGCTCCTCAAAATGTTGTCAGAGCAAAAACCGCCCAGCTCTAGGTGCCGCGCAATATGAGTTCTATCTCACCTATTCAGAGAACTTATTCCGCAGCCGCCTCGGGGGGCGCCGCTCACTCATCAAGCCCCTGCTATGTGCCAAGCAGGGGCGCCGAGTGCTTCGTGAGCATGACCTCCTTTGACCTTCAACAGCCCTTCCTGCAGTCTTTTTAGAACCGTTTTAAAGGCAAGACCACCGAGCTTCACAAGCATTAAAACCCTGAGTGAGGTCACAAAGCTGCTTTCTTCCAACTACAGCAGGGGCGGCAAAGTCAGTGGGGCCAGGCTGGTGGAACACAGGGGCACGCAGGCCCCACCTCCGGCTGGGCCCAGGGCACGGCCGGGAAATCCAGCGTTTGCAGTGGCGGCGACCGGTTCGATCAAGAAGCGTAACACAAAGTCCTTACCTGTTAGAAGTATTTATAGATGCGATAATATGATGTCTTCCATTTGCTTTAATACACTGGGGTGTGGGGAGACGGTGAAGAAGAGAAGCGGTGGAGCAGATGAAACGGGGCTTATTAGCAAAAGGGTAGTAACTGCTGGAGCCGAAAGGCCGGGTATTTATAGAGACTCACGGTATGATTCTCTCTAGAAATCCAATCTATTTTATCCAGTCAAGTCTAATCTAGTCTTTCCTTCCCTCTCTCCTGCGGGGCTGCTGCTCTGTGACCTCTGCCCCTGTCCTCCTCTCCCGTGAAAACAAAACGGGCTTTCAGCTCCCCTGGCTTCTTTCCCAAGGGAGGCCGGTGGCCTCTTTGATGTGTCAGCTCGCCTGCCACACCTGGCCCAGGGGCGGGCTGAGGGACAAGGACACAGGAGATGGCTTGTGAGTGCTCTTCTATGGTTTCTTATTAAAGTGTGACAGGTTTAGTAAATACACTTAAAGTCGCCTCTTCCTGCTGCAGGAGCTGACATTCCTTTAAGCCTGTCAGACAGTATCGCCCTTGATAAAAGCTGACCTGCCCCAAACACTGGTCCCCAAGTCCGTTCCCTCAAACTCCTCAGGGAGACAAAAATGACAAAAACGCCACCTCCTACGATGCACGCCCAGCCTGCAACATCAGCAAACGCGAGCGCTTCCTGAAGCCGCTTCCCACCTCCTGTACACACAGGCGGCATTTCGTCAAGTGCAGAGCGTGTCAATTTTCCCCACTGGAAGGTGAGAAGCTCCAATATTTAAGAATAATCACCAAGAGTCAACACGTGTATATCTTACTCTAGTACCATATGCTCATAAAATCCATAAGTCATAGTATTTTCTGGACGGCACCCTCTTTAGCAAAGACATAATTTGCAATCAGCCTCAGTAAAGACAGACAGCCATTACTTTCCTAATGGCCAACTACCCAAAAAGGCTCAGTTAAGTGATCTCAACTAGCAATCTAATCAATTAAAATTGATAAGTGAAATACTTTTAACCTTTGTTTCAGCAGAGGCCGGTTCCTAGGGGGAGGGGAAGGAATGTGAATTCCCAGCATAAAATTTAATTCCATTTCACGGATGCAAACATTCTTGCTGCCTTGATGGAGCGGCTCCCTTTAAAGCACAACCGTTTCTCTCTCGTCCCTTGAATCAAATCAGAGAAAGATGGGTTGATGGGTCTCTCCAGCCAATTCCATCAATTTAAACCTTTACAGAAATCCCCGTGGCCATTTCTCAAGGGGGAAGGGGCCAAGGAAGATGGGCACAGAGCAGAGAGGGGGCAGAGCTCCCTTGGTCTTCTGAGACAGAAGAAAAAAAGGGCAGAAATAAGGAGGCAGGAAAAAGGACTTGGACAACCAGGAAAACCTGCAGTCATCATTTACCGAGACTCCTCCACGTGTTAGGATGTGTGCTCTGCTTCTGACGCACATCACGGTGTTTGATCACTGGGGGTAACAGCGACTCCAGTTTCCTGAACACAGTCACACGTGAGGCACTATTGGTAGCCACACTGTATTTTACGTGGCGTTTCACTCAGGTCTCACAACAGCCTCGCAGCACAGGGAAGACTGTCCTGATTTTACAGGCGGGGAAACAAGGTGTGGTGGGTGGGGGCGGGGGGGTTCAACCATGTGCTTGAGGGAAAACAGAGCAGGGCCGGGGTGTCAGGCTCAAAAGCCAGCCCTTGATGGTCTATGTCATAATCAGTGGTCACATGATTGAACAGTTTCATCAAACCTATTCAAATGTACACTAACATCTGGTGAATTTTTTTTTTTCTTTTTACGGCCCCAAGTGCGGCATATGGAAGTTCCCAGGCTATGGGCTGAATCAGAGCTCCAGGTGCTGGCTGACACCACAGCCACAGCAACGCAGGATCCAAGTCGCGTCTGTGACCTACACCACAGCTCACGGCAGCCCCAGATCCTTAACCCACTGAGCGAGGCCAGGGATGGAACATGCATCCTCTTGGATACTAGTCAGGTTTGTCACCGCTGAGCCACGATGGAAACTCCAAAGCTTGGTCAATTTTACTGACTGTAAACCATATTTCAGTAAAGCTGATTTAAAACAAAGGCCTTCTCCTCAGTGTACACTACAAAGAATGGCCATCTCCAGATCCCATCTCTTCTTCGAGAACATCCTTTGAGGAAACTTCCTCATTTCCCAGGTGATGGGGTTAAAAAGGAACAGCTCTGCTGCTGAGCACGTGACCCTGGCCTAGCCAATCAGTGAATCACATTCCTCCAACCACTGACTGGTTCAGGAATGGTCATGTGACCCAAGCCAGGCCAATGAGAGCACTGCCCTGGATTCCTACGGAAGTCATAGGGAAACACAAGCTCTGTTTCTGTTAGGGCTGTTTACTAGTTCATAGAGCTTGGAGTTGCTGATAGCCATCTTGCCACTACATGGTGAGAGTCCTCTGGAAGATGAAGGCAGAACAAAGGAAAGCAGCTGAGAGATGGAGGGTGGCAGCTTTCCGATGACACTGCTTGAGTACCTAGATCCAGCCAGGCCTGAAGGTAGAACTACTCTTGGACTTTACAGTGATATCAGGAAATTCCCCTTTCTTTTTCCTTAAGCTAGTCTAAGCTGGGCTTCCTGTCTCTTATAATCAGAGAGTCCTAATATATCACAATGCTTAGAAGAAACAGAAAACTATCTTGCCCATCAGTACCCCCGTGCCCCACAGCAAATGGAGGGAAAAGAGAGCTATAGGAACATGAGAAGGGTTATGGGGACATGACCAGGCTTTATATCCACCGTCTCCTTCAAACCTCAGCCTCCTGACACAGAGGAGAGCACCGAGGCGTGGTGCGCTGAAATAAGGAGCCCGGGACTGCAAGCTGAGCACAAGTTTCTCTGGCCTCCAGAGCCTTCGTCTCTATCTAAATGCTAGTGATCTGCATTTTTGGAAGCTTTCTTTTTCTTAGTAGTGGAATCATTTAGTCATTAAAATCGTACAGAACACCTTAAATACACAAAACCAATCAGACCAGAGGTGCGAAGACTATATGGAGGGCAGGGATGCTGGAGCTGCGCCAGCCCCTGCCTGAGATCCCAATCACCGTGCACAGACCTTTCAGCAAAACACCCGCACACGGCTCCGCCCGGTCTCCAGAAAGCAGGACCCACATGGGCCTCAGGTGCCCAGAATCTAGTGTCCCTTCTTGGGAAGTTTGGTGTGACATGCACGCTCTGTTAGCACATGGTCACAGATCAACCCCAGTACAACATGCAGATCGCACACGACCCTCCCAGTGACGTGAGTCAGCCTGGCGGTGTCCCCCTGCCGTGACTCAGGATGACCAACTCACTCAGATCCAGGACGTCATCCGTTTTGATCAGGTCTTCCTCCCGCGTCAGGGGCAGCTGGGTCTCGGGCTCCCCTCGCAGTTGCAGTGACAGGGAACGGAGCATGAAGAACACCCGGATGGCCTGGACAACAATTCGGAGAGCAGAGAAGAGGGAGATGGAAGTCATTTGGTGAGATGCTCCACGTGGAGAAAGCACACAGTGACTCTTGATTCGAAACAAACACAACAAAGCCCACTTCTCCCAGCATCATGGTTCTGCTGCCTTCAGAGCAAGATACACAGCAGTCAGAGGAGGCAGCCTGTTTTCCATTATCCATAGGTTCAGGTTTGGGCCACTTCACCTCACTGAGCACCTGTCATTTGCCAGGATTGTCCCTCTAGTGTCACGTGATCCTCAGCAGGCAGCCCCGCTTCCCAGAAGAGGCACAGAGACCCAAGCAGGCCAAGGGACCTGCCCCGGGCTCACGTCTAGGGAAGGCGAGAACCAGGCCTCTTACAACTAAACCAGCATGGAATTTGGGGATCCACATCATGAGTGTTTCAAGGTCCCACCTACTTAATGTGGGGGTGGGGGAGAAAGAAGAAAGTGAGATGCTGGTGGGGTTCAGAGCCGGCCAGACCCAACTAAAACCCTGCCTCTGCCCCTCCCTGGGAGCCTCAGCCCCTTGGGTGTGCCCCTGATAGGGCGGGCAGAGGACCTGGCACCTGGCAGGTGTGCAGTGACGGCAGTGCCCCAAGAGCCCGCAGACTCCCCCAGCCGGCTTTCTGCGGGCAGAGCTGGCTCCATCCGCAGAGGGACTCCTGGCCCACAGCAGAGGAGCCTTAGGGGGACCCAGTGTGACCACGCATCTCCAGAGAGCAGAACCAAAGCAGAATCCCAGGCGCCGGAAGCCAGAGAAGTTTGCGCAAAAAGCAGCCTTCACCGGGGGCAGCTGGCCCTAGAGGCACCCTCCCCTTGCGTCCTGGCTTGGGGCTGACTCGCCTGCCAACCCGAGGCCAGGAAGCACAGGGAAGGCTACTTTCCAGCCACTTTCCCTGACTCACCACTGGCGGGCCGGCCAGAGGGAAACAGCCCCAAGTCAGACATACAAGGACTCTCAGCTCCACCACGCTGGCCAAGGCCCCTGAGCTAGGTTTCCTCATCTGTGAAATGGGGGTGGGGTCTCTACTGCACAGGGCTGCTAGGAGGTTCTGAGATAATACTGGCAGGGAACAGTTGAAACGTGTTCCATAAAGCAGTGGCCACCCTGTACTCCAGCCGCTCCCCAGCTGGGCATGGGGACAAACCACTGTCACCACTGGGTCCTCCTGTTTCCAGTTCTGAGTCTGGAGGCCTGGCCCCCTGAGAGGGTGGCTGCCCTTTATACAACAAGCTGCCCCCTAAAATATCACTGCCCACCCAGGGCCGGGCCTATACTGGCTTCTGATGACCCATGGGCACCTCTCAACCTTGGCCCAGAACTGGCAGGGGACCTCGGGACAATTACTTAATCTCCCAGTGCAGAAAATAGGGAAGACAAGCCAATCTCCTGGACCTATTCTAAGCCCAAGTATCCGTCTCTGTCAGCCAGAAGCACTGCCGGAAGATAAGCTTCATGTTAAAACGGGGGTGGTGGCGGCGGTGGCGGCATTGGTATATGACCTGACTGTTCTTAATATTTTAAAGCACAGTCTTTGTCTGCAACAAGCAGATGAAAAAGAGGTAGTTCCACTCAAACCCCAGCCAATCAGGGCTTTATTTATTAAGCATCAATTGGGTGCCAGGCACTGTGGGCACCATACTGCAGTGTAAGGTTTTCCACGGGAGGAAACGGAGCTGAGGGGGGTAGAGCGAGCAGGTTCACACGGCTGCTGAGAGGCTGAGCTGGGACTTGAGCCCAGGAATGTCTGATACTGGTGTCACATAAGCAAATACACCAGGACATTCAAAAGCCCGCACCAGCACAAGTACAGAAAGCCCAGGATGTGGGTGTTCACTAGAACTCCTGGGCAGTTTGAGCTCTCAGAGAGGGAGTCACGACCTTGGAGATGAGGCGGAGAAAAACAGAAAAGGGCCCATCACACTCAGGTTCAGGTTGAGCGGATGTTTTATTGCTGCGTCAAAAACTCATCCCTCTTGGGGTTCTGAAGGGAAAATATCAGACCAGACCCAAGCTGGGGGATGAGAAAAAAGAAGTGTGCAGCTTTCGCAGCCCCATCACTCTGAAAAGCAGAAACCTTCCAATATAAAAGGAGTGTGGAAGGTGGCTCCTAACATAGACCTCTTTGGTAAAACATCTGCTTTTGCTCTTTAAGCAACAAATGGAAGATATTTCCATGAATACAAAATAATAATAAAATGATTAAAAATACAAAATACCTCCCTCCCCCCAATAATACTTTTCCTGGTTCCTGCTCCAACTCCTCAGAGAAGGAAAAGCGTGTGAGAAACGCAAGCCCATGAACATGAGGGCAGGCTCCCCTGGGTACTCCACTTGAGCAGAAGTGGGGCTCCCATGCGCCTCTAGAGGGCTTAGCAGGTATGCTCACCAGCCCCCCAACTCCAAGAGGCCATGACAGAAAGGGAAGAAACTAGGACGAGGGTCATCAAAACATCCCACTGCCCCCAAACATCACCACTCCCTCGGCTTACGCAGGGCCTGCCGGGCACGGCTGGGGGCTGGACCATGTCACCTCTTCTGAGCCTTTTAACGACCCTGTGTGGTTCCCATTTTATAGACAGGAAACCAAAGCCCAGAGATGTCAGGACGGAAGCCTGCCCAAGGTGACTCAACTAATAACCGGACTCCAAAGTCCCTGTTCTTCCAACCACACTCCTTTGCCTTCAAAGGACCGAAGGCATGGGACTCCAGCTTTTACTGAGTGCTTTTCCTGGCTCTGCTAAATAAATGGGCACATTAAAAACTACCAGCTGAAGAGAAAAAGGCATTCTTATTCTTTCAGATGCTTCCGCAGAACGATAGGAAGACTGACTCTGGAAGAACAGATTCAACTTGGAAAGGGTGCAGTTGAGCAAGCTTGAATTTAAAGAAGAGATGCCTTGGGAGGTCCCACCGTGGCTCAGTGGTAACGAACCCGCCTAGGATCCATGAGGATGCTCGTTGGGTTCCTGGCCTTGCCCTGTGGGTTAAGGATCCGTCATTGCCGTGAGCTGTGGTGTAGGCTGCAGACTCGGATCGGATCCCGCGTTGCTGTGGCTGTGCTATACGTCGGCAGCTACAGCTCCGATTAGACCCCTAGCCTGGGAACCTCCATATGCCGCAGGTGCAACCTTAACAAGTAGATAGATAGATAGATAGATAGATAGATAGATAGATAGATAGATAGGCTTTCACAGGTCGCCTCCCCTCAGCTGGGAGCGACTCTGGCAAGGAGAGTCCCATGTGATGACTCCCATGAGTGGGCTGGGGGAAGGCTTCCGAATCACACAGACCTCCACTCATCCTGGGATCGGGCGAGCCACATGAATTCCTCGAGCCTGGGCTGGAGCTCTAGAAACGGGGTATCCACCATCCGTGATGACAGGGCCGCCGCCAAGGTGCCACCAAACAGCGCAGGGGACAGACGCCCCGAGCCCGGGGGCCAGTGCTCAGGCCAAGCCCTCTCTCCTACTTCCCTGGCTGCGCCTGTAAGCTGAGGAGTTTAGGTGACAGTCACCAGGTTAGATGCCCATCAAGGCCGTGGCAGCAGCTGTGAAAGTCATTCTTAAAAGAGAGCTGAAGCGGTTGACAATGGGCACAGCCCTTTGGGAAAGCGATTTGGCAATAGGGAGAGAGTCACGAAAAAAAAAAAAGTTCGTACCCTTTGAACCAGAAATTCCACTTCTGGGAACTTATCCTAAAGAAATAAGCCAAAAGAAAGGAAACACTGTATTCACGGAGCTGCTCATTACAGTTGAGTTGAAAATAACACAATACTGGAAGCAACCAAAACGGGAAAATGCCTAAGTAAATTATGGCCCAAGTCACCAGGTAAACGTTTCTACAGCAGGAAGGGACCAGACTTACTAACACTGCATCGCAACATGAAAAGCTTGCTCTGCGACGGAGAGAGACAAGCTGTGAGGGCGAAAGCAAGTCCATGGCCCCTCTCCCTCTGCAAAATGTGTTTGCAAACAAAGATGGGAGGAGACACACAAACCGTCTGTGCTGTTTGTTTAGGGTGATGAAATCGCAGGAAATTCTTTCCCTCTACTTCGGAAACTTTATGAGACGGGATTGTATTTTCTTTAATGGGTAATACACATCCAAAGAGTAAAAGCAAAATATCTTATTTTCTCAAGGTCCCCAGTGATAAACACAAAAACTGTTTGTGGTTTTACGAGGGAACAGGGACACAGACGCAGGGACAAATAAAACTTCACGCAGATACCTTTACTTTGCAATGGCTTCCGTAGTTACCCCGTATCAATTCAGATTTTAGCATTCACCAAAAGGCCTCTCCCTAACTCTCTTTTCTCTGGCATTAAGCTCCAGTAGGTTTAGATCACAAAAGACTGGATTTCTTTTCTACCTAAGATGCTAGATAGAATGCTCCTCCACTCTTCAGCCGCTTCCCAGCTGCTCTCCTGCATCTACTCTGGGCAAGAGCTGAGAGGCAGGACACATGAGGCACGGGAGGCTCAGGGAGGTTAAGCAACTTGCTCAAGGTCACACAGCTAAAGCTGCGATGGAACCTCGGCTGGTCTGACACGTGCGCCCGGGCTCGTTCTTAACAGCCTCTCTCAGGGGCCCTTCCACAAGGGCTGGGTCTAGCTCAAGTCCCAGGTTTGGCTAGCACGTTCTCATCAGACCGCAGCAGTTCCTGTGACCTTCACTTCAACGTGGCCCTTCGCCGCTGGGATGGCTCAGCGGCACTCCCGCTCCTTCCGTCTTACTTTGTAGTATTTGTTCTGTCTACTCAGGCACCTTGTGCATCGCCTGGCACCTAGCAAATGCTTGACAGTTTTGGCGAATCAAAGGATAAACAGTAACTTGCAAAAGGCAAGAGGGGAAATGTGACTTTATTGCCAGATGCCTTCCCACAGCCTGCAAGGCCCGGCCCTCCTCTCCTGTCCCCTTCACACGCTCACTCCAGCCCCCTGCTCCTTGGACAGGCCGTGCTCATTCGAGTCTTGGGGCCTCGACACTCACTGCTCCCTCTGTCTGGAAGGTGCCTCCTGTACGTCTCTGCGTGGCCGGCTCCTTCTCACGCTTCAGGCCTCCCTTCGGACATCACCTCAGCTGAGCAGCTTCTCCTGATCCCTTTGTCCCAGGTAGTGCCACCCTCTTTACTTCCGCTGGTCACTAGCTCACTTGTTGATAAACGCTGCCCCTCTCCGGGCCGCCTGCCCCGCCCAGCTCTGCGCCCCCAGGCCCAGCCCTGGCACACAGCTGGAGCCCAGCGGCTCCCTGACAAACAGCGCAGAGCTGGAATGATTTACCAGTAAGGGTGGCTTGAACTTCTCTGACAAGTCCTTAAGGAGAATAAGGGGTGGGGTGGGGGGCGGATTTCTGAAAAAGGTCAGCCTCCTCAAAAGTTAGAAAAGTCTACACTTGGCAAGAAAAAAAAAGAAAACCTCTGAATCCAAAAGGACAAAATGGAATGTTCTCTGGATACAAGCAAAGAACTTGAAACAAACCACATAAACCCTCAATTGCTTGCTAAACCATACACTTCCTTTAGCTCAAATTCAAAGCACACTGCTGTGCTCTGATGTCTCAAACGGGCTGAGGAGCTAAGCTTCTGGAGGATTCTAGACAGCTGCCTTGCATCAGGAACTGGCCTGAGGAGGGGGCTTGAAATTCCCCTTCAGAAATGGATCTGAAGTTACAAAGGAAGCCTCTCTCTGGAGGACGGCTCTGCTGGGAGGTGGCCAAAACTCTTTTATCTCATCCGGCCACCTTCTCCCGGGCTCTAAACCCACAGACTCCGGGACCTGAGTGTCACTTTTATAATCCTGTCAGACAGACGATGGCCCAACAGGAGACCCCGCGGAAGCCCAGACGGGCCAGGGGCTCTGCCTGTGCTTCGGTTAGTGGTGCGGGCCGCGCAGCCGTCTGCGGCAGGGCACGTGGCAGCACAACCCTGGGAAGGTGAACCAGGTGACAGGTGAGGCCCTCAAGCCCCACTGCTGGCCTCTGTGTCCCCACCTTTCGCCCAGTCCTCCCGACAAGTCTGGTGGGGTGGGCCCTGCCGCCTTCCGGGTGAGGAGACAGTGACTCAGAGGCACGGGACCCCAAAGCCCAGGCCGGCGCTCTGCGTGTGCCCGCGCCCCGGGCTGCTCCTGCGGGTCAGGACCACAGGCGTGATGACAGGAACCGGTGAACAAGGCCAAGGGCCTCACCGGGCTCCAGAAATCCGCCTCCTCTGGCCCCCGCACTTCCCACATGGCCTCCCTCCCACCGGGCTCCAGCCTCGGTCCCCTCCTGGGAGGTGCCGGGGACGTGCCACATCTGTCGGGGCCTCTGCGCCCGCCCCCGCCCTTCCCCGCAGTCTCGGCTTACGGAGCGCCCCTCTGTGCGGCTCCACCTCCCTCCCCGGGCAGGAGGAAGGACCGCAGCCCACGGTCCTTTAGAAACAGCCCTGACCCACGGATCGATGCTGTCTCTTCCCACTTCGCCCCCGAGGCTGTGACTCCTTGAGGACTGAGGCTGCGGTGGCCCTGGTGGCCAGCACCGAGTCGGGCTAATGACCACAACGAAGGCAGCCGTCGGAGGCGGGGGTCAGAGTGGTCGCACCGCCTGGGCTGAATCCTGGCTCCGCCACTTACTAGCTGGGGGACCCCGAGCAAATCACTCCACCTCTTTGTGCTGCAGTTTCTTCCAGTGTAAGATGGGGTCACACCAGCGCCAGCCTGCTAGGGTGGCTGTGGAGTGACGTGAGGACGTTCCTATGAAGACCCGATGGGAATGACCCCCGTATCACAAAGGACATGAGCACATATAACAGCTAAGAAAACGCGATGGACCGTGGGCCACCAAGAAGCCGGGCTGCAACCCCGGGCAGCAGTTCTCCACGTCCACGGCCTTCCGGACGCTCCAGCCCAGGGCCTGAGGGGGACCGTGGGGACAGGGTCCTCTCTGGTCAGGGGATTTGACAACCAGACCAGGGTGTGACTTCGCTCTTACAGTCTCTGAAGCCAATCAAAGGCCAAGGGTGAGCGCGTCCACCCGGTGAAGGGTGCGGACACGACACGCGTTTGTCAGAAGCAGTCTCCCCATAGGAGTCGACGCCAAGGATGCCCAGTGCAAACACTGCCAGCCACAGACACGGCCGTGGGCCCGGCCGCGAGCACAAGGAAGGAAGGAAGGCGTCACAGGCTCCGAGTGGGCAGGTCCGGCGGTGAGGGCTGTGGCTTCGGGCAGACAGCAGGGCATGTGGACTGACTTCAGACACGGGGCCAACTCCCTGAGCCCCCGAGCCCCGCTCCGCTTCCCAGGCACAGTCGCCGGCAGGAGAGCCTCGGAGTCCTCTGGTCTGATGTAGATCCAGCAAGTCAATCTCACTTTGCAAAATTTCAAAGTGTTTTTGTTGCTGCTTGTTTTTTGTTTGTTTGTTTGTTTTTGTTTTGGTCTCTTTAGGGCCGCACCTGCGGCATATGGAGGTTCCCAGGCTAGGGGTGGAATCAGAGCTGCAGCTGCCAGTCTACACCACAGCCACGGCAATGCTGTATCCGAGCCGCATCTATGACCTACATCACAGTTCATGGTAACGCCGGATCCTCAAATCACTGAGTGAGGCCAGGGATTGAACCTGTGTCCTCATGTGTACTAGTCGGGTTTGTTACCAATGAGCCACAATGGGTACTCCCTCAAAAATCTCACAGTTAAAGCAGCTCTGCCACGCGGGTTACACTTGGATGAGCTCAGAGGAAGATGCAGGCTGATAAGGGAGCCGAGTGCAATGAATTCCTCTAATTTATCCCCTAACCTTCACATCTCCAGGGAATGATTTTCTAGGAAAAGGCTGTGGTGCTTTCTAAGAAAGAAACCGTGATCTGACGAGGGAGATAAAGTACCCTGAACAGCCCTGTGAGACCGCTTCAGAAAAAAAGTGCTGATAACGGAAGCTGCAGCTGGGTTCTGAGAACTAATCTCTTCGCACGCCTGGCCCGCCGCGCGGTGAGGACGGCGACTGCGGGCGCGGCCCGGACAGCTCAGACACCTGGGCCGTGCCACCCCCGGGGGCCCAGGCCCGGCTCGGGGCAGCCCGGCCGCAAGGCACCGCGGCTCTCTGCCCCGGCAGAAGCACCTGCCTCCTCTGGGCTGGGGCTGCTTGGCCACACCCAGGCCGGAGGCCACGGGATTTCAATCTCTGTCTGAACAGTGTGGGAGGGCGCGGCCCGGGGCACCCGGAGTCACTCACCCGCCGTGTCTTCTCCACGTCACCACACGGCAGCCGCTTCACGAAGTCGATGCCGGTGAGCGGCGTGCCGGTTGGGGGCAGCAGGATGGAGGCATCCATCATGAGATACTCCACATTCATGGGCTTCATCTAGAAGAGAGACGTGACGGGCGCTCACTGAGGGGGGAAGGGGCTGGTGGACCCCGACTCAAACCGAGCTGAAGCCTCGGGGCACAGATGTGAGAGATGTGCTTTTTTGTTTTCTGAGGCGCAGACTTTCCTCCCTTTGCAGGGACAGCTTGGCCACTCACAGAGGCTGCCCCCCGCTGAGCAAAGTTCTGCTTTCGCCCCCTACACCCCAGCGGTGAGAGGGGCCCCGGTGAGGAGACCAGCCACTTGGCAGTGGGCCCTCCAGGGTGGTCTGCCCCGCGTGCGGGAGCCACCCGCCTCCTGCGCAGCCTGCCGTCCACGCCCTCGCCCCTCGGCCCCGGCCCGCCCTGCGGGCAAGCCCCCTCTAGGACAGGTGTGCTCATCTGGCCTCTGAAATAAGCAAGGGGTGACAGGAGAAACAGGGAAGGGTCAGAAGTGAAGGCTGGCCTGGCAGCACCCGAGGGCCTGTGTCCACTTCACTGAGCTTAGCAGCTGGTTTCCTGACATGTGAGCTCACAACTAACTTTCAGATGTGAGGGCTGGGAGCTTGTCAGCTTAAAATTTCCCTAGAGTGCCAGGCATTGCGCAAGACAACAGTAAATGTGTGATTAAGACAAAGTCCAGGAAGCTCCCTAAGACGGGAGGAAGTTGAATATTCTTGGTGCTGAACCTCTCCAGGCAGCAGCCCTTCGGTACTTTACAGCCAGCCTGGAAAGCAAAGTGGTTTGGGCCCCAGTCAGATGGAAAAATCAAGGCTCGGAATGTCAGCAACCTGCCCAGGGGTGCAGTCAGGAAGAAGCAAAAGCAGAAACTGAGCAGGTGTGTAGGAGCCGGAGCTTTCCCACATCGTCCAGTCATACGCAGGCCTTATGTTTCCAGACAAGAAGCCTAATTCTAGAGAGTTCTATTGTTGGGGGATGTCATGGGCGTAACCTGAGACAGACAGCAGCTGACAACTGACTCACTCCACTTCCATTCACAGTCCAAAGAATGGAAAACTGAGTGGGGGGAATAATGAGCCGTGGCCATCACAGGCGTGAGGTGCACACGATGACTCACGCAGCGCTGCGAGGAGGCCTGGGCGCGGGGGGGGGCATTTCTGGAGGTGAGTGATGCCAGTTTACATGTTTTCCTTGAAAAGGCTCTGCGACCCCTCGGACCATGAGTGAGGATGTGGCAGGGGCCCAGCGTCCAGACACCTGGTGACGGGTCAGGAACCCATAGCACACGCTGCCTGCCTTGTTCTTTTGGAGACTTTAAACACTCAGTTTATTGTAAATGTCTTGAATCACTTCCTCTTCGTGAGAAATGTCCACGAAAAGGACTATTTATCATCTATTTTCTGAGTGGCCACTGCACGGCAGCTGCTGGGGACGCAGAGGCGCGTGAACACAACAGAGCAAGCTGCCAACTTCTGCAACTGTCTTTCCCCACGACTCTGCCTGCTGGACAGAGACAGGGAAGACCCTGGAGCTGGCTGTGGGCTCAGGCAAGAGCCACATGCAGGAACATCCCGGTGGCATGGCGAAGAAGGTGGCAGGGTACACGGAGCAGGGCAGGGCCCTGGGAGGGGAGCGACTCCCATCAGGCTGACATGGGGATTAAAAGATTTCATACGTATGACATGCTGTACACAGACCAAGCCCTCAAATGCTATTCATGTCAAAGCGAATCTTTCTGACCCACCTGTTCCCCTCTTTGGCTGCACCCACGGCATCCGGACGCTCCTGGGCCACGGACTGAACCCGAGCCAGAGCAGTGACAATGCGGATCCTTAACCACTAGGCCACCAGGGAACTCCTTTCCAGCCCACTTTATGACTCAGTCCAACTCAGGGGGAGGGAATGCCATCTGAGATTTCAGTGGTGGGGACTGAAAGGCGCGGATCTCGGTGCAGCTCCCCGCCAACCTCTGCCATGGGGGTAGAGTCCTCCCCCGGCTGGGCAGGGGAGCTTCGCTGACCCACAACTGCGTGCTGGCCCCTCCCTTACCGTCATGCTCCTGTACTCGTCTTCAAACATGTCCAGAAAGATTTCTTCTCCCTAAAAGTGAAAGGAAGGAAAGAGGAGATTATGCACTTTTTTTTTTCCCATAAACAACAAAGTATTATAAACTTGAGTTCGCGGCTTTGGGGTCCATCTGTTTCTTATTAGCGACTTCTCGTAAATCCCAGGAAGTAAAATACACACGTGAACGCAAACACACACACTGAAATGAAAACCCCAATATCAAATTGCACCTCAATGTTTTTTTCCTTTTTTTTCCAAGCACATGTAGTTTAGATTTCTAGTGTCAAGGCAGTTCATGAAAAACAACGAAAATAACTTCATATATAATTACAATAAAAAACGGTTAATATTTCCAGTACTGAACATCATCTACTTGCTGAGAATGGCTGGAGAAAATAAGACTCTCCATTAAGCTGTTATGTTAAAACAGGCTCTGCACCTCTGAAAGGAAGAGTGTGTTTAAATATGCTTAACACTACGGCTCCACATAGCCTGCCTCATTCGTTTCCGAGGCGCGCCTTTGGGGCTCTGCAATCCTGCAGCCCTGACGACCGTGCCTGGGAGGAATCGGCTCTGAGATGCGTAAACAGGGGCCAACCTCAGCCGTCCCTCTTGGAGCCTTCGTTTCAAGGAAAGACTGGGACGTCAACCCACATCTGTGCAGGTCGTTGTGCAGACAGAGTGAGTTAACCCGAACAGTGACTGTAAGCACTGCTGGACGGGCCGCAGTGGGGAGGGCGGCGGAGACGCGGAGAAATGCGTCACGGCTGTCAGAACTGGCCTGGCCTTTCTCCTGGGTCCTGACTCTCTCTGTCCCTCCCTCACCGCCCTACACACACACACACACACACACACTTGAGGTGGGAAAAGCAACAGGTCTTTGATGTGTTTTTACAGTTATCAGAACTACAGATAAACTTGACCGTTTCTGTGTGGTGTGAGACCCAGGCACTA
This sequence comes from Catagonus wagneri, assembly GCA_004024745.2. Classification (NCBI taxonomy): domain Eukaryota; kingdom Metazoa; phylum Chordata; class Mammalia; order Artiodactyla; family Tayassuidae; genus Catagonus; species Catagonus wagneri. The sequence goes on from PVHT021183594.1 coordinate 307,968, forward strand.
ACCACAAAAATAACAACCCTAGAAAATATCTAAAAGCTCCCGAGATACTACACTTAGCGTACAAACCTTATAGGATAAGAGAACAATCTGGGTTGGGAGAAGGGAGCTGCAATTCAAATACGCTTCTCCTTTTGCCAATGAAAGACGAATCTGGGAAGTTGCCTCCCCGTGAGCCTTCTGTTTTTGCAATCCAGAAACTTTCCAAGGGGGGGAAATAAACTGAGAGCAGTTGTACTGGAAAGAGCTTCAGAGACGACTTTGCTGAGGACTTGCAGCCTCACTTGGAGGCCAAGTGTGGTTTGCGCTGGTCTAAGGGGAGACTGGGATTTCCACCCGTGTGTGTGTTGGGGATGGGCAGGGGTGCACCCTCGTTTGGGCACATCCCCAGTGCTGCAGCTGCATGGGGTCAGCTGAGCCCAGCGAGGTACGTTTCCAGATTACATGAGCTGGTTTTAGCTCAACAAACACTGACAATCATGGGCAGTGGCTTAAAAAGCTTCTTGCAAAGAAAAAGATTCCTGTGCTCATATGCATAGACTTCACAGCAATTTAAAGAGAGCACAGATAATGAAAGTGCAAGTGTCACACTGTGGAAATGACAGTGTGACACCTGTCCCGGGGGAGGATCTCTTCGTGGGTCTCATCCCAGCGGCGTCATCGCTCACTGGGTCTGGCGGGATCCAACGTGGAGGCCAAAAGCTCAGAAAACTACTAGGACTGTTTGAAGTGCAGCCTAAGCCACTGCTGCTGATAAACAAAGAGCCCTGCCTACGACGATGCCTTAAGAAAAGCGTTAAACAAAACCATCACAGTGAGATATCTTACAAGCAATCACCTGGAAACCTAAGGGGAACCTATGCATTTCCCAGATTCTGACAGTCACAGCAGTCCTTTACAGAATCTCACTAAATCCCCACTAAACGGGGGAGGCCTGCAGGAGTTCTTAGCACACGGGCGCACTTCATTTTACTGTGCTTTGCTTTACTGTGCTTTACAGACGGTGCATTTCTTTTTCAGCAAAGTGAAGGTTTATGGCAACCCTGTGTTGTCAGATGATGCTTAGCATATTTTAGCAATAAAGTATCCTGTTTATGTGACACACAGAGTGCCCGGCAATTTACCTTATAAAAATGCCGCACCAGGTGCACGCTTTCTTCTCTGGCCCCCTGTTGAGAGACAGCGAAGGTGTGAGGGAGGCGGGTTTCATGGAGGTGAGTCGATTCTAAACTCTGAGTCTGCCTAGGAGAGAGGCGGGGCTAACATCCCCACTCCATAAAGTGCTTCTTCAAAAGGAGAGAGGAGAACAAGCTCAAAATAAAATGGCAAAGGACAGACGATACAACGTGATGACACATTAAGTTGCCTTTTTTTTTCTCTCCCCTCCCCCTCCCTGAAGCCCCCCCATGCTAAGTTGTTAATATATAGTTAGGTGAGGGCAGTGGGTTCTAAAATGTGGCTACGGTGACTCTGCTTCTATAAAATGAACAATCCGTTTATAAATGTGTGTGTGACAGGATGTGTGTACCTGGAAAGACACACAGCAAAGCATCAGCTAGTGTTACTTTTTACCTCTCTGTACATTCTAAATTTTCTAGAACACAGAAAATTGGAGTTCCCACTGTGGCTCAGTGGGTTAAGAACCTGACATAGTGTCCGTGAGGGTGTGGGTTCAATCCCTGACCTCGCTCAGTGGGTTAAGGATCTCGTGTTGTGGTGCTGCAATGTAGGTCATAGATGTCACTTGGATCCCAAGTTGCTGTGGCTGTGGCATAGGCCGGCAGCTGCAGCTCTGATTTGACCCTTAGCCTGGAAACTTCCATATGGTGCGGGTGCGGCCCTGAAAAAGAAAAACACAAAACAACATGGAAAATAAGAGGGAAAACAAAAACTATTTAAAAAGATGAATGCACACAGCAGCACGCTAAACTATAAATAAATCAATGCGTGTTTGTACACGTGTAAAACTTTTGTAATACAAAAAGACAAAAGTTTCCTAATGGCCTAGCAGGTCAAGGATCCAGCATGGTACTGCTGTGTCTTGGGTCGCTGCTGTGACTCAGGTTTCAATCCCTGTCCCAAGAACTATTTCTGCAAGCCATGGGCATGGCCAAAAAAAAAAAAAGAAAAAAGAAAAACAATCCTGGAGACAAATACAGAACCAAATAATTATAAAAGAAACTAGTAAAATCACTAACTGGGGGGCCCATCAGAGCGGGAGGGCAGTTCTGCGGCACAGGTGGGGAGGCGGCGGCAGGGCAGGGGGCCCAGCTCCGGGGCAGGCCACCGCGTGACCCATTCCCTCCGACCTCCTCCCTCTCCCGGGGGCACAGGCATGGGAGGAAGGCGGGCCCTCACCTCCAGGCAGGCCAGGTGCACGTCCTTTATGATGCAGCCCGTGCTGGTGACAACTTGCTGCTTCAGCAGCAGGCAGCTCAGCTCCAGCGCGGCCAGCCGGATCTTGCCGTCTGCAGAGCACACAGCGTCAGCCTGTGTACACCTTACGCACGGTCTCCTCTCTTCCCCACCCGGGGCTCAGCTGGCAGCTCCCCCCACCTCCCGACACCCAGTGGGGACACGCAGATCCCCCATGTGCCAACCTCTTTCCCAATCAATTATAACTGAACGTTCCCACCAGAATGACCTGAACCAGACCCTTCCCTCAGTCCCTTTACTGGCGGCAGGGCAGGGAGAAGGGCAACCACTTACTGCTGAAGGCCTCAAGGGGCCGCGGTGGCCGCTTTGCCGTCCAGCATCCCTTCACACACCCTCTTCCTTCGAAAAGCCACCAGCCCCACTCCCAGACATGTGATCTGGATGGAGCTGGTCCCGCTTTCCCTGGCCCAGGGTGGGGGCACCCCCCCGGGCTTGTCAGGGCGATCCAGTCCCCTGGTCACAGTGACGGGGTAGGGGACCCGCAAGGATGCCAGTCACGGCCAGTAAGGCTCAACTCTGCAGCTTGCTGGAGCCAACGGGCAGGAGCCTGCCTCCTTGCGCTGGGCTTCAGAGGACACAGGGATGGGGGTGGGGCCCTGATGACGTGAGCACGGTGACCCACAGCGGCCACCACACCAGCATTCTCACTCCTGCGTCCCCCCCCTCCCTGAGGCCTCGCTTGCTATTGGGCTGCCCGGCGTCTCTTGCTTGACAAGTCTAGGGCCCGACGGAGCGGGGGCAGCCGGAGCTACAGGAAAAGGCTGAAGACAGGCTTGAAAACACTGAGCCCCGGATCCAGCTGTGCCTCAGGCCAGGACCCAACAGACTTCGAGATTCAGAAGCCAACAGTCTTGTTTGTTTCTGTTTGTATTGTTTGAGTGAGTCCAAGTTGGGTATCTGTCAAGTGCAACCAAGTTCTGACTAGCAGGGCCTGCTGCTCCACTGTGAGCCAGGCACAGTCGGGGGCGCTGCAGACGACCGTTCAGGGAGTCTCTCCAAACCCACTGCAGCCGGTGCTCTACAGCCCGAGGTTTAGAAGAGGGAAGGGACTCGTCCCAAGTCTCACCCTGGGCTGTGGGGTGCCCTGAAGGCCAAAACCCACACCTGGCATCGTTCCCAGAAGCGCCTGTGTCTGCCTGACCGAAGGGCATCCTGCTCTGAGCAAACTCCCCCTGGGTCTCTAAGCTCATTTCTGGGGCGAAGCCTCCACGTGGAAGGAGGGGTCAGGAGGGTGGGGAGCCTCCGGGCCACACCTCTGAGGCCTTGGCAACACCAGGGACCAGGATGGGTCACAGGGGGACAGCTGGAGGCAGACACCCCGCGGCACACACCCCTGCCCAGCCTTTGACGCCTCACGCGTTGGGGAGGAGCGGGTGAGAAGAGGGAATCCGTTTGCCCACAAGTGAGCAGGTTGCACTCAAACAATGCCAGGCCTTCCTAAGCGCCACAGCGCCAGGGCTGCCGAGCAGAGCTCGTCAGTCTTGGCCCGACCCAGCCCAGCCCAGCCCCGGCACGGCTTCTGCACCTGCCGCCCAGGCTCTGCTTCCTCAGCGGTTCTCCAGAGCACCTCGCACTCGCCCCCGCCCCTCCCAGCCCTGCTGCGGGCCGCCGGCCCTCAGCTGCCACTGCCGCCCCCGCTGCCGCCAGGACAAGGGGCTGATCTCCCCCGAGGCCCTTCTTCCTTTACACGCTCCAGCCACGCTGCTGACTGTTCCTCCCACTGGCCTGTCTCTCAAGGGGAACAGGGGGAGCTGGAAGCTCCTTGGGCCTCACAGAAGCTTCCAGATCGTTCCTCTGAGCTGCCCCAGCCTCTGCTCTTCAAAAATCCAGGCTGCTCTGCACCCCACCCTCATGGGGGCCAGCCGATCCTCCGCACTGAGTTTCCTCCACCGACGCCCAGGCCACCCTCCGCCTTTCTCGTCGCTGAGCCACGGCTGGTTCGGGCAGCTCCCGCCTCCCTGGACCGGATCTCCCACAGAAATTGGGCCCGCGGAGCCACCCACCTCTTTTGTTTGCCACCTGAGACACCGCCCTCCCGGCCCTCTTCCCACGGGGGCCTGGCCCAGGCTCTACATGGCCTCCAGAGATCAGCAGTGGCCGGGCTCCATCCCAGATATGCCTCTCTTCTCTCCTATGACTTCAAAAGCCACTTTTGAGCCACACAGTGTCACCCGGGCCCTGCCCCCCTCTCATGTCTAGATTCCATCTCCTCACGGAGTCCCAGACTGCTGGGACTTCAAAGACCTCCATCTGGGGCCACTGGAGGACAGAACCCATGTCTGTCACTCACACACAGAGGCTGGCATGCAGGAGGCGCTCTGCAAACTTTTGTTGAGTTTACTGATACCCTAGTGACACCCTATGGCCGTGAGCCCCGTTCTCGAAACCCCTGCACGCGCTTTGCGCAGTCGCCCTGTGGGTCTGGCCACCACTCCCCTTGACTTCTGAGATCCTCCCCTGCCATCCCAAGTCCCTGTGGCCGCCCCTTTCCTGAGCCTACCTGGGGCCCACCCCCGACTGCTCCCGGCCGCTCAGCTCTGCGGTTCTCTCTCCACCAGGCGCGTCTTGTCGGGCCCTGTCCCGTGCACTCACTTGCACCCGATGGCCTCGCTCTCTGCCTTGCGGTCAGGGCTTTTCAGCCTCAGTGCTGCTGACACTTGGAGCCAGCAAATCCGCTGCTGCAGGGCATCCTGAGCAGTACAGGATGTCGGCAGCATCCTGGCCTTCCCCTCACAGCTGCCAGTAGCACCCCCTCAAAGCTGTCACAGCCAAAACTGTCTCTGGGCATCACCAGATGCCCTCAGCTGAGAACCACTGTGCTGGGTCATCACACCTGCTGCTCCGAGCCCTTGCTGTGGCTGCAGGTTGGTGCTGGCCAAAACCTCAGAACTAGGCTGGCAAGTGCCAGATGCTGAGCATGTCCTGTATTATAAGAGCACCCAACACAAACCTTCCAGCCTTCCCCTTGCTCACAGCCTCGGCCTAGTTCATGCTCAGATGTGGCCTCGGGCCACCCCGGGGGACAGCTGCAGACAAAACCAACAAAAGCGCCAAGAAGAAAGAGGGGGTCTGGCACAAACACCATGGGGGCTGGGGGGAGAGGAGACCTAGAGATGAAGCCACCACTGGATGGGAGGCTGCGGTGGCCCAGGACTTGGGTGTGTGGCAGGGCAGGTGGCCGAGATCTGCCTGGATTCCCGGAAGGGCCGGGTCCAGAAGCCCCACCCTGCTGCCTGGTGTGGGGCCTGGTCCCTGTGACTCCACTGCCCCCGAGAGCAGCCAGCACGCGACCCCGGGCACCTGGCTGGGCGGCGTTGTTCATGATCCTGATGAGCCTCTCGGCCAGCAGGTGGTTGTAGGTGGTCTTCTCAGCCGCGCTGGGCACCGGGAGCTGGATCCGCTCCAGTTTCTCAGGATCCATGCCTGAAATGGAGAGAAGGGCGAGCTGTGAGCCGAGTCGCCTGGCCGGGAGCCCCCGCGTCCTGAAAGGGCCCTGCGCGAGGGGCCTCCTCAGCCTCGGCCGTCCACGCTCCATCTTCGTGATTCCGGCCGCGGCTCGGTACGGCCTGTACTACAGCGTACCACAGTTGTTCCGTAAATAGAACCTAAGTAAATAGATTAAAACGTGCATTTTCTATCAAGACGTGTAAACCAGAAACCCGAATTGCTGCAATGTTGAGAGCAACGATGTTTTTACATTTTAGCTGTTGACTGGCCACTCTCTGTGACCAGAGGCCTGCTCTGTGTTTAAAAGGGCGATCAGGGGAGTTCCCTGGTGGCTTAGCGGTTAAGGATTCGGCGTTGTCATTGCTGTAGCTCGGGTTGGATCCCTGGCCCAGAAACTTCTGCATGCTGCTTGTGCAGCAAGAAGGAAAAGAAAGGGGGGGGGCAATTGGCAGGTGTACGTACGTAAGAGGTGTTGAGGTCGCACCAGCCCGGATGGTGACACGACACAACACATCAGAGGGCGCAGGAAGGGGACGGAAGAGTAGTAACTTCACCGCCACCTCTGGCCAGGTCCCTGCGCCCCGAGGCCACCCGGTGTGAGACACCCCACAACGAAGGAAGCAGCAGACAGAGAGGAAACTACAGTCACGCCCACCACACCCTCCAGCTCTTAAGGCCCGACTGGGAGAGCTGGGTCCACCACACAATCACACAGGCGGCAGCCCAGCGCTGCGCCCAGAAAGGTGCAGGTTCAGCGAAACCAACAGAGGGCTCCCTCTTTACGAGGCAGAGAATCCTTCTCCCTCCAGTAAAATCTAATAGCGTTTATTTTATTTTATTTTTGCATTATAGCTGATTTACAGATTTCTGTCAGATTTTCCAACTGCACCGCGTGGTGACCCGGTTATGTGTACATATATGGATTTGTCACATGTAATTAGATATAGTTCCCCGTGCATTACAGTTGGAGCTCCTTGCTATTCCATCATTAAAGCACTAGTTATCCCCACTCCCTCCCAGCCCTCCCCCACCCCTCCCCCGCCCCCTTGGCAACCACAAGTCTGTTCCCCAAGTTCGTGATTTTCTTTTCTGTTGAGATGTTCATTTG
>PVHT021183594.1:315955-338963 GCA_004024745.2 Catagonus wagneri
CAAGAACTTCAAATGGGAAAAAGAAAGTCTTTTCAGTAAGCTTTGCTGGGAAACTTGGACAGCTGCATGTAAATCAATGAAACTAGAGCACACTCTCACACCATGCACAAAAATAAACTCTAAATGGTTTAAAGACTTAAATATAAGACAAGACATTATTAAACTCCTGGAAGAAAACATTGGCAAGACACTCTCGGACGTCAACCTTACTAATGTTTTCTCAGGTCAGTCTCCCAAAGCAACAGACATCAGAGCAAAGATAAACCAATGGGACCTAATCAAGCTGACAAGCTTTTGCACAGCAAGGGAAACCAAAAAGAAAACTAATAGCGTTTAAAAGACAAAAGACAGGGTGTTCCCTTTGTGGCTCAGTGGTAACAAACCCAACTGATATCTATGAGGGCGCAGGTTCTATCCTCAGCCTCCATCAGTGGGATAAGGGTCTGGCGTTGCCGTGAGCTGTGGTGTAGGTCGCAGACACAGCTTGGATCCCGTGTTGCTGTGGCTATGGCGCAGGCCCACAGCTACAGCTCTGATTCGATTCCTAGCCTGGGAACTTTCATGTGCTGCGGGTTCAGCCCTAAAAAAGCAAAAAATAAAAGAAAAAAGGCAAGACAGGAGAGGGGGGCGGGAAAGGAGAGAGGGAGCGTCCAGGGTCACCAAACCGAGCATCACTTTCCCTGAGCAGAGCCTGGACAACCTGCCGGGGCCACTTTGCTGGCCTGGCATGGGACGAGAATGTTCCAGAGCCTTCTCCTCCCATCGAGCACGGCTCACAGAGACAAACATTTCGCTCGCTCCAAGCCTGGAGAGCTGGAAGGATTGTTGTGCCTGAGGCACGTCCTTTCCTGTTATTCTACCAAAGGGGGGAAGGTGGCACTTCTGGGAACTCTTGAAATACGGCCCCTTGAGTACTCGATGACGCTCCATTTAGAACCTTGACAAAAGAGTGGAAGATAGCAGTGAGGAGCTGACTGTCTGGGTTCTAAGTCACTCCCACACGCACGCGGTGATGTAATAAACCATAACGATATATCTTGCTTTACTGAATTCCTTCCAGCTCCGAACCGGAGGCCAAGGAGAGGACACGGCCGAGGGCGAGGGGCTGAGGGCTGGGATGGGCTAGTTCGCCCCGCGCACCTCACGACGTGGCTTCGTCAGAAAGTCTGACTGCGATGAACACTGAATTTGTGGACTCCATATCCCACTCTGGTACCAGATGTCTAACTCTGAGGCATTCTGGTTTATTAAACGGCAAGAAGAATGTCCACTGACTCCTTTTGGCATTTTTTTTTCCAGGGATGTCAATGCCGGCCGAATCTCTCTACCCTCCCATTCCCGGCCCCTGGGGACTGTCAGCCCGTGGGTCTCGGGGAGAAAAATGGGCCCTGGGCCTGCCTGCCACCTCACCCCACTTGACGACCCCACCATCCATCATCCCACTTCAAAGACGACAGCAGAAGGAACCCAGCGGCTGGTGCCCCGGGACGCGGAGGTGGCCCACAGAGCCGGGGAGACGCACACTCCAGTCAGCTCCCGAATTTCCGTGGCGAGTTCTGTTTGTCTCTTTCCTATTTTCACCCTGACTTTCTTAGAATTTGTCAGAAACGAGGAAATCTGTGGCAAAATCATCTCTCGGGAGGCAGAGGTTCTCCTGACCTTCCTCGTCCGGCAGCTCCACTCTCTGTGAAGCGGGGGATCCCCGGGGACGGGGACACTCCGAGAACTCCACAGGACCAGATTCCAATGCGACCTCCTCCTTTAGTGAGGAAATTACGGCCCACAGACGTTAAGTCACATCCCCAAGTCACAGAGCAAGTCTGAGGCGCAGTTAGAAATGGGGTGATTCCGAAGGCGGACGAGGGCTGGATGGGAGAGCGTGCTGTTCCCCGCACGGTGAGCCCTCGGGGATGACGACAGCCACCCCTCCCTGCGAGGCCTCCGCTCGGGCTCCCTCCCTCCGCACTGTGGCCACGACGGAAGGGGAAAGAGCCGGGCGACGGAGGGGAGGCCTTTTGTCGTGACGCCTGACCTCGCTGGCCCTCGGTCCCCTTATACGTGCGACGGGACAGCGACGGGAACTGCTGCCGGGACGCAGTGAGGATGCCCGCCGTCAAGTTCAATGGCCGTCACCGGGCGTGACCACGCACAATGGGGTTTTTACTGTGAACACAGCTTACTGTGTTTCTGCCTCGGCCGTGTTACAAGAGGAACAAAAGAAGGAAAGAAAGAAAGGAGAACAACCTGCCTTGAGTGAATGCCAAGCTCTTCTAGAAGGCCCGGAGAAGGCGTGCTGAGCCGTCTGAGGCAGCTCAAGACAAGCAGCTCGGGTTGGATTCTCGGACCAGCAGGACCCGGCAGGCCGAGGGCAGGGAGACGTAGCAACCTGGGGAGCGGGGTCGGGGGCTGCGGGAGAAAGTGATGAGGCAGACGTTGGGGGAGGGACAGGCCTGGATGCCAGGACCCCGGGAGGGGACATGATCTGGTTCTGCTCTGGCCAACTCTGGGGTGGTCTCCAGCCCACTGGCCACCCAAGGTGACCTCCAGGCTTCCGGCACCTCCTCCCAAACAGACTCCACATTGCAACACGTTTGATGTGCAGAGGGCCTCCCCCCAGCCGAGGGGGCGTGGACAGCGGGGCCCGTTCCACACAACACATGGCAAAACTCTGTGGGAAACTCCCCCAAACAGCTCCGTTCTTTCCCCAAAGTTCCTGCTGGGCCTCATTTCCTTCCCATCTCTCTTTCGCCACCATGGTCTCTAAGACATTCTTCTGGGTCCAAACAAAACGGAATGTACAAGGTCAATGTGACAACATGATGAGGATGTGCAAATGAAAGGGACGTGGCACACGTGCAGATGGATGGATGGACAGGCAGGCAGGCAGAGAGACAGACAGACACGGGTTTCCAGGCACTGAGCAGCGGGTTCTGTTACAAACCCGACGCAGTTCCTGCACTAGCCGTTTCCCTCCGGCTGAGATAAACACTGTAGATAATATACTGCCCTATTTGCTGCAACCCTGAAGTGCCGAGTGACAGACAAATTCCAGAGAAACCCAGATGCACTTCACATGGCCTGGGAAGCCACGCTGAGGCGTCCGGGCTCCGGCACCCGCATGCTCCCTTGCTCGCTTCTTGGGGGGGTCGGATCCTGCTCCGCCCCGTGAGTCAGGACCAGAGCGGGGCTCCCCTGCCGTGGCTCCCACCCAAGAAACTCAGGGCTGGGGGCGGGCGGGGGCGGCAGGCCCGCTGACTAACAGAGAGAATCCCAAAGAGAAGACAAGGGTGCGGCTCCGCGGCGTTGGGGACCAGCCCTGAGCTGCCTTCCCCTCCGACCTCCGCCGTCTGGACTCGGCCTCCTTAGCGGCAGCCCCCCAGTCAGGACGGGCGTGGCAAGGAAAGGACCCCGACCAAGGCTGCGTGAAAAGAAGCGGGCAGACAAACCTGTAACAGAGAGGCCGCAACGCTGCCGGGTAAATAATGGTCAAAAGATGTTTTTCTTTTGGTCTCCTTGGCTGGAGGCGTGCAAGCATCGCCAGCCTTGGCAAGCTACAGACCAGCCATTTCGAAAGCTGACCAGATGCTGGGCCCATTTCCAGTGTACTTCCAGTTCTGATTATGTGTCAGCCGAGACCCAGAGCGACATTTTTGCCAGCTCCCTGCACGGAGAAGGCTTCCCTTTTCCTTATTACCTTTCGGCCTTTCCCACACCTCTCATCCATGTTCCAGTAACTTCTCAGCAAAAAAAAAAAAAATGCAAAAAGCCCAAGATTCCTCTGGCGCAAACAATGATAAGTGAAGGGGGCAGGTGGGTGGGTGGAAACCTTTAAGACGACAGCACCGCCCAACTCACCCCCCTGCCCTGGGCCAGGGCCCGCGGAGCCGACAACGGTGAGGAGCCTGCATCTGCTACTACAGACACGAACCAGGAGTCAGCGCGTGGCCCGGCCGAATCCCAACGCGCGCCTTCCTCCTGCCGGTCAGCCCTTTCCACTGCGGGATGTTCATTTCGGTGCAGCATCTAATCTGCTATGATTTACTGGAAGGCCTGAGCTAACATTTGGTTTTTATTAACATTGCTTTTATGTTAAAATTGTCTTATGATGAAAAAATCTATCAGAAAGAGACCATTTCATTAGGGGCCCCGCTTGGAGGGCACGTGTCTGGGAGAGAGAGGCTGAAGGTTAAGTGCAGCTAAGCGGCTGCTGCCTAGCCAAAACACCAACCAGCCATTCCCTCCCCCGCCTCCAAACGCGGACCATATCGCGGGCTCTAAACCCCGGGGGCACCTCCTTCCCCAGGCACCCGGGCCTCAGGTGCCGAACTTGAGCTCTGCAGCTTGCTCTCCAAACGTGCTCCATAGCCCACATTCACTGGTTCTGGAAACGGGCCACCAGCCACACCTGGGCAGGAGCAAGGCCCTGGCATCGCTGCCCCCCTGGGGCCCCTCCCACCCAGTCAGGCAACCTCCCCCACCCCCATCCCGTTCCTCCCCCGGTCTCCCCGTCTTAATCAATGGCCACACACAGCTGCCCAGGCGTCCCTTTCACTCAAGCCCCACATCCACTCCGACAGCTCATCCTGGCTCTGACTCCAAAATACATCGTAAAACCTTCCAATTTTCTCCATCTCCACAGTTAACATGTCATAACTCAACCCACATTATCCTCGCCCGGCTACCGCGTCAGCTCCCCAACAAGCATCCCAGCTTCCTCCCTTGCAGCTCACTCCCCAGTGGCCAGAGTAATCTTCCAAAAACTTCCATCTGATCACGTCACTCTTCCACTTAAAAATCCTTCAGGTGCTTCCCACTGCACTTGGAATAAAATCTAAATTCCTTTCTTTGACCTTCAAGGCCCTTCCTTTGTGACCTGGTCCCACCCTGCCTGGTCCCTCTCGCCCTGATCTGTTTTCTGCTCCTCAAACCTGGAAGCTTTTTCCTACCTCAGGGCCTTTGCACATGCTGTCCCCTTTGCCTGGTGCACTCCTGCCCCAGACCTCTGCAGAGCTGACGCCTTCTCACTCTTCAGGCCACAGTTCTGATGTTCATTCCTCAGAGAGCCTTCCCTGACCGTGGAAGCTGGTGACCCCTGTACCACCACCCCTGTTCACTCCACAATCACAAATCACCAAAAAAAAAAAAAAAGCCTTTCTTTGGAGTTTCCATCATGGCACAGCGGAAATGAATCCGACTAGGAACCATGAGGTTGCAGGCTCAATCCTTGGCCTCGCTCAGTGCGTTAAGGATCTGGTGTTGCCATGAGCTGTGGTGTAGGTCGAAGATCCGGCTCACATCCCAAGTTGCTGTGGCTGTGGTGTAGGCTGGCAGCTGCAGCTCGAATTAGACCCCTAGCCTGGGAACCTCCATATGCCACGGGTGCGGCCCTAAAAATAAAAAAACAAACAAAACTAAAAACAAATCACGCCCGTCGCACTGCCTTCTCTTCCACCGCTCTGGCCTTGCTCCCTCCACAGCAGCCACACGCCTCCAGGAAAATCTCTGGTTCACCACTGTGTTCTCCATATTAACCACAGTGCCTGGCGTCTAAGAAAGCCTTCAGAAATATTTGTCAGAAGGTTCAATGAATACGTAAATAAAAGCATTAGCAGGAAATGGAAGAAGGAATTAAATTCCTTCGAATATAGAGTCCCACTCTTCTAGGAAAAAAGAGAGGGAGGCCCCCAGCAGGGCTCAACTCGGTGGTCTCCCCGGCCACAGCACGGACAAAGGCGCATGGGGTGCAAGCCACCACTTCTCCACTCCCCAGCACACGTCGGGCTGCCGGAAGGAAGCCCATCAGGGAAGCCAGCAACGTGTAAGGCTTCCTTGCAGAGGCCCTGAGCACCGGCTGCAGGAGGGGGCCGGCGTGGGGGGGTTGCCCCACGGCCAAGAGGCACTCAGCCAGCAAACTCTGGCCGAGTGCTGATTGGGTGCCAGGCGCTAAGCCCAGCAGTGCAGGAGGCTGTCGGCAGAGATACGGAGACCCAGCGGGCTAGCGTGGGAGGGAAAACATGCAGAGCAAAAGCAGCATACAACAGTGTCATGGGAACGTCATGGAAATTAAAAGCATCTGTTCTTCCCAGAGGACTGGTAAGAAAATGAAAGGACCAGCCATAGCCTGCGAGGGAATCTTTGCAAAACACATCTGATAAAGGACTTGCGTCCAGAATATAAAGAACTCTCAAAACTCAACAATAAGAAATGGACCATCTATTAAAAAATGGGTACAGGATGCGAAAAGACACTCCACCAAAGAAGACACGGAGGTGGCAGAGCAAGCACTTGAAAAGCTGTCAAACACCATTAGACAGTAGTGAAATGCAAATTAAAATCACAAAAAGAGAGGAGTTCCCTCTGTGGCGCAATGGATGGGCTGTGTCTCTGCAGCACCAGGATGCAGGATCAGATCCCCGGCCTGGCACTGTGGGTTAAAGGATCCGGCGCTGCCGCACCTGCTGCCGCACAGATCCGGTCCCTGGCCCATGAACTGCCTATGCCACGGGGCGGCCAAAAAAGAAAAAAAAAATCACAACAAGACACCACTCTATACCCATTAAAATGAGTGAAGCACAAAAAGTGGCCATGCCCACTATGGTGAGCGTGTGAGGACGCTGCGACTACACGGGTGGCGGGAGCGAGATCACATGGCCGCTCTGGACAGTCTGGAGGCTTCTTAAGAACAAACCAACGTAAACGTGACGTGTGACTCAGTCACGCTATTCCTCAGCATTTATCCACGACAGGGGAACACACGTCCATACAGAGACTGACACAAACGTCCGCGGCAGCTTTGTTTATAATGCCACAAACTGGAAACAACCCAAATGTCCACTAACAGATGAATGGGGCGTGGGGGGAGTTCCCCGGTGGTCTGGCGGTTAGGATTCAGTGCTTTCACCACTGAGGCCTGGGGTCAATTCCTGGGCTGGGAAATGAGATCCCACATGAAGCTGCTGCTTGCCGTGGCCAAAAAACGAAACAGCTGAGTGGGCAGGCACACCCTGGTACACTCACACTCAGACAGGGACACTCCCCAGCAGTGAGGGGAAAGGAATCACAGACACAGCAACACGGAGGAAGCTCGGAACAATTACACAGGCTGGAAGAAGCCATAGAGAAACAGAGTACAGATTTTGTAATTTTATTTACATAAAATGCTAGCAAGTGCAAACTAATCTATAGAGACAGGGAGCAGCTGAGTGCTGCCCAGGAAAAGGGGTGGGAGACGAGAGGGACGGGGGGGACAGAGGGGCAGGATCAAAGGTTTGGGGTGATGGATAGGAACACCGTCTCGACTGTGGTGATGGTTTCATGGTGTGTTCATGCCTCAAAACTTAGCAAATTGTATACTTTGCTTATATGCAGTTCACTGCTTATCAATTATACCTCAATACAATTTCTTTTTTAAGTGTTACAGCTTCCAGGAGTTTCCTTCATGGCTCATCGGTTAACGAACCCGACTAGGACCCATGAGGTTGAGGGTTTGATCCCTGGCCTCGCTCAGTGGGTTAGGGATCTGGCGTTGCTGTGGCACAGGCCAGCAGCTGTAGCTCCGATTCGACCCATTGCCTGGGAATTTCCATAGGTGCGGCTGAAAAAGCAGGGAGAAAGGAAGGAAGGAAGGAAGGAAGGAAGGAAGAAAGAGAAATTAATGAAATATAAAACCGAAAAACAACAGAGAAAAATCAGTGAAACCAAAACAAAGCTCTTTGAGAGTTCTAACAGAATATAAAATTGATAAATCTCTAGTAAAACTGATCAGGAAAAAAAACAACAACAACACCACCTAAACCACCAATATCATGAGTTAGGAAGTAGACATCAACATAGACCCTACAGACATTAATAGGATAATAAAAAAATATAATAAACAAGTTTATGCCAATAAATTCAACAGTTTAGACGACATGGCAAATTCCTTAAAAGCTACCAAAGCTTGAGCAGAACAAATAGATAAGCTTTAACAGCCTATATCTACAACAGAAATTGAATAGTTTAAAACCTTCTTTCAAAGAAAACTCCAGGCCCAGATGGCTTCACTGGTGAATTGTACCGAACAGTAAAGGAAGAAATAATGCCAGTTTTACAAAAACTCATCCAGGAGATTCAGGAGGAGGGACTATTTCCCAATTCATTCCATAAAATAAGCATAACTTGAGAGCAAACAAAACAAGAGAATTATAGGATGACTATAGACCGATATCGCTCAGGAACACAGATGCAAATATCCTTAACCAAGTTTTAGCCAATCGAATTCAGCGAAGTATAAAATGCACGGCGCCACACAAGGTGGTTCTAACCCAGAGCATCACCCAAAGGCATCAGAGAAAACTTCCCGAAGAAGGTGACTTCCAAGCAGACTCCAGACAGGCAAGCGGAATTTCACAGGTGGTGAGGTGAGGGCAGGGGAAATGGCAGCAAAAAGCACAGACGGATACACGAAGGTGGCAGACTAGCTGGGATCAACTCTAGGCACTGACTGGGGTGCCTGCCAGGCTTCCAGAGAAGCAAGCTCCCGTCCCTGGGCACAGGCCCAGACACAGAGCTCAAGTCCGCGGGGCCAGCTCTGTGTTGTGGGACCCTGGCCACCACCACCCGCCCCCCTTAGGACATAACTACAAGCCCAGAGTTAGACACATCACCAACCAGGAACAGCCAGATCTCTTGCCCAAGGATTTGACACCTGGAGAGCTTAGACTGCTAGCCTAGCATCTGCTAGGCCCAAATCACAATCCACCTTAAGGGAAATCCTCAGAGTTGGTTAACTCCTGCCCTTACCTCCGCTTTTCTGCAAGGTCTTGGGTCCTGTGAGCTGCTCCAGAGACCTTCCTTTAAGAAGCTTTTAGTTAAGTTAATGTGAGGTGGTTTTAGCAGTTTGCCACCCAAAGAATATTGGAGTTCAGTGAGTACCATGACAGCCACTCCAAGTTTCTGTGAACGAGTTCATCGCTACAGAGCAATCGTCACAGAGCCAAGGGCCTGTGGAGGGAAGCCGGCAACATCAGATCAGGTTGGAGCAGTGGGCAGCATCCGGAGAGTCAAGGGACAGGTACCGGGGGGTGGTGGTTAAGGGAGAGAAGAAGGGACCAAAAGTTTCTGAACAGGGGAAGGACGTGGTCAACACAGTCCCACAGAGACGGCCCTGGCAGTGCGACGGAGCGTTGTAAAATGGACTACACTCAACACCCTGTGATAAACTGCAATAGAAAAGATTCTGACAGAGTTCCTGTCGTGGCTCAGTGGTTAATGAATCCGACTAGGAACCACGAGGTTGCGGGTTCGATCCCTGGCCTTGCTCAGTGGGTTAAGGATCTGGCGTTGCCGTGAGCTGTGGTGTAGGTCGAAGACGCGGCTCGGATCCCACATTGCTGTGGCTGTGGCAAAGGCCGGCGGCTACAGCTCCTGTTAGACCCCTAGCCCGGGAACCTCCACATGCCACGGGTGTGGCCCTGGATAAGGCAAAAAGACAAAAAAAAGAAAAAGAATCTGAAAAAGAATATATATATACACACATATATATATACACACAATATGTATAAACTGAATTACTGTGCTGTACAGCAGAAATTAACACATTATAAATCAACCACACTTCAATAAAAAAAAATTTTTAAAACCCTACAAAAATAAAACAGCCAAGTGTTTGACCCCTTGGGGGGCCTGTGATAAAGGCCTCTGCAGTGATGTGCTCTGATCTCCCCTTCTCTCCGGCTTTGGGTCCTGCCTCCAGCACCTAGCCTGGAG
Organism: Catagonus wagneri; assembly: GCA_004024745.2. Classification (NCBI taxonomy): domain Eukaryota; kingdom Metazoa; phylum Chordata; class Mammalia; order Artiodactyla; family Tayassuidae; genus Catagonus; species Catagonus wagneri. The sequence goes on from PVHT021183594.1 coordinate 325,703, forward strand.
CCAGACACTGAGTTAAATTCTGCTGACCAGATAGACAGCGGCTGAACACGGAGAAATGACAACCCTTGATGACTAAATGTTGGGATCAAAGGAGGGAAAGAGTTAAAGGTCATGAGAGTTTCAACCTTGCTGGCAATTTCAACTGAAACAGAAGCAGCAGGAAGTGTGATGAGGTCAGGGTATATTTATGGGGGACGAGGGTGGTGTAGACAGACTATTTCAAGGTGTTGCCCAAGCACCTGCAGGCGTCCCCAGCTTGCGAGGGGCAGGGGTTCAGACTGAAGAGCTGGAATGAGGAGCGCACAGAAGGCAGCCCTGGGAGAATGGCAGGCGATTCAAGGCTGGGACCAACTCTATCAGGCCAGTCAGGCTCATGCAATTCTTTTGACCCTTTTTTTTTTTTAAGGGCCCCGCACCCACAGCATATGGAGGTTCCCAGGCTAGGGGTCGAATCAGAGCTACAGCTGCCAGCCACAGCCACAGCCACAACAGTGTGGGATCCAAGCCGCGTCTGCAGCCTACACCACAGCTCATGGCAGCACCAGATCCTTAACCCACTGAGCAAGGCCAGGGGTCGAACCCGCATCCTCATGGATACTAGTAGGGTTGGTAACCTGCTGAGCCACAATGAGAACTCCACGGCTCATGAATTATGTTTACTCCCAGTAACTGAGGGCCCTTGGGTACCAGGCCCCAGGCCAGCCCCCGGAAGGGCACACAAAGGCCACGGGAGGGAGTGAGACCGTGGAGGGAAACGCCAGCAGGATTCGAAGCTAGTTATGCTGCTTTTAGAAAAGTCCTGGGCTGGATCTACACACTTGCATGTGAGCACGACAACTTACACGAGAGCCGCTGTGAGTGGTCCTGTCTCGAATAGGAAACCTCTGGAAATGGTCTCAGTGTCACTCATGGGGGAATGGCAGAGACGAGGACTAAAAGGAGCAGCGCGGCTCTACAGGGACGGGAAGTGAGGTGCTGAGACGCAGTCGAGTGAGAAAAACCAGGTACGGAACAGACAATAAGGAGTGAACCCCCCTTTATGTTGGGGGTCAGCTGTGGAACTAAAATCACATCTACTCGTTCTTGGGTTTGCACAGATACCTTTAAAAAGACACACCAGAAGCCATTAACACGAAGTGCCTGTGAAGAACAGAGCTATAGGACAAAACGGGGTGTGGACGGGGGGGAGGCTTTTTTCACTCAATTTTCTTCTGCCAGTAATGACTTACTTAGCATGATCAATGACTTAAGAATAAATACACACTTCGTTACGCTGAGTACTTTCTAAATGACTCCAGCCCTGGGCCATCTTATTAAAACCCACCGCCAACTACCTCCCAGGAAGCTTATGAAAAAACTTCTGAAACACCACTCGATGCAAAGTCTCATCTATGCTGAGCCCGGCGTTTGCCAGGGGCCGGGAGGAATATTCTTCATTTCTTCAAAGAGGTTCTGATGTGGCGCTTTCAGAACCTGCCGTGTCAAGCCAGGTGGAGCACACACCGGCGGCTGTTCTGGGAGAGGAAGTGAGTGAGCGAATCCTAATCAAATGTGTCGGGTGGGCGGGGGTCTGATCCTGACCACTCAGCCTCAACAGGGGAAGCCAGAGAACCACACCTTTCTTCAGAAAGGAAACCTACGCTTCCACACAGGCCACCCAGAGTCTATTTCAGCTCGGAACCCAGAGCGGCACATCAGCTGCTATAAATAGCAAAACCAAGATTACAATTTGACTGATTTCAGTTCTGATGTTAGGAAAGAGGTCGGAAGCCTAAGTCGGTTGTGAAGCGAGGGGACGAAAGCAAACCACAGCGCGAACACAGTCATGCTGGGCCGGACGGTCAGCCCTCGAACCACCCCCGCCACCCCCGAATCGCCTGCGGAACCAGTTCCTGCGGCTGCAGTCTGGAGAAAAGCACCCGAGGGCTGACGAGGCTGGAGAGAAGGTTCGCGGGAGTCGGCCACACCGGAAAGGAGCCTCCCGGGAAAGCTGCTGTCCCCGTGGCCGCAGGCCGGCGAGCCGGGTGGCTTACCTTTGTTGTGAGACATGGCATACAGGAGGCAGAGCACGAAGAGTGCGTGGTAGTCCTCGTCCGGGCTGTCTAGGGCATGGTACACCATATCCAGGAAGGGTCTGGAAAAGACAAGGGGCACGCATGAGCCGCCTGGCGCCCACGGGGGTCTCTTCTCTCACCTGCACGCGGGACGCCAGCTGCCTGGGCCTCCTCTGGCTCCCCCACCAGCATGGAGTGTCCGCCACGGGGGCGGCTGGTCCAGCACTGGGCGCTGGGGACACAGAGACCACGGAAGCTGCGGTCTCCAAGGGAAAGCGACGAAGAAACAGACCACTGAGTGGCTCAGCAATGATTCACCCGCTGTCCCAGACACGGGGAGAAAGGACACCAAGCTCCCACTCCCGCCGCACTCCAGGCCCGCACGCCCGGCTGGACAGGAGACACTCGGTGCCATCACTCCAGAGTGACAGCAGACGGAAGGAGACGTGGCAACGTGACAGACTAACAACGGCAGACAAGGCCCCAGCAGGTCTGAACGATTTTAAAACGGGGACCCTAGGGCCAGACCACCTGGGTTCAAATCCTTCTTAGCCGCAAACCCTTGGGTGTGTCACCTACAGGATCTCCCCATCCGTAAGACGCAGTTTAAACCCTTCCAGGGTTTCTGTGAGGACTCAGGTGAAACGACCCTGGAAAGGCATTTCACACGGGCCCAGGCGCACGATCCAGAGCGCTGACCCAGGCGCAGCCATCTGACTTGTGAGTGTGCCAGGGGCGCCGTCTGCCATCTCTCTGGCAGGTCCTGCCCAGCAATTTCTTGGACCGAATTTCAAGGACTGGAAGGAATCAATACAAAGTCTCTCGCCTCTGCGGCTCCCTGGATGACATCTACGGAGTGGCGACAACATCACAAACTGCACACCCTAAACACCGCCCTTCCAGGCGAGGGGCCTGGCCCGGAAAGGCCTATCCACACCTGGCTAACAGGATGCGCACAGACTGGCCTGCAGGCGGGAGGCTCCGAGCCCAAGACCGCCCGCAGCCGTCCCCGGACAGCATGTCGAACCCAAGAGAGGAGGACGCCTCAGCGAGTGACCCAGTGCACACGTTACCCCTGGAAGGACCCAAGTTACGGTCAGCATCACAGACCCGGGGAGCGAGACCACGTGGCAGACAAACGCGGAGATTATTCACCACATAACCTTTTGCACTTGTTTGAATTTTAACTCCACAAATGTATTACAGATTCAAAATAGTAAATGGAAAAATGCAAAGAAGAAAGCAGTGAAATGCACTTGTCATAACATTTCAAATAACCACCTGATACACAGAAACTAAAGGCAGAACTTCAAAGGGAACACCTGCGTTCAGGCTCTGTTTCTCCGGGGTGCCAGCGCTGCCCCCTCCAGGTCGGGCACTCCCGCTCAGATGTGTGAATCGTTTTGCTATGTGCAAATCTGGGTGTTTCTAAGCTCCCAGCAACAACACTTTCAAACTGAAGAGCAGGATAAAGCAAAAAGCCAGCTGCCTGGAATTGGGGCTGTATTTCCATTTGGAAATAATATGAATAACCAAACGCCCAGCAGCAGAGGGAAGGCTGAGGGAGGTTTTATGAGATGAAGTACTGTGAAGCTATCAGCATTTTGTTTACTAAGAGTACTACGAAGTGAAAAAGGCACTTGGGGTTGATATTAGAGAAAAAACAAGAATAAAAAATGACGGACCCGGTATGGTATAAGCTCTTGGGGGGAAGGAGAGCGAAATTCTCACTATACTGGCACTGAAAACTGACAGGCAGGAAATGACCAAAATGTTGGAAACAGCTGTCTCTGAATTAGGGAGGCCTTTTCTTCCTTCTTTATATTTTTTAAGGTTTTTTAATATTTTCTGAATGTGTATTAGTTTTTAAATTTTTAAAGCTTTTTTTTTTTTTTTAAAGAAAAGAAAGAATGTTTTGAATGGTTTTTGTTTCTTAGGCCTACATTTAACCACGAAGGCAGACAGAGCCCGTAACATACGGGGAATCTAAGGACCTTTCCAGCTTGTACCATGCTCTTTCTTCTGACAAGAGGCCCAATGTCAAGATCGAATTCATGTCGAGGACAAACTGCCCCCTCCCTCGCCCTCAGTGCCCGGGAGTGGGAGAACAGAAGTCCGGGGTGGCGTCTCTGACTACCAACTATTCAATGCCTTTGCAAGGGAGACAGCAACGCTCCACCAGGGCTGGCCTCCTTGGTGCTTGGGCTCAGAGCAGAGCGCAGCTCTTGCCCACAGGTTCCTGGGGCTCCGAGTCTGCGTTTGGCCCAATTCAAGGCACAGGATCAGCTTCCGTTATAAACCGTGTGGTGGAAGATGCCAGAGTCACCGAAAGTTAAGAAACAATCTCAGACAACTCTAAGAAAACCCCTCGCTTCACTAAAACGCAGGAATAAAAGAAGTCTCAACCCCGACATTCAAACATAACATCATGGCCTGTGGACTTTTTGTTTTTGATAACACATGGGTATCTTCTTGCTTTAGGAGAGCTCACTATGCAAAACCCAGGCTGTTCCCACTGACCAGATCCTAAGAAACCGAACACATCATGACGGTATTGCAGGCGGCAGCTGCACTGAAGTTAGTCTAAGCGCCCCCGCGACAAGTCATTTTTGGATTTTCAATTATTCATATTCTAATTAAAACACCTAAAGGTTGTTTCCCCCTCCCTTTCTGTGTTTTAAATGATTTCCTTAATTTTCACAGCTTCAAGTGTTTCGTTTTTTGGCCATCAACCAAAATCGAAAAGGTCCTTGGTCAGTACAACTGACAGTCCACACTGTGCTGCAATGCTTTTCATTCAGCCAAAACTAAAGATGGTTCCCCTGTTCATCTGATAAAAATCGATCCTTTTGTTAGATACCTGAAACATTTGCCAGGCAAAGAGATAAACAAGGCTTGGAGGAAAAAATGAGTGCGCTTCAACTCTCCACTTTAAGTTGGATTAATAATAGGATGGGTGTGTGTGACGGGAGTTGAGGAAGGGAATGCCTTGCCGGCAGACAGGCGCATGTCCTAACACTGACGCGGGGTTGGGAGCTTACTGCAGGCGTCTGTGCAGTGAGGCCACCCGATAAGGAAATAACTGGGAGATGAGGAAGCCCTCCCAACAGTCTCTTGCAGCTTTGGGAGCACCCTCCACCCAGTCCCATTCTGGAACGGGTGGTGCTGCAGCAAGGCTGCAGGAAACGGGGCATCCCAAAGGCTTCAGAGGATGGACTGGGCAGCCATCGCTGAAGTCAAAGGTAGACGGCAGCATTAAATCCAGCCCGAGCTGTGCCGGCTGAGTCACGGGGGCAGGCCCTGTGGACGGCAGTGTGTGTGGCAGTGAATGGACGAGTGAAATCCAAACGCTGCCCCCATGGGGACCCTTCCTGAGGGTGGCAGAGCACGGGCAGGAGCGGTCAATTCAGGCCACACCCGTCAGGACACGGCCCAGCACGGGAACGCTTAGGGTGGTGGTGCCACGCCTGGGTCATTCTCTTCCCAAGGGGTGAGCGCCACAGTGTGGAGGGCCAGCCCTGTCCCCGTGGCCTCTGGGGAGGAGCCGGGCCTCCTGTGGCCAAGGGGCTAGAGAAGCCGGATGGCTGGGCTGGGCTGGGTGGCGGGAAGAGGCCCTGGATGTCGTCGGGGGTGCCCGGCCAGGGCCCTCCTCCCCGGCACCCAAGGGCGCCTGCGGCTACCTGCTCCACTGGGTGCTCTCCAGGCCCGTGGCAGCGCTCTTCTCCTCGTCCGTGGTGTTCTGCTCCTGCACCGACATGCCGGCCGCCAGCTCCGGGAGCTTGCTGCGCTCCATGATCACCATCTCTATCTCTGGAACAAACACAGACACCAGCATGAGCCGGACGGCCCCAGCCCGAGATTTACAGGCACGCTGGGGCTCGAGCAGGACGGGCGGACCGCTCCGAGCATGTCCGGCAAACGCCCGACGGCGATGATGGGCTCACCCGCGCGCTGCCCGCACGCCCGGGAGAAAGAAGGCAGGGTCGGCCCCTCTCTTCCCTTTCATCGCGGCAATGCCAAGAAATGTGGCCCTGATTTTGACAAGAAAGCACAGACGGCAAGGACGTATTTCAAGATTTTCAAAAAATGGTCATTGATACCACACTGCCTTCCCAGAGGAGCTGAGGAGCGTGGGAGAAATCATAACCAAATTCACTGAAAATATTCTGCAACTGTTCACTTCGTAGAAAAGGCTCTGCCACGACTGTGATTTCGCTCTCCCTTCCCACTTGCAGCGTGTGGCAGGCAGAGAGGGGCCGGCCCCAGTCTCGTTTCTCCCAACAGGGGCCACCCGCAGCCCCTGGCTGAAGCAAAGAAAGTACATTTCCATTTTCAGAAGAAGGTCTGACCCAGCAAAGGAAGATGCCCTGCATGGGGACGGAAGGCTGGTGTCCCTGTTACTGAGCTCCTTGACCCGCAGATGTGGACCTTCAAATACCCGGTTCTAGGAACCCCCAGTTCAGGTGACAACTGCATCTTGGGGAGACACGATGAGGGGGAACGATGGTGAACTGTGGAGCCGCATCTCTGCTCGGGAAGGGTGGGCGAGTGCCTGCGCTCTGCCATGGCCTCGCCATCATCTCTCCCGCACCCGGGCCGGGCCGCCCACTTGGCCTCTGCTTCCTTTCTCGCGCCCCCCACCCCCGTTTGTGGTCCCCACAGAACCAAGCGATTTTAAGTGGAAATCAGCCCAGGTCTCCCTCTGCCTTCCGTCACACTCAGGACGAAGTCCAAATGCTGTCCATGGAATGAGGCCTTGCACGGCCTGGCCCCTGTCCACCGCCCACCTCACCTCAGCCCTCTCCGCCCCGCCAGCCGTGCTGAGCTTCCTTCTCAGTTGTCTTTGATCGGCCCCAGCCTGCTTCTGCCCCAGGACCTTTTCACAGCTGCCTCCTCTGTCTGGTCTGCTCTCACCCCACATCCTCCCTTCCCGGGCATGACTCACAGCAGTCTCGGCTCAGCTCGAATGTCCCCACCTCAGAGATGCCTTCTCAGACACCCTCTCCGGTTCTTCCTTTACCTCTTTAAGTTACTATGAACTCAACTCCGCACCTAATTCTCATTTCCTTAGTTTCTTTCTAGCGTCCTTTTTTGGTTCCAGGATCCCATCCTGGGTACCACAGTACATCCGGCCATCCTATCTCCTGAGGATCCTCTTGGTCATGACAGTTTCTCAGATTTTCCTTGTCTTTTTTTTTTTTTTTTTGTCTCTTTCTAGGGCCACGCTCGCGGCCTATGGAAGTTCCCAGGCTAGGGGTCGAATCAGAGATGCAGATGCCAGCCTATGCCACAGCTACAACAACTCGGGATCCGAGCCACATCTTCAACCCACACTACAGCTCACAGCACCGCTGGATTCCCCAACCCACTGAGCGAGGTCAGGGATCGAACCCTCGTCCTCATGGATACTAGTCGGGTTCGTCACTGCTGAGCCATGTGGGGAACTCCAGACTTTCCTTGCTTTTGATGACCTTACGGTCTGTGGTGCGTGGCCTGGCATGTTGCAGAGTGCCCCTCAACCCAGGTTGGAGTAACATTTTTTCTGATCATGAGACTGGGGTTCTAGGTTCTGGGAAAAAGACACAGAGGGGAAGTGCCCTTCTCACCACAGCCGATCGGGGAATGGGCGCTCGACATTACATAAGGCTGCAGAAGTTAACGGGCATCATCACTGACAAGTGAGTGCTGGTCAGGTTCCTCCGCTGGAAGGTGACCCCTGCACCCGCTTCAGCCACGCTGTTCAGAAGCAAGTCCTTAAATACAGCCAGCACGTAAGGCGTGGGGGGTTCGGTCCCGGGACCTTGAGGGAGGAACAGCTGCATACACTATTTGGAACTCTTTGGAATAGATTTGTCCCCTCCCCCTTATAAATACTAGGAAGTTAAAATCAATATAACCGCTGCTTTTCAAAAGTTCACTATAGGTTACTTTGTTTTTACAAAAGACCTACATTAGCACATGTTTTTGCTAACTGAAAGAAATCTGAAAAGGATTTTCCCTTTTACACAAATAGGCAAAAAGCAGAAACAGTATTTGGTGTTGCAGTTGTTATGGAGGCGGGCACCCGCAGCGGGAGCGGCCCTGCCAGGCTCCTTCCCAGGACCGCACTCAGCATCTCGGCATCCAGCGCCGTGGCTTTGAACCGTGTGAGCATCTGGGCTTCACCTCCCTTGATTCTGTGCATCTGGCGACAAGATGCCCTGAGGTCTGGCGGCTTCGCTTTACGCCATCCCGGCTTACTGAAGATTTCATAGGAATGCTGTCCTCCCAGATCTCGGGGGAGCCTGCCCCTGGAGGTTCTATCTTCCATTTATTGTCTGCCTGTTTCTCGCCTGCCTTCCCCGACTGGGACGTGGGTTTCATGCATCGCTGCCTTATCGGTCTTGCTCTCACTGGAACTCCGCGTCCAGCCCAGGGCCTGGCCCAAGGCAAGTGCCCATTACACGCCTCTGGAGTGGACGAAGGGATGACGAGTTTTGGTGGCAGGCAGGGCTGGCAGCGATGCACGGTGGCTGTGCTGTGCAGAGCCCCACCCGGTGTTCAATCCGCATGTGCACAGTGTCCTCACACAGAAGCGCTGTGTGCTCGCCACCCTTCTGGGACTCTGTGAGGCACGACCGTGTTTGGGGCTGTCCCCTGGCTTGCAGGACTGCACCCCCCACGCGTCCACATGGGCCCAGACCTGGCAGAGGGGGCTCGCCCTTGCCAAGCCCCTTCCCTCCCCACGTGGTCTGGGGCAGACGCCACAGCCTCCCACAGGGCGACCCCCATCACACAGGTGGGGGCTGACACGTGATTTTTTAAGTGTTATGTGTGGGCAAAGCTCTGAATTTATCTTAGTGTGCATCAGAAGAAAATTCTAACTGTGCGGAAAACCTGTTCTTCTGTGGACGGCACTGCTTAGGGTGCTGAAGCTAAGTTTAAGAAAGAAAACAAGTGAGTCAGTTCACGATGAGCTACTGAGCACAGAGCAGTCCACAAGGCACGCGGCCACCATGCAGGCAGGAGGTGCTGCAGACTGAGACCCGCCATCCTCTCCTGTCCTCACATCCTCCCCTCCACCCGCCTCCTCCACGTGCTCCCCAGCCACCCCTGCCTTTTCCAAGGTGGGTGCAGGCACGTCGGCAGGCACGCAAGACGACTCACTGGGCAGTACCTCTCAGTCAGCCATTCTCATCTTTTAAAAATCGACACAGCAGTACACAGCAGGCCGGTAAACCGAGTATACATACTGGTGAGGATGCGCGTTCAGCTACGTACTTACTTGGGCTTACTGACGGGGCGTGACATCTGAAGACCACCAGGTGAGACAATGGTGCCAGCCCCTTTTACCCCGTGACCTTGGACCTGCTCCTGCACTGCTCGAGGTCTCCTTCTTCCTGGCCTGCCTGGCTGACAGGGTGGGAACTCCGCTCCAAGGACTCCGCCAGGTTAGAGGCCAAGCCCGCGTGTCTCCACCTGCTGTGACGGGGTTGTCCCGCTTCGGCTCTTTACTCTCCCTGGATGCTATCGGAATTCTGGAGCAGAGGAGAGGTTCACGACCACCCGTCCTCGTGCTCATCGGGTGCACACCGATTCTGAACGACAACTGCCTGTGGCGAGAGGGGAGAGCAGGGCTGCTTCGGGCACAGGGCAGGCCCCCTCACGCACTCCACAGAGGCCCCTAACGCTCCTTTCTGGAATGCAGGAGCTTCCTACAAAACAGTCTGAAAACCACTAATTTGGTCCTGGATACGGCCTATGAGGAAACAGAAACCCAGAGGTGTCACAACTCTTAATACAGAAACCCAGGGGTGTCACGACTCTTAATACAGCCGGAAAAGCAGCAGGCAAAAGCCAGGCCTGCTCGCCCTCCCGCCTCCCAGGTCAGTGACATCCTGGTGCAGGACCCGGCGACAGGGGCCTCTCCACAAAGAACGAGGCTCCCTAACCTCGGCTGCGCCACCCTGGTCCTCAGAGCTGCACCCCTCCCCGTCCTGGGGCCAGTACACTCCTCCGCCAGCCAGCTCAGCCGTGGGAAGAGCTGCCCCACTGAATCTTCTAGTAGAACACAGAATACTTCCTCCAACACCAAACAAGTTCCCCCCATCTTTTTTTTTTTTTTTTAACAATTTTATCCAAACAACTCTTAAAAGTAGTGACTCTTACCCAGCTCTGCCAGCTCCCTGACACTGCATGCAAAACGCTGTGGGATAAGCAACCAGGACCTCCTGCACAGGTGTACTCGACACTCTGTGAGGGCCCATACGCGCAGTCTGAAGACGAATGGGTGCGTTTACACGCGGAACTGATTCACTGGCTGTACACGTGAAACACACACAACACCGTAAGTCAACTATCCGCCAATAAAATTAAAAAACAAAAACAAAACGCTATGTGGGCATGAGAGGAGTGGGTAACAGGTTTGGGGGAGAGGATCTCGCCAAATTCTCACTGTTCCAAAATGGACGCTCAGCCATCTTTACAAGTGGATGGTAAAGATTTGGCCTGTCTTGATGACTGAAGGTCAAGGTGCACTCTTCTTTATGCCGCACCAGGACGTCCAGCCGTGTCCCCTGCTGAGCCCAGGCCCACTTCCTCCCCTCCCCGGGTACATGCCATGCTGCTGCCGTCAAGGAGGGCAGATCAGTGGGCCCACCCAGACACGGATTCCCAGTGATGGTCACCCAGGCAGGGTCCGGGCCCTGACGATGAACTTCCAGGGGGCTCCATCAAACCTCAGTTACACCTCAAGCCCCCACCCCATCAGGCTTCTGTTTTGGAGTCTGAAGGGGCTGTAGCAATGCCCTGGGCCGGCTTTGCTCAAACTTCAGTCATCTGCCTGCCTTCACAATGTCTGCCGTGTCTGTGTGTTGCCTATTTGTTATTTACTTAATCGTGTTATTTGCACTTTTACAAACAATACACGCATTTTCAAAGAAAACATTCCTATACCCTTCAATTGAGCAATCCTGCTTGCAGGAATTTATCTGGAAGATACACCTGCAGTGACATGAAAATGCACATTGCAGGGGTATTCACAGCAGTATTATTTGCAATTGCCAAATGCTGGAAACTACCTAAATGTCCAAGCACTAAGACTGGGTGAAGAAACCGCGGTGCGTGGACAGGGCAGCTGTGAGGGGCTGAGGAAGATCGCCGCGAGCTGGCACGGAGCGAGGCCCGGAGGCGGTGCACATGAAGAAGGCCGAGTGCCGCGGCACACACAGCCCGCAGGTAAGAACGGGGCGGAAGAAAGCAGGCAAGCGTCCACCTGCTTCTCTGCGCACAACCACACGCCGCGGGGACGTCCTAGAAAACGGGAAGGGGGGAAGGGCACGGCCCTGTACAAACCCCTTCACAGAGTTTTCAGTGGTTAACATTCCAGAGTACATTTTGTTTAAGAAAAGAAATTAAATCAGTAAGAATGGGAAGGGAGAACCCTAAACTAAAAATAAATAAAAGCACGAAATTATATTCCAAAGGACTACTATACCTACTTTGAAGTGGGGAAGAAAGGAAGGGTAAACGAATCCAAGTAGCTTATGAAAAGTAAAAATCCAAGTAGTTTATGAACACAATACCTGATTCTACACCTCTGTTTGGAGATAAGCGAAGCAGTGTGTGTGTGTGTGTGTGTGTGTGTGTGTGTGTGTGTGTTGGGGGGGACTGCAAACAACCCTGAACTCTTTTTGTCTTTTTAGGGCCACACCTGAGGCATATGGAGGTTCCCAGGCTAGGGGTCCAATCAGAGCTGCAGCTGCCAGCCTACAAAATAGTCACAGCAACGCAGGATCTGAGCCGCCTCTGCAACTTACACTACAGCTCATGGCAATGCCGGATCCTTAACCCAATGAGCAAGGTCAGGGATCGAACCCGCATCCTCATGGATACCAGTCAGGTTCATTAACCACTGAGCCACGACAGGAACTCCATAAATACCACATCTTTATTTCTCTGTCAATGGACATTGAGGTTGCTTCAATGTCTTGGCTCTTGTAAATAGTGCTGCTATGAATACTGGGGTGTATGTATCTGTTCAAATTAGAGTTCTAATCTTTTCTGGATATATGCCCAGGAGTGGGATTGCTGGATCATATGGTAACACTATTTTTAGTTTTGTGAGGAACCTCCATACCATTCTCCATAGTGGCTGTACCAATTTCCATTCTCATCAAAAGTGGAGGAAGGTTCTAGGGGGGAATTTTAGTGAGGCACTGGACATCTGCATTACCTCCAAGCGTCTCCCATGGACTGCCAATCAGTTGCAAAGAAAAAAGGAGAAACTGGGCCGTATCTTACCCAGGTGGCCAAGATTAACATCACCCATGAGGGACAGAAGGGCACTGTGTGCCTCCAAATGTGACACCCTGGGAAGAACACAGCCGAGATGGCATAACCTCAATCTAATCACAAAGAAATATCGAAGACAGAATGAGGAATATTCTAGGAAAGCAATGGAGGCGGAGGTTCTGCATTCCTCAAAAACGTCCAAGATGTAAGAGAGCAAGGAAGACTGCAGAAAGGTTGGCGTAAAGGGGGCTAAAGGAGCGCAGCGACTCGAGGCGCGGCCTGAGCCCAGACCGGGCTTTGTACCGGAGGAGGAAGAACGCTCCAAGGCCGCCGTCAGGCCCGCGGCTGAGCTGGCGCGCGGACAGGAGGAAACCACACGGAGCTGCCAAGTGTGCTGTGGTCACGACAGAGAATGCCCTGCGCTTAGCAAGAACCGAGGAGGAAATGGGGATGGTGGGTGCAGCCTGCCCAGAAAGAAAAGTGTGTGCATGTGCCTGTGACTGTGTGTGAGTGACAGTGTACGTGGAGAGAGGAACGCAGGTAAGAGAGCAAGTAGGGTCTAAGATGTTAAAAGGTGAAAGTGGGCAAAGAGTGATACGGTGTTTGTTCTTTAAACTGTTTTGGGGTCTTTTTCACTTTCTATAAGTTTGAAATTATTTCAAATAAAACATTTTTAGAAATTACTATGAGCAGGAAGTTCCCGTCGTGGCTTGGCGGAAACAAATCCGACTAGTATCCATGCGGATGCGGGTTCAATCCCTGGCCTCGCTCAGTGGGTCGGGGATCCAACATTGCTGTGAACTGTGGTGTAGGCTGCAGACTCGGCTCCAATCCTGCATTGCTAAGGCTGTGGTGTAGGCCGGCAGCTGCAGCCCCCATTCGACCCCTAACTGGGAACTTCCATACGCCACGGGCACGGTCCTAAAAAAGAAGGG
>PVHT021183594.1:339963-359008 GCA_004024745.2 Catagonus wagneri
GGGGGGGTGGGAGAGCCAGAAAGCAGAGCAGTGGGTAGGAGGGAGGGAGGACGGGGAGCTGTTCAGAGGGCACAGTTTCAGTTTCGGGGGAGGACGAGTCCTGGGGCTGGAAGGTGGTGACGGCTGCACGAGGATGTGAATGTACAGGAGAGGCCTGAGGACCTTAGGACCCAGGGCGTCAACCGCTGCCCCTGACAGGACAGCTCTGGCCAAACCCGGGCGCTTCCCCAGTACCCTTGACACACTTGATTTTTAAATAACAGCAATAATTCATCAACTAGCCCGGGATGATGTACATTCTAATCTGATTAACATTTGGTAAATGAAGTGCTTTTCAGGGAAATGGCAGGCATGACCTCTCAACCGTCTCTGGCTTGACAAATTCAAGGATTTTCTCAGCTGCCCTCAGTGTCCTACATTCCAGCAATCACGGCAAGGACAACAATAAAAAGGGGAAGGGATGATAAGAAAGAAGGCCTTAAAAAGGTTCAGGGAAGGAGGAGAAGGATGCCCTTGCTGGTTACCTAGGAAACACGGCAAAGACAGCATGCTACTGGCTGGCTTTGGAGCAGAATTTCAAGAGGCAAACCGTGCTTGGCAACGACCGGGGGCGGAGGTGCTGAGCATCCGGGGTACCCCTTGGTTTTCTTACTATTGTTTGCTGGACAGCAAACAACAGAGACTGAATCCAGATGTTTTCATGGGAAGTTGCTTTTGAGAGGATTTGTTTAAACTGACCTCCAATCCTCTCCTCATACTGGCTGAGCCCACCGGAAAAGCTGGTGCTCCCACACCTCTCTACCCCAGCGGCCCCTACCCCGCCTTCTCCCCCCACCCCTCTGCTCACTGGCTGCCCAAGCACAAAGTCCCCCCACCCAAGCTCAAGTGCCCCTTGAGGAGTTCTCCTGGGGTGCTAGCAGCAGGTTAAGGATCTGGCATTGTCACCTCAGCTCCTTGGGTGGCTGCTATGGCATGGGTTTGACCCCTGGCCCAGGAACTTCTATATGCCAGAGGTGTAACCAAAAAAAAAAAAAAAAAAAAAAATCACAGAAAGGGCAGTGACTCGTCTGGGGTCACAGTGGCTGCCGGCAGACTCACAGGCATCTGGAACTCAGACCCCAACCTCCTGATAGCTAGTCCCTGGGCCTGGGGTTGGCTCTGGCTTTGTAGAAGGAGCCAGAAATCGGCCAGCTTCCATTCCATTTCAATGGAGACTTTAAAAAAATAAAAAAACTTAAAAAGTCAAGCTGGGACTGTAAACTCCTAGGCACCTTCAATCCCAGCTGACACGCAGGCCCAAAGTCAGTGCGATGCCGTCACTCCAGGCCCTTACCAGGATTCCAAGAAAGGCCTGCGGTTTGAAGGTCAGGCTGTGAAATTGATGCCTACTTTTTCCTTGAGCCAAATCCTAGTTTTCAAACAAGAAGTTCAAACCGCTGGTCCTCTGATCTCAGGTCTCATACTCAGTTACCGCTCTGGGTGAATCCAGGGAGAGGTGGCCATCCTTTCAGACTGAAGAGCAGGCTAAGAACGAGCGCGAACACCCCTCCGGCCAAGGAGCCTCCCATTTCTCCCAGCAGCCACTGCTGAACATGGAAGGGCCCTGCGACTTCCGGGGTTTCAGAGTGAGTCGCCCACCACTCGGGACCTGGGGCAGAACCCCCTCTCTTTGCCAACAGGGGACGGGCATGAAGGGTCCCGGGGCGCACATTCATTTCACACGACTTCCTCGCTGGGGCTTAAATGTGGAGGAGGTGTGAATTCTGAGTGCTGCATTTGTAGAAAAAAACAAGTTAATGCCACATTCAAATCAGGTCATGGCAGAACTGTGGCTTGTGACCACACGCCTTTTTACTCCTGTGCTTCATGCCACCTTTCAAAGGGAAGATTCCACCACTGAAATGGGGGCGGAAGGGCATGCGGGGGACTGGCGCCGGTATCTTTGCTCAGGAGTCAAGGCTGTCAGCAAGCCCCTAGGTCCAGGGACAATGCAAGGAGCACGCTGGAGAGGAAATAGCTGCCAGGAGAAAACAGCCCTATGTCCACTCCTAACAGGAAGGGAGAAGCCTGCCTGAGGAAAGTGGAGGCGCACATGAAATGGCCTGGCTTTCTGGGCAGCACGCACTCTTCCGGCACCCATGCCCCCTCCTTCTGAGAAATGCACCTCATTTCTTACTGACAGAGTCACCTTAGGGTGACACACGCCCCAACCCCAGCCAGCAAGCACAGAGGATCCCTTTACAGGGCGGGCAGGCAGGCCTGTCAGCAGCCCCAAGCATGGGCCCTGGACATGCGCTCACGGTGGGAAACAGTAGCTCCCCTCCCGCCTGCAGGACCCGGGGCCTCACGCCGCCGGCCGCAGGGTTGTCTGTGCACCGGGGCCCAGCCCTGCCCAAGACCAGCCCGGCCACGTGAATAGTAATTGCCTTTTTTGCTTAAGCCACTCTGAACTGAATGTCTACATCCTGCAACTGCAAGAATCCTAACATATCCTCATTAAAAAAAAAAAAAAAGGTCATTACACAAGTTTGATTTCCTACAGTCACAGTTTCCAGACAGGGAAAATGAGGTCCAGAGCTTGAGGAGACAGACCATCCAAGGCACACAGCAAGCCTGGCTGTTGCGGAGGGACCACAGGTCAGATCTGCCGTCTCCAGGCACCTCCCACACCCACTGTCCTCTGGCTTGAAAATGAATGAGAATATGTGTCTGACACCCGTCCAAGTCACAGGCACGAACAGCTGTGCCCTTTCACCCAAACACAGACACGGTCTGTGGAGAGAACACCCACCAGCCGCACCTTCACACGCGAGAACAGCTAAAGGCTCAAGGTAAATAATTCGAAAGCCCCAGATTACAGCCACTGCAGCCCAGGAAAGCGTCTCTCCGCCGGATGGGCCTATGAAAGCTGTGTTTACTCGTGGCGGGAGGACTAGGGTGCACACGACAAGACAGGATGGCACTCAAAGGCCGAGGTGGTCGAGGAGAGCCACGCTCCCCGAACTCTGAAGTCGGCATGTGCTCTCCAGGCAGAGCCTCTGGGGAAATTTCTGGGCCCTGTCTGGCACCACCTGGCTGGGTAACGGCCCAGAAGGCAGGGTTTGGGAGGCTGGTGACAATCTCTCCCCTGGCCCCTGCACAGGGAGCAGGGAGCCTCCCTCCATCTAACAGGCACTGGGCCAGCAGCCTCGCTGAGCTGCTGAGGCCCCCGTGCGCTGGACTGGCCCGCCCGGCTGAGTCACTGCATTGTGTGTTTGAGGCCAAGCCTGCCCTTGTCCACACCACAGTTAGTCATGGCCCCAGCCTGGTTAGAGAGTAGCCCTTAAAAGGACTGGAACGAAAGAGGGAGCATCTTTCCAGAAGGGAATCGACGAGAACACCGTGTACAAGATGGGGTGAGGTCGCCCATGCCCGCCCGGCGCGGCTGCAGAGAAGCTAAGTCAAGGCTTTAAGCAGACGGTTTTCTCCCAAGTTAGAAAATCAGAATGATCCAAAGATGCAGACAAGCACAGCTTACCTCGTGTCTGGTCCCCACCGCCCCACCAGAGTGCTATTCGTGGTCCCAAACGGAATTCCTCAACCCAAAAGCTTAGTGCCCGCTCCGAACAGAAACACTAGCAAGCTGGAGAGCTCAGCCTTAAAAAGGGGCTGGTGGTACCAGGGAGACCCTTGGGTTACACTTGTTGAACCGCGATCGGGCCATTCACTGAGAACTGCCACGAAAATCAGAACGGGCCGGCAGGGCGGGGGGGGGGGGGGTTTCGGGCTGCACGAGCACAGCAGACTCCCGGAAGCACCCGTTCCCAGTCACTGACCCACTGAGCCGCTCCGCCGCCCGGCCCCCCACAGTCCAGCTGACCGGCCGGGAGCCGGCTTCAGAGCAGCCCCTGCTGGCCCGGACCCGGGGGAGGCCCAGCTCACAGAAGTGCGCCCTGCCCACCCCCCACCCCCCCGCAGGACGCAGCTGAGGTGCGAGCAGCTAAACGAGAGGGAGGTGAAAGAGAAACCAGAATCTTCCCCAACAAAGGCAAAGGGGAGGACAGATGATTCTGTTTACCGAGGACATGTGCACCCAACACAAGTGTACCTCACTCTAAACAGATGAGGACTCGAAAAAATTCTTAATGTAAGAATTCGGGGGATCCTATTTGATCATTTGACCTCCCCAGCCCTAATCTCATTAAAAGCATATTATTTCATTAAATGTGGGCCGTTTTTCTTCCTGCAGTGCACTGGAAACGACTTCTGTCCCAGGTTACCGGGAGTCGTCAGAAGAGCAGTGACGAGGAAGATGACAGTAATAACCACGAGGGCAGTAAGAGTGGCAGCAGTTACTCGGGACAGGGCCGGGCACTGTTCTGAGCGCGATGCGGGTGTTAACCCGCTTACTTCTCTTCGTAACAAAGTGAAAACTATTTGTTACCCTCTTTTGACAGACGGGCAAACGGAAGCATGGGGTTAAGAGGAAAGGACCTGACCCCAGGCCACCCACCCCGGGAGGACAGGCCTGTGCCCTCAGCTGCCTCCCATCGGCTGGCTGTGTAGAATGAGGTACACGGTGTGCGGGGTGACACGGGGGGGACCAGACACAGAGGGCAGCCGGCGCGGTCGGCCCTGGCGGGCGCACTCACCTTCACTCTCCCCACTGGTCTTGGTGCCTTTGGAACCACCCTCTGTACCTTTAGCCTTCTCGGCGTCTTCCTGGGCGTCCTCGGCGGGCCCTTTCTCCTCGTCTTCCTCCTCCCCGACATTTTTGTAGTTGGGCCTCTTTTGCACCCGCCGCTTGCCCTTGTGCTTGTTCATCTCAAGGGACCGCTCTAGCGTCTCGGTGGGTTTGATGAAGCACCGGATGCTGGGCTTGGCCTGGAAGGTCGAACCAAGACAGCGGACGGAGGTGAACGCTGGAATCTCGCTGGCTGCTCCTAGCAAGCGGCCCAAGAGTTTCTGCCCCAAGAAATTCCTTTCCGGAACAATAAATTCTACCTCCTCACTTACGGTTATGACTGTTATTAACATGGTCACTATTAAGTATTCTAAACAAGAGCACCGGCCGCCGTCTATCACCCACAGTCCTAAGTCGCTCTGCACTTTACCAACACCAGCTCCGTGCTTCCCGAAGGTCAGAAACACACTTTGGATACTTTCATGGTACTTTCTGGGCGCCAGATGCTATTCTAAGGGCTCTGACTGTATTATCTCACTTAAACTTTTACAGAAACCCCTAAAGATAATACTGCTGTTGTGCTCTTTGTACAGATGAGGAAACTGAGGCTCGGAGATGCTAGTGTCTTAATGACAGCACACTAATGTTATTCACTTATAGATTAAATTTATTTTATTTATTTTGCTTTTTAGGGTGCCACTCACAGCACACAGAGGTTCCCAGGTTAGGGGTTGAATCGGAATTGTAGCTGCCGGCCTACGCCACAGCCACAGCGACGCAGGATCCGAGCAGCATCTGCGACCTACACCACAGCTCACGGCAACGCCGGACCCTTAACCCACTGAGCGAAGCCAGGGATAGAATCTGCGTGCTCACGGATACTAGCCAGGTTTGTTAGCCGCTAAGCCACAATGGCAACTCGCAAATTTATTTTAAAAGGAACTGTGTATCACTACAGAAATGGAACACCAGTGCACCCTGTTATTACAAAAATGAAAACAGAAAAGAAAAAGCAAGGCGTATTGGATGCAACCAAATGCTGGCTCTCTTTAGAAAGGGAACCTGGTAAGCAGTGAGTTACAGCTCGTCCCCAGAGTTAACTTGCCCCACAGAAGACGTTTTCCCCTAAAAAGCCAGGAGCCTTCCAAGAGGAAGGCACAGGGCCTGTGTGTCAGTCACCACGGTTCTGCCCCGCACTGTGGAGAACGTGGCTGCATCTCAGTCCTCCAGCAACCAGGATCATCAGTCCCACTGTACAGACGAAAACACGAGTCTCAGAAGGGTGAAGTGACTTGCCTCATGAGACAATGAGACACGCAGCTACACGGAGCTGTAGAGGCAGAATTTGAATGGCTGCTTGCCCAAGCTCTCCCTAAAATAATAGTGCTTCACCCTGAGCTCAAACTCAGTTCCCAGTTTAGTCGTCTTTACAAAGTATTTACATGTAAATGGACCAGGAAGGAGCAAAGAGCCAAAAGAAACTGTCCCTGATTTGTTTGCGGACAAGATTCTGATTGAAGTGTTTTTTTTTTCCCAGCGTCTAGATGACATTGAGACATCATTTTGTCACTGAAAAAGAGAAAAATTTTAAAGTAAACTTTTCCATTATCTTGATATGGTCTATCTATCTTCTGATTTACTCCAAACAACCATCAAGTGTATTCTCGGGGCCACCGGACCTTGCCAATAAGTGGAATGCACTCCAAGAACACAGATTAATTTCAATAACATTCAAAAGAAAACCTAATTGAATGCTAAATTAGCATCCAAATCCAAGCATTAATTTTTATTTGCCTACTTTGGATTATTCATTCACAAAAATGAAGATAAATTGAGACATGGTTCTACTGTCCTGGAAACACAGATGGCGCGTCACAGATGGCAACAACCAAAAGCCCAGAGACGTGAGAGTCCCAGGTGCCCACCACTGAAAGACAGCATCCATGAGCGCCCACTTAGGATGCTGTGCGACGAACACAATCCCAGATATCCTCTCTCCTGGTTGGTTAGGGCCCCAAAATGAACTGACTGCTTCCCTGGTCACCACTTACTCCTGGTGAATTTTAAAGCACGCCACACGCAATCAAAGCTTTCAGAAACAGAAAACGGAGACCAAACGTAGAGCAAAGCACCACCCTGGGAGAAGTCAGGAGCTGAAACTCACACGGACGATGCAGAACCCCTCCCTGAGCTCATTGTGGACACAGATGCACAGAACAACCGGCAGCACTAAGCCCAGCGGAGCAGTGCCTGCGGTCCAGAGCTGGGCAGAGCGGTGAGAACCCAGCTACACCCTACAGAGCTGTGGGGCCTCTCTGAGCTTCCAGCTCCTTGTCTAGAACATGGGCCAAGTAATTCTGGCCTCCTTAAACTAAACAAAATCATAGCAAGTATCTTCAGGAGTTCCCATTGTGGCTCAGCGGTAAAGAACCCAACTAGGAACCAAGAGGATGTGGGTTCAATCCCCGGCCTCCCTCAGTGGGTTGGGGATCTGGCGTTGCCATGAGCTGTGATGCAGGTGGCAGACGTGGCTTGGATCCCACGTTGCTGTGGCTGTGGTGTAGGCCAGCAGCTATAGCTCCAACTTGACCCCTAGCCCGAGAACCTCCACATGCTGCAGATACGGCCCTAAAAAGCAAAAAAAATAGAAAGAAAGAATGAAAGAAAGAAAAAGAAAAAAGAAAGTGTCTTTAGAGCGTGGTGATACAGTAAGCATCTGACATATAGACAGTCACTCTTCTTTCCTTACCTACACTAAAAAAAAAAAAAATGTCAACTGTGAAAATGAATTTAAAAACTTTCCAAGGGATCTGCTTTTCTCGATGATCAGGTGTTGGGGAGGGAGAGGGGAAGGCATGCTTACTAGGGAAATTTCAAACCTTTAAAAAGCAACCAGCCCAGTAAATAGCTGGAAATAACCTAAATGCCCACCAGCCGGGGTGTGGTTAGGTAATCAGGGTCTGTCCACAGAGTGGGAATCCATGAAGATGTTGAAAAGACTGAGGTCTATTTAGACCTGGATAGACTGATGCAGAAACAGTACCAGGATAGAAAAGCAAGAACAGGGAATGATGCTGGGTCCCTTTCGTGTAAAGCTTTGTGACGGTGTAAACACAACTGTCCCTGGAAAGCAGCAGAAGAGGGTGTTCGCCTTTCATGTTGGGGGGAGAGAGGCGGCGGGCGGTACTGTGTGCACACGCGCGCAAGCGCACTTGAGAGTTTTCCAGTTCTGGGGAAAACCGTTGCAGCTCAGTGGTGATGAACCCGACTAGTATACAGGAGGACACGGGTTCGATCCCCAGCCTTGCTCAGTGGGTTAAGGATCTGGCACTGCCGTCAGCTGTGGTGGAGGTTGCAGACGAGGCTTGCATCTCACGTGTCTGTGGCCGGCAGCTGTGGCTCCCATTTGACCCCTAGACTGGGAACTTACATGTGCCTGAGTTGTGGCCCTAAAAAGCAAAAAAAAAAAATAGGTTTTTTTTTTTTTGCCTTTTGTCATCTTTTAGGGCCGCACCCGCAGCATGTGGAGGTTTCCAGGCTAGGGGTCTAATCAGAGCTACAGCTGCCGGCCTATACCACAGCCACAGCAACACGGGATCTGAGCTGTCTCTGCAACCTATACCACAGTTCACGGCAATGCCGGATCCTTAGCCCACTGAGCAAGGCCAGGGATAGAACCCACAATCTCATGGTTCCTAGTCAGATTCATTTCCGCTGAGCCACGATGGGAACTCCTAGGTTTTTCATTTCTATACCCTGCTGTTTGGTTGGAAACTCCTAATCATATACAAATATTAACTTTTTACAAAATTCAACAAGGATCATCTAGACACTGGAGTTATAGACTTTATTTCACCCTTTTTTCTTCCATATTTAAAAAGCCTGGCAGTTCCCTGGTGGCCTAGCAGTTAAGGATCTGGCATTGTCACTGCTGTGGCTCAGGTTCAATCCCTGGCCTGGGAACCGCATGCCTCGGAGGTGGCCAAAAATAAAAACCCCTTTTTTTTCCTTTGTAAAATGAACAACAGCCAGATCCCACAGTTACCACGGAGAAGCTGATAGGGAGTGGCTGGGAAATGTGGGCAGGCATTCGTAATCAATCCCGCTGCTTCTCCGCAAAAGCTTTCTGGCTGTGGTTCCACTGGACCATCTGGATGTCCCCCACGGAAAGCCCCCAGGAGGAGACCCATCACACAGCCCGCTCTCCTCTCCTCACCAAACCGGACGGCCGGAGCAGGGCAGGCCCTGACGGGCTGCTGCTGAACGGTGGCCTGTACTTCCTACGTCCAACGTGATGGAGAGGAAAAAAAAGGAAAAAAGGACTTGAACTGACTGGCAGAGCCAGCGAGACGGAACCAAGCAGAAGAAATGTGAAAGCCCACTTCAGAGTCAAAAGTCAGATCTCTGGGGTCCTCGCTGTGGCGCAGAGGGTTAAGAATCTGACTACAGGAGTTCCCGCCATGGCTCAGCAGTTAACGAATCCAACCAGTATTCATCAGGACGTGGGTTTGATCACTGGCCTCGCTCAGTGGGTTAAGGATCCAGCGTTGCTGTGAGCTGTGGTATAGGTCACAGATGCGGCTTGGATCGCCGTGGCTGTGGTGTAGGCCGGTGGCTACAGCTCCGATTCGACCCCTAGCCTGGGAACCTCCCTATGCTGTAAGTACGGCCTTAAAATGACAAAAAGACAAAAAAAAAAAAAAAAGAATCTGACTACAGCAGCTCGGATCACTGCAGAGGCACAGGTTCCATCCCAGGCCTGGTGCAGTGGGTTAAGGATCCGTGTAGGTCGCAGCTGGAGCTCAGATTCAATCCCTGGCTCAGGAACTTCCATGTGCTAAAGATATGGCCATTAAAAAAAAAAAAAAAAAAAACAGAAAGTCTTTGGGTTTACCTTCTCATGAAGAAAGCACACCGTGAAAGCCTCAGAGAAAAGTGTTCTGCAGGTAAGGTCTATGTTTCCCAGACGCTGCAGGCTTGGCCTCACCCTGGGCTCACCTTGCAGGGACCTGGAGCCTGAGCTGCAGGAGGAGACTAGAGATCCGGGGCCCTCCTTGCTGACCCCGGAGACCCTGCCAGGTACCCGAGTGGGGGTGGAGGGGAGCCCTGGGCTCTGTGACCAGGGTCAGAACCAGGTGAAGGCCGGCAATGTGACTTCAGAGGTGGGCTAGGGGTCGAAGCGCTGCCCAGAGTGCCTGCTTGTTAATGACGCCTCCACCAGCCTTCACCGCCCCAGCCTTTGTCCTTGCTTCAAAGGTGACTCCCCAGGGCGATAATTAAGGCCTTTTCGGGGGGCTGGGGATCTGCAAACAGATTCTGCAAGGGCAGCAATGGCAGGTCAGGAGGAAGGACGGAAACACGCCAGGCCTGGGCATCTGAGCGCAGGAAGAGCGGCAGCACCGCTGATGTCCCAGACACAGCGTCCTCTGCGAGGCTGGGGCGCGCCCCCTACCAGAGCCCCAGGCAGGCCTTACGAGAGAAGCCAAGCTGCCATCGATCGTTCAAGCAATCAAGGATTCCGTGTACGGTTAAAAAAACAAAACTGTCAACTTAAAACTCGTACACAGGCCCCATGTTTTCCTGTGTGGATAGGTATTTGCATGTCGGTACCCAGAGCAAGGTCTGGACGGCTCCCCAAACTGAGAACAGTGGTTCCTTCTGAGGAAGACACTGAGGTCGGGGACACTTTCACTTTCTGCTCCACTCGCTGCTCTGCTGTTCAGTTGTTTTACCCCAAGAGAGTATTACCGGTGCCCTTGAAATGAAAAGAGTACCTTTAAAGCACGTACCTAATGCCACTGAACTGTACACTTCAGAACGGCTCATCCACCATAAACGTCCTAAGTGTCTCACCAGAATTTAAAAAAAAGCAAACCTTCTAAAAAAACAGCTCTGAGAGTCAGAATGGTGATGGGCTGGGGGCGGGGGCGGGGGGGCGCTGGCTACCGACCAAGGAGGGGCTGCGCGGGACGCCGGAGGTATTTTCTGTCTTGCCTTGAGTCCCAAGTCTCCCCCGAGATCTGGGAGGACAGCATTCCTGTGAAATCTTCAGTAAGCCGGGATGGCGTAAAGCGAAGCCGCCAGACCTCAGGGCATCTTATCGCCAGATAAACAGAATCAAGGGAGGTGAAGCCCAGATGCTCACACGGTTCAAAGCCACGGCGCTGGATGCCGAGATGCTGAGTGCGGTCCCGGGAAGGAGCCTGGTGGGGCCACTGCGGGTGCCCGCCTCTGTAACGGCCGCTGCGGCACCCGTGCTGCACGCTCTTTTCGTGTTTCACCTTTTTTTGTAAAAGTGAAAATCCTTCTCTGGATTCCTCTCAGTCTTTTGTAGAAAGGTCTTTTGTAACAGAGCAGTGAGCTTCTGTGAAGCGGGGGACACCTGGCCCCATCAGCGTAATCCTAGGTACAAAGCCATCGGGCGGCACAGCCAGACTACTGCACTTTCATGCACGTTATTTCTGTTCTCCTTCAGTTTTTAAAAATGTATACCTAGAGGATTCTCAATAAATTCAGACTGTCACATGCCCTAAATACAAGCTAGGAGCGAATCACACAACTCGGGAAGCTGGCTCCACGCAGTCGCCAGCAGCTGACCTGTTCATTCACTCAACACAGATGCTGGACTAAGCTCACAGTCCAGCCAGCAGCCAGCAATGCACTGCCTCGCAACCCCCGTGGACATCGGGGCACGGAGAAAGGAGTGGGGAGCTGTGCCAGGACAGGGCTGGCTGGAAGGAACTTAGGAGGGCTCCGTGGAGAAGCAAACAACTGATGGGGATCTCGACTGTTAGCAGTTTACCAGAATACCTGGGGAGTGGGGTGGGGAGAACGCCAGCTCAGAGCTCCAGCTAGTCCCCTTTCCTCTGTCAAGGCCAGGGCCACCTGGAGCTGGTGTGCCTGCTGACAGCTGTGATACCCTGGGACACGATGTGCCTGGCCAGCTCCCAGGTAGCAGCAGAGTTTGCGATGCTCATGGCCCCAGAAGAGATGTCCATGGCCCCCGCCTCGACATATGATGTACTGAGGTTTCTCGGTGCTGCTCAGTGATGCACGGGAGAGAGAAGGCAGCATGGGGACAAGAGGCAGGCCACCTTGGAAAGAGTCCTGATTGAGAAGAAAAGGTGGGAGAAATAGACCGGTAGCTGGAAGGGACGGGTAAGGAAAAGGACAGGGGCATGGCCCAAATGCTGGCTGGTTCTGTGGGAGCGGTCACAACGTCAAGCTAAGAAAGCTCACCTTCCAGGCTTTCCTCGGTCCACTCACTTTCTGAAGAAGCAACAAGAATCCTTTTGTTCAAACAGCTCTGCTGAGGGATTTGAGAAGAAAGGAGACAGTTCACAAACACTAAGAAAACTGAGCGCAACGTAAGGGCAGGCCTGAGCCCAGACCCCAGCCCACGTAGGCGCCAGGTGAGCCTCTGCGCCATTGTCCGTACAACAGGGACTGCGGCCGCTCCCTCCCATGCTGAGCCAGATCCTGAACGCGAGAAGCTGGCCTGCCACCTGCCACAAAGGGGCACTCTGATATGTACTCAGAATTCCCGCTGCGGCACAGTGGAAATTAATCCAACTAGTACCCATGAGGATGCGGGTTCGATCCCTAGCCTTGCTCAGTGGGTTAAGGATGGGGCGTTGCTGTGGCTGTGGTGTAGGCCAGTAGGTGCAGCTCCATATTGACCCTAAGCCTGGGAAATTCCACGTGCTGCGGGTGAGGAAGGAAGGAAGGAAGGAAGGAAGGAATTTACTCCCCTGTGACTCCCTTGGCAAACAGATCACTAGAATGGAACAGATGGCGGGCGAGGGGGGCTGACTTTTAAAAAACAAGCATACTCTGTTTAAATTTCCCCTCCTAGCTCCTAGAAAACTCTTTCTGGTTTGTTAGTGGGCCAGACTCAGCCCCCTCAAGTGCTCTGGCCCCCTCCCTGACCTCCAGCCTCAGAACTGGGCCTGCGGGACAAACAGCACGCAGGCAGGGCAGGAGCCACAGGGCGCTGGAGCAGCCTGCTCACTGCCTTCTCCTCCACGGACCTCACGCTAGCATGTCCCTGCAGGGCTGCTATGAGGACCCGGAGGCAGCACACTTTCTTGTTATTTTTTCCAGGTAAAAACAACCAGTCACTAATACCCAGTGAGCCCGTGAAATCCACCCGGCACTGCTCTGGGCACTTGACATACATCGACTAGATTTATCCTCCAAATAGAAGCAGCGAGGGAAACGCCAAGGGGCCTTAGTCACTGCTCATGGGAGGCAAGGCCAGGATTTGAACCCAGGAAGTGTAGCGCCTAGGAGCCCAAGCATTCTGCAGCCCAGCAAACGTTCAGCCCCTCCACAAGCACCTGCTGAGCCTCCCAGGGCGGCTGTAAGGGCCCTGCCGCGCCCGATCGCACCGCCCCAAGGAGCAGCAGCCCTGCTGGCGGACAGTCTACCCACCACATCATTCACTAGGTGCCCGCTGGCCTGCTGGGCATCGTGGGCGAGCACAGTCTGTACTTATTGCCCATTTTGGTCTCACGGGCACAGAGGTCACGGGGGGCCACAGTGACCGGGCTCACGCCAGCTGTAACCAACGGCCCTGCAGCGCGCAGCAAGCCAACCGCTAATCGCAGCAGAGCAGGCCTCCGCTGGTTCCAGAACGAGGTAATCAGCGAGCAGACAGCAGACAGGATCTCTGGGGTGACAGATGGGTGCGTGTACTACATGCCAGACGCTGAGTGACGTGGGGCTGCTGAGCCAAGGCCCTCGCACGCGTCCAGAACGCACAACTGCGGCCTCATCAGCGAGGCCACTGGGCAGTGCCGCCAGACTTCACGGGGAAAAGAAAACCCGTAGTGGGGGAAACATGAAGCAGTAACGGGCCACTTCCATCAACAAAAAGAGCGCGGCACTCTTTCCACCATCGGCCAATTATTAGGAAGGGTTGCAGCAGCCAAGGTATAACCCACAGCAGCGCCCATATTCCTGGACTCGGAGCTGCCTCTGCACCCCGAGGCCTCGCCTGTGCACACGCCTAAGCTCGGACCGAGGGAATCGGCAGGACACGTCCAGATGGTGCTGGGACTTCTCAGGAAGCAGCGTCTGGGTGCCGCTGGTCTGCACAAGGCCAGCTCGCCCCTCCGGCCTTCCCCGCCCCGGTCATCTTCTCCGTCCCTCTCTGGATCTAGCACCGCCCTGTCCGCTCCTCCGATGCCATGTCCGGCATTCAGTCAAGAGCTAATGAATACCCATAGCAGAAATTAATCCCAAGCTATTTACGACTGGAGAGGCATGGTCCACGCTCACGCAAAACAAAACATCTTCTGCTCCTTCATTGAGCAGGGACAAACCAAACACTTAGGCTGTTATTTCTCCAGGAGGAGGATTCTTCCACATCTTGTCCCCTAAGAAGAGATAACCTGACAAACAGTGGTGACTCTCAGTGACCTGAAACGTTCGGCGCAGGACCCTACAAGTCATGAAACTGGGACCATCACTGTGGGTGGTGGCAGCGGGCACAGGACAGCAGGTGTGGGCACATGCGGCTGGACACCAGCAAGGCCCCCAGCTGGGGGACAGGAGGATGATCCCTCAGCCCTGGGAAGGGACGCTGGCTTCCTCATGCCGAGACTCGGCGGGTAACGCCACCTCGCTGCACAGGCTCCTAGGCACCGACAGGGGGGTAGCTGAGCTCTTCTGGAAAATGAAACCGCCCCTCCCCCACAGGCCCAGGGCCTCGCTTGCCTACCGCCCCGCTCCCGGTCCCAGACAGCCAGTTCCCAACTACCGCGGTCTCCTGATTCACCATTTTCTGGGCCAGGACTACCTCAGCCCTCACTCCCACCCTCCACTCTCATCAGGGCAAGCTCCTCATCCTTCGGTCCCTAAATCCGGTGTCACCTCCTCAGGGAGGGCCTCCCCCAGCATCATCTCCCAAAGCTGTTTTCCATTTCCTTCCAGATCCAGTCCTTAAATCTGCGTAGATGGGCTCGTTTACTGCCTACTCCTCCACCAGGGTGTCAGGACAGGGACTGCCTCTGTCTTGCTCATCCTGAGCCCGTGGGGCCAGCAGGCCAGTGTGGGTGCACCTGAAACATCGTGGTGGGCAGGGCGGATGCACACACCAGCCAGCTGGCCCGTGCTTGGCAGACAGGTGCCGCTCCTGTGGAGGGACCATCCATGGCCCAAGTGCCACCCAGACAATACTGACAGCGTGAATAAAGCCCTTTCAGGTTTGTTATTTTAACGGGCTGGAGGTTACGCGGCCCCCGCGGCAGGTGAGGCGATGAGCATCGCAGCAAGTGGTCAGCGGGCAGTCAATCCCAGCCAGCCAGGGCGCAGAACTCACGGGCGGCCCCACCATCCGTCACCCGGGAGGAGAGTTACACCCACCTGCCATGTGGACCGTCGTTAAGCTGAGCAGTAAGGGACCCACACCACTCCCCGCCTGGCCACTACCGTTAAACTGCTGGAGCACCCAGGGCGGGGAGTGACCAGAGCGGCCCTGTTCTCACCCACATGCAGCCCCCGAGCCTCCTGCATGGTGAAGTCCAGTCCTTCCGGGACGGAGGACTCTGGCGCTGACCAGGATGGGATCTCCTTGCTCGTTAAGAGACACTGTGCTTGTGTCCCTGTTGGGGTTCGTTATTTCAAGACAGCTAAAGTTGACTGCAGGAACCATGCTAAACGCTGCAGACCCCAAGGTTAGGGGGTTCCCACTTCCCTCAGTGTAAACGCCCAAGTCCTCCAAAGGCTTGACAGGCACTGCTGGCTTCAGATCCTTGTGCCCCCACCCTGCATCCCCAACCATACTCACCCCGCCGCACTGCTCTTTCCTGCTCCCGACAGGCCAGGCGCTCTCCTGCCTCAGGGCCTTTGCTCTGGCTGTTCTTTCCGGCCCAAACCCTCTTCCCGCAATCTACACGACTCACTCCCTAACTTCCTTAAGCCTGTGCTCCAGTGTCACTTTTTCCATGAGACTGCCCCGCAGAGAAGGGCACTCCCCCACGCTTCCTCACACAGCCGTCCCTCCTTCTCCGTGTCACTAGGGCTGTTTTCTAGAGCGCATCTCACACCTGAACACGCTCTGATGTTCACCAATAGTTTCACTGTGTTCCCCTCTCTCTTCCCACTACAAGAGAAACTCCCGGAGGTCAGGGGTCTTTGTTCTGTTCATGGTGTATCTCCGGTGCCTAGAACAGTGCCGGGGACACACTCAGGAACTGTGTGTTAAACAGATGAGTGAATAGCGTGGACCCAGCTTCAAGGAACCTGCAGGCCAGTTAAAAACTCCGGTGCCCAAAGGGGACCGGCTGCTGATGCAAACTCGCAAGCCCAGGGCAAGACACCGGAAGTGGGGGTTGCCTCCTTTCCGCCCTTGCCCTCGATTTTCCTGATTTCAGTGGAAACTAGAAGCAGCCACCAACGGCTCCATGCAGACCAGGGGATGTCTCCCTTCATCGGGCGGGACACCACCCCAGCCCTCCGAGCAGTCTCCACTCCACGTCGTGCTGCAGACAAAAGCCATCTCAGGCCCGAGTCACAGAACTTTCTCCACTCCCGCCCGGCACTGCCCGCTGCGTTCCGCCCCGTCTGATCCTCCAGGCCGTGGCCATCCCGAGTACCCCCGGCCTGGCTCCAGCTCCCTAGACAGGACCAGCCCCTAGCCCCAACTACAGAGCGCGCCCTGGAGCCTCCATGCCGCAGGGCTTCCCTCAGCTGTGCAGACCCCCCTCCGCCCGGGGGGTGTCCCACCTGCCGCAATGCCCCCTGGGAGGCGGAAGGTGCCGCACCCTGGATTCTCTCTGACTTGGTCAAATCCTCTCGCCCATGAGCCGGCACGGCCACTCAGGCTTCGGAGGGCAGCAGGGGTGCCTCGGAGCTGTAATCCTGTTAACGCATGATGGGCTAGACCGCAGTGGCCCCACAAAAAGGGAGAAGACACGAGTTCTAATTCTTTGTGGGAATGTTTTCAACTGTGCCAGCGAAGGCCCTTCATTTACATAAGTCTATTTTCCGCTTCAGTGTTCACAGTCAACCTCTCCCAGAAGCTGATCGCCACTTTCAGGAAGAAGAATGCGTATGCTCCAGACAGAACCAGCACTGATTACCACGGGGTCATGAGCAAGGTCGGGGTCACTGTGAGATGGGGGTAGGGGGCTCTAAACCCGGCTGCAAGGGGGCTCTTCTGCCTGATGCATTCGGTCCTCAGGAAACTGCCTCCGATTCAAGCCTGGTCTGGACAGAGAGCCGTGCGGTGCCGATCAGGGGCCGTAAGCCCATGACTCACACTCTGCTTCTGCAAACACAGGCCAGAGAAGCCGGGCTGCTACCTTCCCAGCCACTGGCTCCACGTGCCACGTCCTGGAGAAGCCTTCTGCCAGCAGAGGGTCCAGTTCCTGGAAAGGACAGATGTCACGTGGAGAGTCGGTGGCTGGCGTTTCAGGTGTGCACACCCTTTCGGATCCCTCTGGAGGCCAGCCCAGCTGGCTGAACTGGTGCCCACAGAGGGGGCAGATGTCCTCCTTTTGGGACAAACAAGCCTATTCTGGCCCGGGAGGCTCAGCCCCCAGCTGGAATTCAGAGCCAGCCACCCAGGGCGCAAAGGCGTGTTAGCTGGCTGAGTATGCACACTTCCCAGAGGGGATCCAGCTGAGTCGGAGGGCCCGACTGCACAAAGGCTCAGCCTGCTGAAGCTGCACAGCAACGTGACAGCTGGTGCCATCGCTGCCATCGTTGTCGTCAGCACTAACACTTGGCCCTCTGTGCCCTGTGTCTGGCTACAAGGCGCCTCCCTTTGGGGCGCACTACGTGTGCCTCTATGTTAACCATCCCAAGAAGACAGGCCCAAGTAGGGGATGTGGGGCTGTTCCGAAGCCTCAGAACCCGAGATCGCTATAAAGCTAATGCCTGATATCTAGGCCTCGATGTGCACTAGGCTTGGGAATAAGCACTTTAGGCTGCATTACTCCTCTCCACACACCCATGGCTGTAATCCTAATTGGAGAGGTGAGGACACCAAGGCCTAGAGAGGGGAACTAACCTGCCCCGAACACACTGTACACACCGAATAAGATGAGTAGCCCAGGCGGCCTGGCTCCAGAGCCCCTCACCCACACCGCGTCTTAGGGAGAAATGTGGAACCAAAAGTGACCCCCTCTGACACCCCTCCCCCGCTCCGCCCCAGAGCAAAGAGAAGACGGCGTGTGAAGGACAGGTTCTGAGGGTATTTCTGTTCTGAGAGTCATGAAGAACATCACAAGAGCCCTTGTGACCCTGCCACCAGTTCACCCACCGAGCCACTCAAGCCTACAGTGTGCCCCCCGGGCATCTTCAGCCAGCCCCGTGACAGCACAGGCCATGCAGGTGTCACTGAGACATGGTCCCTGCCCTCATCAGGGGCAGGAAGCCCAGTGAGGGCAGGGGGGTGTCTTTCATGGGCACCGGCGCATCTCTGCTCAGGGAATAAATGAATGAAGGCAAAAATGAAGGAAGCAGTCCACGGAAACCCAGGATGAAAAAAGTCCCTTCAAAAACAAGTGCCTACAGGTAATGATGCAGATCCTATAATCTAATCTGTGTGCTCACTTTGCAAAAATAATGAGACATTAGCAGTTTCAGAATGAGTGTTCCCTTACTCTACTTCCCCCGACAAGAAACTGGCTTCTCTGCATCAGAACTGCAGCCAAAACTATCCCCTAGCAGGAACCATACGATTTGAATGCACAGATGAATTTCAATCATTTATCTAACCATGCTGATGGGTTTTCAATTTAACCCTAAATTATAGACTTTTCAAATAACTCTGCTCTCCCCTCTGCTTCTCTCTCTTCAATTTTGGTTTGGTTTTGTGAAAGGTCTGCTGGTAAAATGAAGCAATACCAGTAACTTATCTACAAATTACGGGAAGGAGAAAGTAGGTTAAAAAAGACCAAGAAACTTAAAACAAGTATGATCAAACCACATCCGAGTTAGGCAGGAAACAATAGGAGCCTGTTCTTGCTCAGAGGGAAGGCAGGTAAATCTTACCGGGACGACTGTCAAACAAGTCGTAAGTGAGAAAAACCCTTCCCGAATTTCAACTGCAGTCATCAGTACTAAAAAACTTTGATTTCGCACCCGGGGAAAGGCACTGACCGGAAGTAGACAGCTGACACTTTCACTTGGGCTGGCAATTCCTTCCACACTTAAAAGAATCCAGTTCAGGTGTTCACCACACGAGCGGTTACCTGTCCATCGCGAGGGAGGCAGGAGCTCATCCCAAGAGGAGGCCATCAGGAAACAGAACAGACCTCCGAGCCAATCCCTCTGTTTGCAGAGTTCGACTGAAGTGGGCTTCCTAAGATGACAGGTGGCCAGAAGTTTCCTGCAATTTGCTTTTTCTCTAACTGCAAAGCCCACGTACCA
>PVHT021183594.1:368907-379481 GCA_004024745.2 Catagonus wagneri
ATTTTTATCCCGTCCCCTCAAAAAAAAAAAAAAAAAATCCTCTAGTCACAGGCAGTCACTTCCCATTCCCGCCCCGCCCCCAGCCCCAGGAAAACACTCATCTGCTGCTGCGATGGATTTGCCTATTCTGGGCCTTTCATACAAACAGAATCACATAAAGTGTGGAACCTTACAGAGTATGCAAGTCCATATTCCACCTACACGTCAGGGTAAGTTTTGTTCTTGTGTGTGTTTCTTTTCTTGGATCAAAGTGGAATTTTCCCCCTAGGCACTTGTCACCTCATAGGCCCCCCGGAGGGTCACTTACTCCTCATCCGTCTGCACACAGTTATCAAGTTCGATCACGTGGCTCCCAATGAACCAGACCAAATTGGAAAAGTAAGGGACGGCAGTCTTATCTCTGATATAGTGCAGCATGGCCTGGTTATCCACTGAGAAAAGTCACAAAAGAAGAGAGAAAAAAAATGTCAAGCTGCTAAAAATAACTTGGGGGAGATTAAAAAAAGAAAAAAAAACAACAACAAAACAAAACCACAATGAAAAAAAGCCCTCGACTATCATCTGACTCTGTCTGTCTTTCCTGGAAATACTTAAAAATGGTTACCCTATTCAGAAAACTATACTCAGCAAGGCAGTTTCATGCTATTTTTACGATTAATAATATTAATGGGGCTAAACGTCAACAGGGCAGTAGACAGCCCACTTATCTGCGGCACATTTAAGTACTCTACAGTGGAAACCACTCCATTCCAAGCAAGTTTCCTGTATTTTCATGTAAGGATAAGTTAAGAAAGCGGAAAACCAGAAGTTATTAACTTACATGACACTGGAATAAGGAACACGGGAATCGTCATTGAAGGAAAGGCAAAAAACAGACAACAGTTAACAGGGTTAGGAGCTGGGAGGGGGCAGAGATCTGGGGCAGCAGAGACGCGGCTTAGAGGACGGAGAGCAGAGAGCAGGCGGCGGCGGGACTGGGGCTCAGACCAGGTCGCAAACGCAGAAGCCCAGGGGCCAGCCAGTGACTCACCGGCAGGCCAGGCGGGTGCAGTGGGGAGCACCGGCCTCCACCCCAAAAGGCGGCAGCTGCTTCTCAGCGTCAGCTCAGCACCGCCCTGCGGGAGGGGACTGTGGGCCCAGGAGAGCCACATCGACACCTTCAAGGCATTAGTCCAGACTGTGACCCGAGACCTCCCAAGTTTTAAATACCGAAAACTGTATCTTTTTTCAAAAAAAAAAATCTAAGCCACATAAAACCTGGCTGCAAGCTGGATTCCGCCCTCGGGCCCTGGGTTTGCGACCCCTCGGGGCTCCAATTTAAGGCAATCCCAATCCCAGAACTAGGCTGGAGTGAGTCCCCGCCCCCTCCCAGTTAGGGGGCGTCTCAAGTAATCACATCCTGAACTCTCGAAGATCAAAGCATTTGGTCCCTGAGAAAATGGGGTCCCAGCTCCAGTGGTGACTACGTGGGAAAGAACCCCGGGGCGGGGCAGAAAGGGCGTCGCCTTGGAGGGCAGTTCCAGCCAGCCTCTGTGCTGGTGCAGGCAGGGGGCCCACGGAAGGGCTTTCTCCTGGAGGCAACAATTCCATTCAGGCACTAAGTGCTTCTTGGAAGAAAGGAGGCATTTGCTGTTGGGTTTGTGGCCGGTTGAGAATACAATACTGCCCCCTGCTGTCTGGGATGTGAAATGCTTTCACCCATTATTTAAAGATCACATACCCCCTGGCTGCACTGAAATATATTTTACAGGCCGAGGGGCAAATATTTCAATCTCACATTTCAAAGACAGCTTTGCTTTATCTAATTATCACGTGGCTGCTCTCAGGACACTATGACTTGTACATATCAGTACTGAGACTTTAACGCACAGAACCAAGTGTGCGCAGAGAAGGCAGTGCCGTAAAATGCATGTAAGGGGGTAGCTGAAGGTTCGATGAGGAGAACCTTCTGTGGGGAGGCATGCAACCCCCGCTACGATGAGAGAGCTTCCTGTTACCACTGGAGAACTGTTGGTAGGGACCCCCGAGAGCAAGCACCCGCTGTCAAGTTGGAAACCCGAGGCCCGTGCTCACTCAGAAACTTACCTTTGTAGACATTTAAAGTTATGGTTCTTACAGCAATTCTAACCATGCTTTCGGGGTGATTGAAAAATTTGATGGCTTCTGTGTACAGGGCGAAGTCGTTAGTGTGCTAAAACACAAGAGGTACCGAAAATTAGTTAGAGACGCACGAATCAGGCCTGCCCCACTCCAGCTTTCCGAATCTTAGCAGAGGCCTCAGTAAAACACGAAACAAACAAAAACCAGAGGTGCCACATGAACCTTAAGCAAGTGGTTCATTCCCCATCGGGGAATACGGGAAGGGATGGGAAGAGGGGGCAAGCCATGGAAGAAACAGAAACAGGTCCAGGCAGTGCCAGGCCCGAGTTCATGGTCTGTCCGACCACTTTCTAGCTGTGTGATAGAATAGTTCTAAGCCTCCGTTTCTTCATCTATAAAATGAGGATGATAATTCCCACTTCATGGGTTGCTAGGATTAAATGAGATTAAGAAGCCCGTGGCAGCAATGCTAGTTATTATTAGACGCCACTTCAACGAATAAAATGCAACTCAAAGTTTTACGACATTCAGAATCTTTGTTAGCTACCAAATATTTCTCTATTTGAAACACTGAAAGTGTAAACACTATCATGCAAGAGGAGGGCCTTGGGAATCTTCCCCCATTAAAAACAGG
Organism: Catagonus wagneri; assembly: GCA_004024745.2. Classification (NCBI taxonomy): domain Eukaryota; kingdom Metazoa; phylum Chordata; class Mammalia; order Artiodactyla; family Tayassuidae; genus Catagonus; species Catagonus wagneri. Next base: position 371,642 of record PVHT021183594.1, read on the forward strand.
TCATTGCAACAGATTACAACAGTTCAGAACCAGGGTCCTCCACCAACGGAGCCCCCAGGGCAAAGCACGCCGGACTGGGCAGACTGCACGGTGGTATGCTCTGCTGCCCCCTGCTGGCCAGTTTTCCCCGGGGCTCTGGACAGGACTGGAGGGCACCCCAAGCAGAAGGGCGGGGGGAAAGCAGGAGGGGGCGACGGCCAGCTAGGTGACACCTGTCTGACAAGGGCAAAGCCACTTTGAGCTCTAGAAGCAGGGGTACACATCACAAGTGGCAATGGCCGCACTGGCCCTCAGAAAAGGAAACCAAGTCCAGCTCAACAGTCAGGTTCCTCCCACTCCTCTGGTGATCAGCTGGCTATTCTTTCAGAAGCGTTCTGGCCCCATCTGCCCCCCTACTACGTGCACAGAAGTCCGGCTACATCTGCGTGGAGAGAGAATCTGGCCCTCTCTCTGGTCTGAACTTTGCAGGTGGGCTTCTTCCACCCAGGGGAGCCTCGGGGAGAACGTGAGCAGGACCCCTCTGGTCTCTGGACAGGACTAATGAGCACCTACTATGCGCCAGGCACTGGGCCACACGGTGATCTTTCAAAGTGCCCCTCACTTTGTGGTCGGCAGCCTGTTTTTCTGCCCTTTGAGGCCAGCTCCTGCCTGCTGCAAATCCAGACAAAGAATCAAGGTGCTGCCACGTCACATGGAGAGAGCTAGATGGATTTTGCCCAAACTCAGAGGGGACTATGTGTGACGTCAAACACAGGCTGTGCAGTGTGTGTGACCACCGACCAGAAGACACCCGCCACACTAACAGCGCAGGGCTGTGTGGCAGCTGCCTCCAAAATGGCCCATTACCCCCACCTCCTGTAGTCAGAGTGTTGTCCTCCCACATGGGGTCAGGGCTGGTCTGCACCGCCGAAAGAACACTGTGGAAGCGATGGCGTGAGGTTTTGAGGCTGGGTCAGGAAAGGAGTTACAGCTTGCCTCGGTCTCCTGGGGCCATTTGTTCTATGGGAAGCCAGCTGCTGAGCCGTGAGGACACTCGAGCAGCCCCGGAGGGGCCTGGGGAACCAAGGCCTCCCAAGCACCAAATGGTCAGCCGTGTGAGGGAGCCTCCGAGAAGCAGACCCTCCAACCCTAACCCAGCCTTCAGATCACTGGAGCCTCATGAGACCAAGCCAGGACTGCCCCGCAGGCCGCTCCCAAATTTCGGACACATTGTGAGAAAAATGTGACAGAACTCTGACCAGTAAGTCAGGAGGGGAAGTCTGCTGAGAGGCTTCTGGGAAAGAAGTGTTTGGGGAAGTTAGAAAGCGACACAAGAAGCAACGTGATCTCATCAGGTTTTTCGGCAGTGGCATGTGAGTATGTGACGTCTGGAGCTCCTGCAGCCATCCTGAGACTGTGAGGGGTTGAGCCTGAGGACGGATGGCTACTATCCAGTCAGCGGAGTGGGAAGATGGAAAAACGTGGGGTGCTGACGAAGTGGTCGAGCCAAGGGATGTACCAGCCCCGGGACAGCCAGCACCTGTGCCGTCTGGTATATGGGATAAACTGACCTGATTCTTCAAGCTCCCCTTCCTTGTGACAACAGCAGCAACTGATTTATTTAAATTGCTAGTAATTCTCTCAAGGAATACCAGAAATTTGAGCTTGCAAGGGATGGTACTGACTACAGTTTTAGGACGCGAGGTACGTGCTAGTTGCTTTGAAGACATCATGTCATTTAATTCAATCCCTGGAAGACCCTTCAAGGTAGAAACTATCATTCCCATTTCTCAGATGAGGAAACTGAGGCTCAGAGGACTGGTACCTCTCTAAGGTCACAGAGCAGGGACGTGGCAGAGCTGGGCCTGACTGGAGTTCCTGTATGGCCAACAGAGAAGCACGACCCTGAGTTAACTTCTGGGCACGTCTTCCTACCAGGAGTATATTGCGCTCAGGTACCACAAAATGAATTTTACATTAAAAATAAGGAAGATTACTTGTTAAGTTAAAAAAAAGCAAAAAACAAATTTAAAGCATACTCAGGTCAAAAACAGCAGTACTATGAACATCAGGAAACAGTGACCGTGTAAGTGCTTTGTAAACAGACACAAAGTCACCCAGACAAAGGTGCTGCTCTGACCAGCTAGCTTTGCACCCAAAGGCGCGCCTCCGGCAGTTACTTACCTCATTGTAAAAGAAATGGACAGTGTGGTTGTTGAGTTTTAACGAAAGCGTTTTCAGGAACGATATATAATATGCCATAATCTCTTCATCAGAAAAGTCAAACTTATGGACAATGATAGAATTTACATAGTTATTAGAGAGCAAATAATCTAGAGGGAGAAAAAAAGAAAGAAAATAGGTTAATTAATTGGCACTGGAGGAAAGTCCAAAAACAAGCAGACGACCGTATGAGTGCACACGAACCCATCAAGCTAAGAGGGAGCATCTTAACCTTTAACACGCAAAGACAGCAGCCACTGTGCGTAGTCATCAGAAAGTTCAAGACCAATGCCAGAGAAGGCCGGGCTGCCCCTCCCTCCCACACGGGCAAAGTTCAAGAGAGAGCCGGCGGAGTGGTGGGAGGCAGACGAGATCGTATGTGGGCCTTTTCACAAACCACCCACGGGTGAGGGTAAGCAGCACTATGTCTTATAAATGATGGCCCCATTTTGCCATCAAAAGTCACACCGTCACTCTTGACTGTGACAATGCCACAGAGGGCGCCATGTGGTTTTTTTTCTCCCTATAAGGTAACATGATTTCATAAAGGCCACTTCAGGATGAACCTCCGCCACCTGCCTGGCACCAGGCTTTCCATTTAATCATCATGAAGACACTGCAGTGTAGGCCGTGTTCTCCCCGTTGCACAGATGAGTTAAACACAGAGACAGGGAGTCGGAGAGGGAATTCAAACTCAGGTCTGCTGTCCTGTGCTAATACCACCACTAACGTGGGCCAGCGACGGAAACCGGGAGGCGAAGGCTGGCCTGAGGGCACGGGGGCTGACTGCAGATGGGCCGCCCCCGCTGAGGCCCGCCCCCCGCAGACGCACAGGCCCCGCGCGGGGAGAGCTTCCGACCGTGCGAAGGAAGCTGGAAAGCACAGATTCCAGAGCTGTATCTTGGAAGCCAAAGTGCCGGCCAACAGACCAACTAGTGCTGAGAGCTCTGCTGGCCAGTGAAAACAGGTCCTCGCTGCTCAAGTCTGGTCCTCGGACCAGCAGCACAGCATCACCCGGCGCTCGTCAGAGGTGTGGAATCTTGGGCCCCGCCCCGACCTCGACTCGGAGGCCTGGGTGCGCCCAGAACTCCACGTTCAGAAAGCCGCACAGGGCTTCCCGTCCCACACCTATCTGAGCGGCACTGGGTTCAAAAGCAGACTTGGGTCTATGCTGCCTCTGCCACTTCCCCGCAGCGTAGGACGGGGACAAACCACTTACCCTCCCACCCAGCTTCCTTGTCTGAAAACAGGGATGACAAGACCTTCCTCACAGGGCGCCGTGAGGATTACAGGCGACAATGCACAAAAGGCGCTGAGGACCGTGAGGAGGGCTAGGAGCAGGCGTCACGTGGCTGCCGCTCTCCTCCGAACCGTAACCAGGAGAGGCCTGACTGCCACCACCAGGTCTCCAGCCACGACCGCTGTTCTTGGGGGATTTAGAAACAAATCAGCCCAAAGCAACAGAAATCAATGGGACCTAATCAAGCTGACAAGCTTTTGCACAGAAAAGGAAACCAAAAAGACAACTTACAGAATGGGAGAAAGTTGTTTCAAATGATTCAACTGACAAGGTCTCAATCTCTAAAATATACAAACAACTGATGCAGCTCAACAACAAAAAAACCAACAACCCCATTGAAAAATGGGCAAAGGACATGAATAGACATTTCTCCAAAGAAGACATACAGATGGCCAACAAGCACATGAAAAAATGCTCAAAATCATTGATGATTAGAGAAATGTAAGTCAAAACTACCATGAGATACCACCTCACACCAGTCAGAATGGCCATCATTAACAAGTCCACAAACAACAAATGCTGGAGGGGGTGTGGAGAAAAGGGAACCCTCCTGCACTGTTGGTTGGAATGTAAGCTGGTACAACCACTATGGAAAACAGTACGGAGGTACCTTAGAAAACTATACATAGAACTACCATATGACCCAGCAACCCCACTCTTGGGCATATATCCAGACAAAAATTTCCTTGAAAAAGACACTTGCACACGCATGTTCATGCAGCACTATTCACAATAGCCAAGACATGGAAACAACCCAAATGTCCATCGACAGATGACTGGATTAGGAAGATGTGGTATATATACACGGTGGAATACTATTCAGCCATAAAAAAGGATAAATACTGTCATTTGCAGCAACATGGATGGAATTAGAGACCCTCATACTGAGTGAAGCAAGTCAGAAGGAGAAAGACAGATGCCATATGATATCTCCTATAACTAGAGTCTAATATACTGCACAAATGAACCTCTCAACAGAAAAGAAAATCACAAACTTGAGGAACAGACTTGTGGTTGCCAAGGTGGGGGGTGAGGTAATGGGGTTAACTAGTGCTTTGGTGATGGAAAAGCAAAAAAAAAAAAAAAAAAGAAAGAAACAAACCAGGAAGTTATCTGGTGCCAAAAAAGGTCCCTTACAAAAGCCAAAGTATTACTGAACAGGCTAGCATGGCAGACACAACACGAAGAGCCGTCAGGGAACAGGGGGTGTGAGGGGCCGCAGGTTGGCCCACGGCCTGGTCCTCCTCAGAATGTGCTCAGAGCAGGCTCTGTATGTAGGATGTCAAGTCTGCCATTTTCAAAATCTCTTGATTATAACAATCCCTGAGGTAAATCCTGAGACCTGCTCTAAGAGAGGAGACGGCAGATATGGGGTGGGGCCCCAGATTAAGAATTTGAATATGTTTAACAATGAAGTTACGGAGTTCCTGTTGTGGCTTAGCAGGTTAAGAACCAACTAGCATCCATGAGGATATGGGTTGGATCCCTGGCCTCGTTCAGCAGGTTAAGGATCCAGCATTGCTGTGAGCTGGAGTGTAGGTCACAGACGTGGCTGGGATCCGATGTTGCTGTGGTTGGGCCATAGGCCCGGCGGCTGCAGCTCTGATTCGACCCCTAGCCTGGGAACTTCCATCTGCTGCAGGTGTAACCATTAAAAAAAAAAAAAAAAAGGTTACATACAACCATACAAAATCTACAGGATGCAGCAAAAGCAATCCTAAGAGAAGTTCAAAGCAATACAGGCCTTCCTCAAAATACAAGAAAAATCTCAAAAAAATAACCCAGCCTACCACCTAAAAGAATTAAAAAAGAAGAACAAGCAAAACCTAAAGTCGGCAGAAGGAAGGAAATCATAAAGAATCAGACAGGAAAGAAATAAAACAGAGATTAAAAAAATAGAGAAAAATGAGTAAAACTAATAAGAGCTCATTTTTTTGAAAGGATAAACAAAATCAACAAACTTCTGGTCAGGCTCACTAAGAAGAAAAGAGAGGGCACAAATCAACAAAATAAGACATGAAAGAGGAGAATTCACGACTGACACTGTAGAAATACAAAAACTCCTAGGAGAATATGATTGTATGACCCCCCACCACCGAATACACAACCTAGATGTAATGGACCAATTTCTAGAAACATACAGCCCACCAAAACTGAATCAAGAAGAAATAGATGATCTGAACAGACTGATCACTAGAACTGAAATAGAATCTGTAATTTGAAAAACTCCCTGCAAACAAAAGTCCAGGACCAGATGGCTTCACTGGGGAATTCTACCAAACACACAAAGAAGAACTTATATCCATCCTTCTCAAACTCTTCCGAAAGACTGAAGAGAAAGGAACACTCCCAAAGTCACGCTATGGAGTCACCATCACCCTGATACCAAAACCAGACAAAGACACTACCAAAAAAAAAAAATTACAGGCCAATATATTTAATGAATATAGACGCAAAAATCCTCAACAAAATACTAGCAAACTGAATCTAACAACTCATAAAAAGGATCATACACCAGCATCAAGTTGGATTCATCCCAGGGGCACAAGGATGGTTCAACATATGCCTATCAACCAATTTGATTACATCACATCAATAAAAGAAAAGACAAAAACCATATGATCATCTCAATAGATGCAGAAAAAGCATTTGATAAAAATCAGCACCCATTTATGATAAAAACTCTCGGGAGTTGCTGTTGTGGCTCAGTGGGTTAAGAATCCGACTAGTATCCATGAGGATGCACGTTCAATCCCTGGTCTTGCTCAGTGAGTTAAGGATCCAGTGTTGCCGTGAGCTGTGGTGTAGGTCTCAGACATGGCTTGGATCTGGCATTGCTGTGGCTGTGGCACAGGCCAGTAGCTGAAGCTCTGATTCAACCACTAGCCCGTATGGGACAAGCATGGCCATAGAAAGCAAAAAAAAAAAAAAAAAAACCACCACCCTCTCACCAAAGTGAGTACAGAGGGACCACATCTCAACATAATAAAAGTCATTTATGATAAACCCATGGGAAACATAATACTCAATGGTGAAAAGCTGAAAGCCTTCTGCTAAATTCTGGAAGAAGACAAGGATGCCCACTCTCACCACTTCTATTCAACCTAGTATTAGATGAGTTCCCTGGTGGCTCAATGGGTTAAGGATACAGAGTTGTCACTGCTTGGCCCTGGAACTTCTGCATGCCAGAGGTGTGGCAAAAAATAAAAAAAAAATAAAACGTTGGAAGTCCTAGCCAGAGCAATCAGACAAGAAATAAAAGGTATCCAAATTGGAAGGGAAGAGGTAAAATTATTATGTGCAGATGACACGGTACTCTATACAGAAAGCCCTAAAGACTCCACACAAAAGCTATTAGAAGTGATAAATTCTGAAAGGTAGTAAGATACAGATTAACATACAGAAATCTGTTACATTTCTTTACGCTAACAATGAATATCATAAAGAGAAAGTTAAAAAAAACACCTTTTAAAATCATGTCCGGAGGAATTCCTGCCATGGTGCAGTGGGTTAAGAATCTGACTGCAGCAGATAGGGTCACTGCAGAGGTGTGGGTTTGACCCCTCCCTGACCCCCGGCCTGGCACAGTGGGTTAAAGGATTCAGTGTTGCCACAGCTATGGCTTGGGTTCAGTCCCTGGCCCAGGAACTTTCATAATCCGTAGATGCAGCCTTAAAAATAAATAAATAGGAGTTCCAGTCATGCCTCAGCAAAAACAAATCTGACTAGGATCCATGAGGACACAGGTTCAATCCCTGGCCTCAAGCAGTGGGTTAAGGATCTGGCATTGCCTGAGCTGTAATGTAGGTCATAGATACAGCTCAGGCCTGGTGTTGCTATGGCTGTGGCATAGGCCGGCAACTACAGCTTCAATTAGACCCCTCGCCTGGGAACCTCCAAATGCTTTGCGTGTGGCCCTAAAAAAAAAAGAGGACAAATATTAAATAAATAAATAAATAAATAAAATCACGTCAAAAAAAAACCCTAGGAATAAACCTGACCTTGGTGAAAGACTTTCATGCTAAGAACTATAAAACACTGAGAAAAGAAACTGAAGATGAGTTAAAGAAATGAAAGGATATTCCATGCTCTTGGATTCTAAGAATATTGTAAAAATGGCCATACTTCCCAAAGCAATCTACAAATTTAATATGATCCCTATCAAATTACCTATGACATATTTCACAGAACTAAAACAAATAATCCTAAAATGTACATGGAATCACAAAAGACCCAGAATTGCCAAAGTAATCCTGAGGAAAGAACAAAGCTGGAAGCATAACACTACCAGACTTCCAACAATGCTTCAAAGCTACCATAATCAAAACAGGGTGGTAC
>PVHT021183594.1:390278-563122 GCA_004024745.2 Catagonus wagneri
TGGGGATGGAAGGGGATGAAGATGGGGATGAAAGGGAATGGAGATGGGGATGGAGATGGGGATGAAGATGGGGATGAAGATGGGGATGAAGATGAGGAAGGAGACAGGGATGGGATGGGGATGAAGACGGGGATGAGAACGGGGTTGGGGATGAGAATGGTGACAGGGATAAGGAGGGGGTGGGGATGGGAACGGCAACCCAGCCTCCACTCTGGAGTAGTTGGGAGACTTAGAAGGATTTACCTCATCAAGAGCTCAGCACTGCGGCCATTCATCAGTAAACACAATAAAAGCCCTTAGTCTCCCCCAGGAAAGGGTCTTCTAAGTTCAACGAGACTCTTAACTACCCAAGACATTTCCTCTTTCCTTTGGGGAGATAATCAGACGTTACTAGGAAAAGTATCCATCACATCTGCAGTTTTTCTGGAGACACTCATTTCCGTAACCTTCCCATTTTCAGCTGGCATTTTCACAGTGTTTCAAGGACATTTTATAGAGAGAAACAGAGACAGAGACGGATATCTGTGCAGGCCCAAGCTGGCGTCAAATCCTGACATCACCAGGAATGACTCAGGGTACACGGTCAGAAAAATAGGAGGAAGAAGAATCAAAACAACAAAAAACCAGAAGCCCTTACTCAAATACAGAGCTGTCATTCTGATCCCCCCAGATCAGGATCTCGGTGATGGATCGGATGGTCTCCACAAGCAGGTTCCGGTTCTGCTCTGTGACAGTGGTGTTTTTGGTCAAAACATGGTACAGATACCTGCAAAAAAGTTAAGAAAAGAAAGTTCAAGGTTACCAGCTGAAATGGAGGCCAGGCTCAGTGACCACTAGTGACATTTGGGGGACAATTAGGCTGAGCTTTTTTCAGACTTGGTTGTGAGCACAATTCCCACTCAGGAGGCAGGACGCACCACCCGAGGGAAAATGGCAGCTGGTGCTTTGAAGGGTTAAATAACCAGGGACATGTGACTCAAACTGAGGCAAGACCGTCAGCTTCTGCAGACAGCCATCCTCAGACAGAGAGCTGGACCAAAGGGTGGCAGAGCCCACTAGAGACTCAAGACTCGGCAGGGCTCAGAGGAGACCAGGCCCCGTCCTTTCTCACACTCTCCCCGGGGACTCCCGCGTGGGGTGGAAGTGCAGGGCTCAGTCCAGTGCCTGACCCACAGCTGGGCGGATGCAGGGATTACAGATGAGTCACGGACCGGGGCGGGGGGGGGTCCAGGAGTGGGGGAGAAACCACGGGTGCTTGTGCTCACCCTTGGACGCCCATGAACCCCTGTGACGCGCAGAATGCTCCTCAGGACTGATGGCGCAAATGACGTGGGTGACTGGCAGTTCCAGGGCGCTGATCTTATTTGCTGAGTACAGACTGATGTGAAATGGGTTTGGGAGGCAAGGGCTGTATCCTTCACCCACCCAAACATGCATGGAAGGCCTCACAGCTTCAGATCAGTGCCAGCCGCTGGGAGAGATGAAGGCCTGGCCCAGCCCTCAAAGCCCTCTGTCGCTGGTGAGGCCACCGCAGGAATCACAGGCCAGTCCTGAGTGGTGTGGGACTAGCTACCTAGCCAGTGCCAGCAGGATGCCACCTGGCACAGCTTTTAAGAGACAGCGTCTCCAGACTAAGGCAACTTCAGCTGTCATGGCTGAAGGAAAAGGGGACAGCAAGGGGGACCAACTCAGAAACAGTCACCTCCTGCCTTCTGGTCACTTTGGTTTGGGGGTGGGGGCTGGGGACAGCAAGGCAGGGAAAGATTAGCTAGGTTGCAAATCTCTAAAAACAGGTAGGACGTAAAGAGGTGGAACCTTGCTAATGGAACAAGCCGGATCCTTAACCCACTGAGCGAGGCCAGGGATCAAACCCACAACCTCATGGTTCCTAACTGGATTTGTTTCCGCTGCATCACAACAGTAACTCCAAAACTGCATCAGCTCTGAACACGCGATGACTAGAACAGCTCTCTCCACACAGAAACCTCCAGCACCTGTGCCCAGGTCTACCGGCAGAGCCTCTCGAGGGAGCACGGCTGGTGGCTCTCTGTGATTAGGCCACCCCGCAGTGCTGACCACCCAGGGATGACTCCCGGGGACCCACCTGCGAATCTAGGTCTCCACCTTGCCTCGCCTGCCTCTTCCCCAGGAGCCCCCAAGAGGAGACTTTTTCAAATTGTGATTCACAGGCCTCCTGCGTCAGAATCACCTGCTGAAGCTGCAGACTCTGGCTCCTCACTCCGGACCCCCCTGGGACCTGCACCCATTTGAGCCCTGGGTGCAGGACCCCAAATCTGCTGTTCGAAGGGGCTCCTGCTCTAGCTGTAGACCACGGCATCACTCACGCTACGGCCATCAGTGACCCTGCCCTTGCAGTGCACGGCATGTCCCGCAGCCGCTGTGACAGGCGCTGTTGACGGCGTGGGGAGAGGCAGAGTCTCCCCGCTCCGCGTTTCCTTCTGTGGAGAGGACGCCCTCCATCAGCGCGCCAGACCACGCTCCCGGCCCAGGGGGAGGCCTGCACTGCAGACCCCCAACAGGGATGGAAGAGTTTAAAATCTTTAGGACCAGCCCTGACTTCTATTCACCGTGCTTTCTGCCTGGAACGCCCTTGCTGCCCTGACCAAGCAGCAAACTTACTCGTACGTCAAAACCCAGCTCGGACATCTCCTGGCGAAGGCGTCTTCAAGAACCTCCTGCTCTCTGGCCCCTCTGTGCCCGCATGCACTTGCTGCTGCGCAGACCACCCCGATTTGCAACGGTCCGCCTTCGTTACTAGACCTCAGCTCCTCGAGGTCGGGAGCATCATCCCACTGATCCCCGCGACCCCAAAAGACTCCAGAATGTATGGTACACAGTAAGTGCTCAATACATGCAGAACGAGGGGAGGGTGAGGGGCCATCTTCATGAGTATAAGGTAGATCAGAGCATACAAGACTGAACACAGTCACAGACCAAATGCCAAATGCAGCCACGCAGCCGCACAGAGCAGTTGGTGACGAATTCTGACTTTCAGAGGCCAACAGACAGAGCTGGGCTTGATGCCTGGCCCGCTTGCTTCCTAGGAGCGGCCTGGGATGACGCCCTTCACCTCTGGAGCTCAGCTGGATTGTTCCAGACATGTAATGTGACAGCTCAGAGAAAGAGCCGAGCATGGCCTCTGGCACACAGCAGGCATGCAACAGACACAAGCGTAGCTGCCACTACTATGCTTACATCGCAGTTGTTACGACAGGGGCCGTTATCAACTTCATTACCAAATTTTACATGGAATTTTCCAAGAACGTAGGAAGGAGAGATCAGCCTGGATCCAAACAATCGTAGAAAGACGACAGCGTCAGGAGTTCCAGGAAGGTCCAGAGAAACCAGCACAAGGGCAGCGGAAAGCCTGCTATTAGCCGGGTGACGTCGAGCAAGGTACTTCATCTCCGAGACAACCTCAGTTGTCTCAGCTGTAAAACGGGAGCAGCCGTAGCACCTGAACACTTTGGTACTGACCATGGCGCCCTTAGGAATAAACAAGGGAAAAGATAACTAACCCAGCAGTGTCCGGGGGGACACCAGCGCCGGCCAACACTGTTGTCATCCTTGCCTTCACGGCCTAATCCCTGGAAAAAATTCTGGTAACTACGAGGAGGCCTTTACAGACAAACCCACAGGAGGGGCAGGATGATAGGTCCTGAAAAGAAGATTCCCAGCGCTTCCAAGTGTGGCGCATGTCCTACGTGCTGGGCTCTGGGTGTGGGGATGCTCGCATTCTCGGTTACCTGGGGCTGTGCACACCGCTGGCACCACACAGGCCAGGCCTGTCACACCAGGGGGGCAAGTCTGAGGCTCCAGCTGAGGCCGCAGCCTGACTCCGGGCGCCGCTGGTGGCCTTTCTCAGTGGAGCCATCTGCTGGCACGCGGTGACGCGGCCCCGGGGTTTCACCTCAGGACAGCAAAGGACGCTCAGTACCTTTTCACAGGTTCAGAGCCATTTAAACATTTGGTGTGAGGTGGCTGTGCAAGTTTTTTGCCCATTTTTTACTAAGTGGAGTGCTTTTGTCTTACTAATTTTATGAGTAAATATTCTGAACACAAATCCTTTACTGGATATACATATGGCAAATATTGTCTCTGATTGTGGCTTGCCTTTTCACTCTTTTCACAGTGGTCTCTGGATGAGCAAAGCTCCGAATTTCATTTTTTTGGTCACACCCGAAGCATGCAGAAGTTCCTGGGCCAGGGATCAAACCCGAGCCACAGCTGTAACCAAAGCCACAGCAGTGACAACGCCGGATCTTTACTCCACTGAGCCATCAGGGAACTCCAGAAGTTCCTAATTGTATTGTGGTCCAATTTATCAGTCTCTCCCTTGGAACAGTGCTCTTTGTATCAGCCTTAAGAAATCCTTACCTACCTCCAGGTCATTAAGAAATGCTGTTTTCGTCTGTAAAAAAGTTACTGCTTTTACCTTTCACATTTTGACTTAGAGTACATCTGAAACTCACTTTTGTGTAGTGTAAGGTATTAGCCAAAATTCATTTTTTCCGTATGGCTGTCTAGTTGGCTCAGTATCATTTACCGCAAAGGTCCTCATTTCTCCAAAGCACTCCAATGTCACCTTTGTCATTAACCAGGTGGCCACACACGTGTGACTCTTTCTGGATGCTCTAGTTCCACTGATCTACTTGTTTACCTTTGTGCTAATACCATGCTATATAATTACTGCAGCTTTATAATAAATCTTGCTATGTGATAATGTAAGGCTTCCAACTTCTCGCCTTTTTTTTTATCATCATATTGCCTATTCTTGGCCTTTTGGATTTCCATATAAATTCAAAAATCACCTTCTCAATTGCTACCAAAACACTTGCTAAGATTTCCTTTAAGAGTGTCCTAAATCGGGAGTTCCTGTTGTGGCGCAGCAGAAATGAACCCAACTAGTAACCATGAGGATTCAGGTTCAACCCCTGGCCTCGCTGTGAGCTGTGGTGTGGGTTACAGACGCCACTCGGATCCCACGTTGCTGTGGCTGTGGTGCAGGCCCCTGGCTGTAGCTCAAAGATTGTTCTAAATCTATAGCTAACGATGGAGAGGACAGACATCTTTTTGAAAGTATAACATGATGACATTGACATTTTTTTCGTGTGCTGGATTTTTTTTTTTTTTGGATGCTGGATTAGAAAAGGTGTTTTAAAATATTCATTTTCTAAATTCTTGGTAGATGGAAACACCCACTAGATTTCAAGCTCTAAATTTCTAGGAGGATGACACCAGCACCGGCTCATTTTTTCACCCCCATAGTGCCTGAGCACATTGTTTTAGGGAATGTTTTAGGAAGGAACCCATTTGTTTAAATGCAGTGGGGAGGGGGGGAGAAAGCTGAATGGACTGAGGTTTAGTATTTTAATGCCACATCTAATTCCACGGTTTTGGAAGATAAAGTAATTCAACTGCCTCAGAGATACTAACATAGTTTAATAACTTTCTGGTTTCAAACATAACCCTCATTTTAGAAAGGTTGGAAACTTCAACAACCACAATAAGAGAAATGGCTACTGTCAACCACGCCACTGCCAGAGACGGCCACTGATACAAGTTGCAACGTATTTCCCTGGGTTTTTCCCTCTTTGGATATTTGCATAGTTGAGCTCATGCCGTGGGTCCCCGCTAAAATAAAAGCACGTTTGTTATTGGCAACTATTCGCAAGCATCAATAACCGCTACACGGTTCACCACTGAAAGGACAGCACTGCAGTTACTCTTCTAGTGGGCACGGGATTCCTAACTGCTGAGGTGATCGACAGCGTTGGGACGACATCTCCGTCTACAAGGCGGCCTGGCCCGGCTCTGGTAAGTTTCCAAGGACAGAATGACAGATTTTTCTCTCGCGATGATAAAAACTGTTACAATGATAACATTTTCTCTCAAACTCTGTGTGGGCACATTTTCATCATCATTGTCAAAACAGCTGCAGCCTCCTATTGCCAGGCCCTGTTCTGAGCGCTTCAAGATGTGTTCACTCATTAAGCCCTCAAAACAATCCTGCGGGGCTGAGGCTCCGGGGAGCTAGGACCTGCCCAGAGTCCCAACACAGGGACAGGAGACCTTATAAGCTTTTGCTTCTAACGACTATATACAGAGGATGCCAACAATGAGTTAAACACTTCTATTAGTCAAGCGTTTACATGAAGTTATGGATGCCTAGCACACAAGATAACCAAATAGATAAAACAAACCAAAAAAAGGAATTAAAGAAAAGGGGAGGAGGGCATGAAAACACGTATCAGATCCTAAGGCAAAGCCTTATCACTGACCCTTATTCCATGTCTTTGGAAAAGAGCCAGCATCAGCATATCTGCAGCGGATGTGCTGCAGAAGGCTGAATCCCAAATCCTGACTCTTGCACATGAACAAAGTCGACTTTGAGAGACGACCTTAAGAGTTTGAAATGCCTGGAGACACCGTTACCAACGTTGTTACCTACGAGAGCAGAGGCCATCGCCAAGGGCTGCGGACTGTAAACAAACCCCTCCTCCACCGACCCTGCTTTCTCAAGAGAGTCACTTATTTCACAAGTTAAATATTACAGTTAATAATAATAGCGTCCACTTTAGAGATGGACATTCAAGTTCAAGTTCATACAAGTTTTATGACTTGTATCATAATATGCCTCTTAGGAAGCTTCAGTTGGAAGATACTGAAATGGATCCACAAGCTAGAGTGTGAGGAAGGCCTGGGGGACTAGAAATCCCCGCCCCCCCGGTGCACACACCCCCAAATAACAATGCCTGGGGTGGGGGGACATGGATCCTGTGTCTGCCCTGCTCAGAACCAGGACAGACACTTCCTGGAGGGGCCCATGCTGCGTCCTGAAAAACTTCCTTGGTCAGCATCCAGCCCTGTGGTCCACACAGGGCAGAGTCAGACCAGGGGATTAGAAAAGGTGTTACAGGCGGTGTATCTCCTGATGAATCACTTCTGAAAGACGTCAAACTGGGCCAGCGAGTGCAGCCGGGTCTGAGGTGCCAGTGAGCTGGCAATCACAGGGTCATGCAGCAGGGCTTTTGGCCCTAGAAAAAGTCACAGCTCCAGCACAGGTGCTGTGACCAAATGGGCAGGAGCAGACCATTGTTAAGAAAAGTCTGGCCAGAATTTGCCCCTTTCATTCATTCTGTGACAAATGTTTGCTGATCCTCTACTAAGTACCAGGCCCTGTGCTGACATCTGATGATCCCCAGGCGAACAAGCCACCCAGGTCTCTGTTCTCATGAAGCTTACGTTCAAACCTGGGAGACACAGACAAACATATATTCAAGTAAGACCAGTTCTGACAGTGAAGAACATGCCTGGGGAAGCCTGGCCACAGAGCTGGGGGGCAGCCTGCAGCTGGTCTAACCCTCCGGCAATGAGAAGACTGTATGATAATATGCTGAGAGGGACGGAGGGTGCAAGAACAGCAGAAGTCAAAGAGGGTGGTAAAGCTTCCTCTCGGCTGAAGGGTGATGTCTGGGGAGGAACTGGTATCTGAAGGGAACCGCTGGCCATCAGGAGAAGGCAGAGATGCAGTCAGGTGAGGGCCAGGTAAGAATGAGAGAGAGAAGCACCAGCACCATGAGTCAGCACGGGAAACATCCCTGAGTTACAGCAGGTGACGCCCCTCACCTACTAGAAGCAGCCCCTAAGGGGACAGTCACCTCCAGTCCGGCCCTCCTCCAACCCATTTGATAACCTTTGGCCAGCCCACAGCATATGGCTCCCCACTGTCTCAGCCCAATGTTCAAACTCCTCAACAGGATTTACAAGGCCCAGCAGGACCCGGACCCTGACCTCTCCCGCCTTGGGGCTCTACTCTCAGGTCCTCCACACTCCCCCTTGTCCCGCGTGCACCCTCACCCCTCCCCACAGGCTTCTCAAACGCAGTTTCCTCTCCTGCAGCATCCCCCCCTCCTCCCAGCCTCCTGAACCGACCACTCCTCCTTCATGACCCCCTTTAAATGGGTGTCTGTCTAAGAGGCTCCTGGCTCCTCAGCCAGGTTAGCAGGCCCTCCTCTGTGCTCCAAGCCAGAAAGTGGGAACAGAGCCTGGAGCACTCTGAAGGCCTGGAAGAACTTTTTTGGTCTTTCTAGAGTTGCACCTGTGGCATATGGACGTTCCCAGGCTACAGGTTTAACTGGAACTGCAGCTGCCAGCCTATGCCATAGCCACAACAAAGAGGGATCCCAGCCTCATCTGCAGCTTACACATTTCATAGCAACGCCGGATCTTTAATGCCCTGAGTGAGGCCAGAACTGAACCTGAATCCTCATGGATACTAGGCGGGTTTGTTACCGCTGAGCCACAAAGGGAACTCCAGGAAGAAACTTAGACTGGTGCCTCGGATTCACTCCAAGTGCTGTGATGACTATGACATCCTAAGAAAATGAACCTGGCAGTATTGTACCCAGAGCTCTAAAGATAAACAGTGCTGCCTTAGGCAAAAGTTGGATATACCAAGAGAAGGTGAACTGCTGGCTATACTGTCCTCTTCTCCCTGAGTTTCCTTCACGGAACCACTCCTTTCTCTCGCTTGTGTCCATCAGCTTGGAAGGATCTGATGCCACTACAGCTCCAGGGAAGGGCCAGTCAGAGCACCCTGTGTCGGTCCCCTCTCCCAGGGACTAGATCAGGGCCAGAGACCACAGGCTGGTTCAACGACACTCACTTTTGGACTTCTGCGCCAATATTAAGGAAAGAAGCTCTTTTTCCCAGTGATGACTAAGCTGATGAGATGGGAGCCTGGAGGCTGCTGAGAAGGACACCAACCCAGAAGAAAGCAGAGACAAGAACCGGGAAGAGCAGTCAGTGACGGCTTCGTCTGAATACCCAGTTCCGTGGCTCTGCTGGGACAGACCTCAGCGACAAGAGCCAATCTAACCCATGTGGGCTCAAGGCAATTCCAGCTGGGTGTCTGTCACGTGCAGCCAAGAATCTTGAGACCCACACAAAGGTGATTAGAATTAAGGCAACAGGCGTTCCCGTGATAGCGCAGCAGAAGCAAATCTGACTAGCATCCATGAGGATGCAGATTCGATCCCTGGCCTCGTTCAGTGGATTAAGGAGCTGGCATTGCCGTGAGCTGTGGTGTAGGTCACAGACATGGCTCAAATCCCAAGTTGCGGTGGCTGTGGTGTAGGCCGGCAGCTACAGCTCCAATTCGACCCCTAGCCTGGGAACCTCCATATGCCACAGGTGCAGCCCTAAAAAGATTAAAAAAAAAAAAAAAAAAGGGAATTCAGGCAACAACACAACCCAACACCAAGAAAGTTCTAGCAGTTTGTGGATTTACAGACCCTAGCAAAGGTGACGGTCCAGTAGCAATCAGGCAGCCCGAGCGGTCAAGGTTCTACCCATCAACATCACAGCCTTGCCACAAGTTTGAGTAGCAAACCACCCAAGATGCAAAGCAAGTATGCACATCTCACTATTTCAGTCAGCCTCAATCATCAACTCCATCCAGTGGACAAAGACCACAGTACACAGCTTCCAGTTATTTAGCAAAAGTAAAAGTTTGTCTCCCAGGCAGGTTCCTTTCAAGTTGGCAAGATGGAACATCGTGAAAATGAGGTTCAGCTCTTTGTACTAGCTTCTAAATTTTTCTGTACATCTTAAACTGTTCTTTAAAGTAATCCACTTAAAAAAAATTTTTAGGAGTTCCTGTCATGGATCAGTGGAAACGAATCTGACTAGTATCCATGAGGAAGGCGGGTTCGATTCCTGGCCTTGCTCAGTGAGTTAAGGATTGCCGTGAGCCATGGTGTAGGTCACAGACATGGCTGGGATCCCGCGTTGCTGTGGCTGTGGCGTAGGGCAGTGGCTAAAGCTCCAATTTGACCCCTAGCCTGGGAATTCCATATGCTGTGGGTGTGGCCCTAAGACAAAAAAAAAATTTTTTTTAAAGGAAAAAGGTTCCCAGATGTTTTTGTGCCCCCTCCCCAAACTGTCAATTCTAAATTCATTTAAATATCTTACTTTCTCCTCTCTACTTGCACTTAGGGCAAGAGTGTATTAGGAATTGCCACTTGTCACTAGGCAACCAAGTTGTACTGGTTGCCTGGACTTCCCCAGTCTGAGCACTGAAAGTCCCTCCCCATGTCCAGGGAAACCCCTCGGTCCCAGGCACTGGGGGCGGTTTGGTCACCCTGCGTATCAGAGGAAGCCCAAGCACTGTTCCACCTCCAGCCCTGTTTCCCACAACTCCCAGCCCCACCTCGACACTCCTCAAACCCCAGGGGCGCCTTCGCACGGACCGCGTTCCACTGGTGGCTCCTGCTTGCCCTTGACAGCTCTGCTCTGGTGCTGCCTCCCCCACAGAGCTTCCAAGAGGGGTTCGCGCAGAGCCCTGAACCTACAGGGATCCCAGCACTTGTCACACTGCAGAGTCACTAGCCTGCGAGCTCCCACAGGGAATGGGCTGTTCTGTACCCCAGGCCCGAGACACTGCCCATCAGAGCCAAGCGCTGAGGTGGGCACTAGCTGTTTACAGTGCTCTTTCCCAAGTCACTCTGGGATCTGCTAAGCCCCAGAGCATACACAAATCACCAGGTTCTTCAGCCTATAATATGGATTAAGCTGATCTGCATGATCCAGGGCAGGCAGCTCTGGGTTCCAAAAAGCACCTAATAGCCATGTGACCTAAACAATGAAACTGGGCAGTTCCCAGGCCACTTCAAAGGAACCTGAGAACCTTGACCATTCCCTCCCTGGTTGCCTGGACAGCAAAGATGCCCATTAGGCAAAATAACTCAGCCACACTGAAAGTCTTCCCAAACTCACTTTTTGAAAGTTTTATTCCAGGAAGAAAAAAAAAAAAAAAAACAGTGTAATGAGTGCAAACATTGAAGTCAAACCTGGCTTTGACATTTTTTTAGCTGTCGTCACCTTGGGCAAGTGACTTAACCTCTCTGGATCTTAGTTTATACTCCATCAAAAGGTAACAATAACCGTTCCTATAACTCACAGATTTGTGAGGACTACAGGAAATAACCCACAGGAAGTCCTTAACAAGCACACCTGGCACCGAAAATGCATTCAACAATTACTAAAGGGCAGAGTTAGTGAGAGACTGCAGGTACCTGGATGCTGCTGGCAGGAGGCCCAGCCTCCTTTAGACAGCCATCCTCCCCTTCTCGGCCTCATCTGCCCACTCCCTAAATTCCTGAAGTCCTCCAGCCGCTCCCTTCCCCATCCCGCTTCCCTACGCATCCCCATCCTGAACCTAGGCCTCTCTCCTCCCCATGACCTCTCATCGCCACCCTCCAAAACCATTCCTCACCACATAACGATCCCTTCTGCCCCCCACTCTTTTAGACCCACAAACATTAAATGCCCTAAAGGCTGCCTGTCCCCCCACCCCCACTCTATTTTCCTCCCCGAAGCCACTCCCTCCTCAAAGGTCTTTTTTTTTTTTTTTTTTCGGCCACACCTGCAGCATGTAGAATCTCCAGGGCCAGGGATTAAATCCAAGCTGCAGCTGTGACCTCCACCATACCGGCGGAAACACTGGGTCTTTAGCTCACTGTGCCACAGCAGAACTCTCATTTTTTTCATTCTTTAAGTATCCACTGAGCCCCTAGTGTGTGCCAGGCACAGAGCTAGATGCTGGGAATATAGGTGTAAGCAAAACAAGCTCTCTGGCCTCCTGGAGGTACCAGGTCAGGAGGAGATAGACAAGTAGTTAAAAAAAAAAAAACGGTAATTGGAAATAGCGCAGATGAATCAAATGAATGAAATCAAGAGAAAGATCTAACGGAAAGGAATCGGGGTAAGGGAAGCACTGTAGGGAGGGTGGTCTGAGAAGCCCTTGCCCAGCTGACTATCATTACTGGCCGCCCACTAAATAACAGACACCGGATCAATCTGTTTCCACACATAACATTACTGAATACTAGCACAATGTTCACCACCCCCATTTGCACAGGAGGAATCAAGGGCTCAGAGAGGTGAAGCAGTTCGCCCAAGGTCACACTGCCATTAAATGGTGGAATCAGGATTTAAATGTAGGTCTGACTGCAAAGCCGCTCTGTGTACTTCCTTCTGCTTCCCAGGACCACCTGTGCCATCTGTCCTCCCCCAAAGTTCCACTCTGACAGTCCCTCTTTAGACTCTCCTAAGAAACTTTTTTTTTTTAAATATCGACCTTTATTGAGCACTTGTACAAACTTCCAGTTTTTTGTAGATTTTCTTATGCTTCCCTCAAAAGAATGGTAAGAAGCAGGGGCTGTCACTATAGCCATTTTACCATTGAGGAAAATTTAAAGGCCTAAATTCACACACTTAAATTCGACCCCCCCAAAAAAAAGAAAAATTCGAACCCACATCTCTCTGACTCCAGGATCCAGACCGCTGACCCCCAAGCTGTCCAGCCTAAAAAGTATCGCCCCCGGGGAAGCTTGGTGCCCACCGTCCGGCCCCGGCAAGAACGAAATCTGCATTCGCAAACTGATATCTCATCCCCTTACTTTACAGATGGAAATACCTAGACTCTGAAAAGCCAAGAGACTTGCCCAAGGTCACAGAGGAGGAGCCACGAGGTCAGGGTTCAAACCCAGGCGCCCTAAGCGCAGAGCCCTTAGCTCTTAACTACCACACAGCCTTTCTCGGGAGCCTCTCTCTGCACTCCACTTCGGCTCTCACACTTCCCAGCGCCCCCGGCCCAGGGCTATGCGTCCCCATCCCCACGTCCAGACCCGCGGCCTCCCCGCTTTGCCCCAATTATACTCACTTGAGGTGGTCCAAGGAGTGGATATTGCGGGAAGACTTGCCATGGCCCCCGCCCACCCAGCTCCGCGAGCGGCCAAACATGTCGGCGGCCCTGGCCTGTTGCTCGCCTCACGGTCTCATGCCCGAGCGACAGAGCGGCTGGACGCCCGCCGAGGCTGCAGAAGCCGAGGACGCAGCGGCGGAGGTGGTGGGGACACCGCCAACCACCTTCCTTCCCGGCCCACAGCCCCGCACTGACATTCAGCCGGAACCGGCCGTTCGACCACCGCGCTTTACGGCCGCCGCCACGAGGAACGCTGGGAAATGCTGTTCGCCCTCGAGGCCCTCGCTGCCAGGACTCTGCGTACGAACTACAAGGCCCAGAGTGCATCACGCAATGCGGGCCAGAGGCCTTGGAGAAGAGGCGGAACGAGAGGGGGGGAGTCCGCAGTATCGCTTGGGTGGGCGGGAACGGAGAAGCTATGAGCCGAGCCCTCAGAAATGAATCCGCGAAGATGGGTGAATAATTGTTAATATTGCCACAATATTAACAATTATTAGCTTTATGATAAGAATAAGCGTACCTGTTGCTTCGCGTACTATGTGCCACTGCCCTAAGCGGTTTACATATATTGTCATTTAATTCTCTCAAAAACCCTCTGAGGTGGGTTCGTTTTGCCCAAAAGGAAACTGAATCGCAGAGGGGTTGACTTGTCCAAGGTCATAACAGTTATTAAGGGGCAGAATCGGGTTCAAACCCAGGCACTCTGGTTTTTACCCCCCATAAACAAAACTACACGTAATCGGTAACAGCCTGAATTATCCTCACAACTTTTCTTTTTTTTACTAAAATTAAAAAATAAGTATTGAAAGCCCTTCAAGCAACAATGTACCAAAATTGAACGTCCTGTACTTTCAGAGTTCTCTGGTCTTCGCCCAAAATCCATCCCATTTCCAAAACAACCACGTTTTTTAAAATAAGGAAACACCCGGCTTCCTACACCAGACACGATCGATCTACATTTCTCTTCTGCATTAGGAGTGAGAAGTTCCCTGGAGGCGATATTATCCTATTCACCATTCATTCATTTCTACACCTCAGAGTTATCTAAGGTCTATTGTGCCCCTTAGGACAGAATTGAGCTAAGGGCCAATGTTCTCCCCAATGCCTAGCACAAAGTTTGGCACATAATAGGTGTTCAACAAGTATTGGCAGAGTGAATAAATGAATGAATGAAAGTTTGTTTCATTTTCAGCAGTTGAAGGATTAATGGTTTGCTCTGTAATTCACCTAAAGGAGCAAGAGACAGTCATGGAAAAAATAGGGCAGGTTCTGTCCTCCAAACACACACAAGCCCAGCAGCTTTCAGAGTCCTATTTCTCTGTGTCTCAGTTTCCTCATCTGTAGAAAGCAGTGTGACATACTACACTTCCCCATCTGGCTCCAATTAAGCAATGCATGTAAAGTACCCAGCAAGGCTTGGCCTGCTTAAGTGCTTTGAAGGGTGCATTGGGCAAGATTAATTTCTTGGAGGATATACAGGTGTTGCCCCGAGGAGGGGAATCAGAGGGAAATTACTTTTCTGTGTGTTTCTTGGTCAAAACCACGTGCGTTATTACTGTTTTAAAACAAGTTTTTCAAAGTAAAAACAAGAAGCAACTCTCCTATTGCAGACCTGACCTGCCAGGAGCCTAACTCACGCGTCCCTGAACCTTATTATGCAGATTCCCCCCACCCCCATCCCTCCCCGTCCCGCCGAGGGGCTGGACCGTCCAGCAGCCAGAATTTGGAGAGCTGAAGGGGACTGGTTGATCTTCCCCACCGAGGAAAATTGCCACTTTAGGGAAATGCAATATTTTCACTGGTAAGGTCCACCGCCCCCGACCCTGCCTCTTTTTTCAACTGGTAAACTGAGTCCCAAAAAGGCTTGGCGCCAATACTCAAATCCAGCAGGTGCTGAAGAAACCAAGGTTTCCTTCAGTTTTTGTAGCCTTAGGATACTTCTAGGTTTGAATTTTGTTCTCTTTCCCCTCCCCCTAATCTGTCGCAGAGTCGCTGAGAGAATTGGATTCGAGACCTGCTCTGAGTCCCGAACAGAAAAAGAAACTCCGAAGCCGGCGCCCGGGGGGGCGGAGTCAGACGGTACCCGCCCCATGACTGCTCGGGCCAATCATCTCTGGCTTTGAGCTGGCCAATCAGAGCAGGCTGGGGGCGGCGGGCCAATCAGCTCGGGGCTGCTCTGGAGGCGGTGCTCGGAATGCGACCAGGAGAGCGACGCGGCGGCCGCAGCTATGGGCGCCGGGCCTTCGGGGTTGCAGAGAGGGCTCGAGGAACGGCCGGGCGCGGCTGAAGAGACCGCCGCTGGGACTGGCCCTTGAGCTGAGCTGCGGCGGGGGTCCCCGCAGGCACTGCGAGAGCCCGTGAGCGCGAGCGGGACACATCGGAGGAGCTGGGCAGCCGCCGGCTACTTCAGGGGGACCCGGCTGACCGCTGGGCAGATCTACAGGGCCGTGTGGGCACCTCTGGGAGTGGGGTGACCCGCCTGGCACGTTTCGGGGGCCTGGGCGCTTCTGCAGGGGCCAACTCACATCCCCGGGGGCACCGCCGGGGCCCAGCGCCGCCTCGGCCAGCCCAGGGGCGGCCCTGGATGGCTGAGCTGCCCCCTCGCCGGCCGGCCGGGCGCCGCAGCGGCTGAGCTCGCTGGCATCGCCGGGCTGCCGCCGCCCTCGCCGCCCCCTGCATGCCCGGCGCCCGGGTCGCGGCCCACCTGGACTCTCTGGGCCCCCTGGTCCCCTCCGTGCCGCCGCCGCTGCTGCCCTCTATGTTCTACGTGGGCCTGTTCTTCGTCAATGTGCTGATCCTATACTACGCCTTCCTCATGGAGTACATCGTCCTTAACGTGGGCCTAGTCTTCCTGCCCGAGGACATGGACCAGGCGCTCGTGGACCTCGGCGTGCTCTCTGACCCCGGCTCGGGCCTCTACGATGCCGACTCGGAGCTCGACGTCTTCGATGGTTACTTGGAGTAGGCTTGGTTGCTGTCCCCTGCTCCCCTTTCGATCCGCAACCCTCGGCCCGGACCAGCGCCTAGATCATGCTGCTGCTGCTGGTTGAGGGCACCGTCAGGCCAGGGATGGGACCCCCAGGACGAGGCCCTCCCCGGCCTCCAAGGCCTGTAAGTGCCCTCTCTGCGCAGGATGAGGGCGGGTTGGGGCTCTGGCTAGGAAAAGGGAGGCATCCCAAGCCGGACACACACCCCTACTGGAGACATCTGATTCCTCCATCCACTTCCCTTAGGTCTGTTTGGATGCAGAAGTGGCTGGACTCTTCTTAGGCCCTGAGGGCAGGAAAGCTTCCCCTTAGTGAGGGTTACAGCTGGTGAAGAATGGAAGGGAGGCAGGACCTAAGTGGCATCTTAGTTAGCCATGGTACCAAGTGCCAAAACTTGTGGGAAAAGCCTTTGCACCCAAATCCATTTGAGGCAGGCCTGTCAACTGCTCCCCCACATCCTTAACCTGTCTTGATGGTGACCTTGGCTTTTGGGGAATTCCTACTAGTCCTGGAAGGATAAAGACCTGCAGTGTTAAAAGAGGTAGGAAGCCAGACCCTGATCACCTTTGTCCTGTGGCCCCTTGGGGGACTGGGTGGGGACTGAGAGCAAGGGCTCCCGGCTGACACTGAGAGGAGAAACCTGCTTCAGCAAAGAACGCTGTACTTCCTTTGGCCTTGGCTTGGCTGCTGTTTTGGAGTCAGGTTTCAGGGTGCCCCAGCTCATCGGTTCCGGTTCCGCAGCTCAGATCTGCAGGGGCTGTCAGTTTCGCAACCTGCTTTCATAGACCAGGCAAGCTGGGGGTTGGCGCTGGCGTGGCCTTGCCTGCAGTGTTTGCAAGGCCTCAAGGGGCTCTTCGGCCAGCAGGCAAAGGGACCTTGGGATCAGTGCACTGAGGTATTAAAGTCTGGACTCTGGGCCACCATCAGGAAAATGTGTCCAGCCCCACCTTGTGTGCTGGTAGGAGGGAAATGAAGATTCAGGAAGGGGGAAGACTTGGCCAAAGTCCTAGCAGGGAGGAGGGGCAGCTGGACTAGATGAGAGAGGTTCGACGAGGGTTCACTGGGCACCCAGGAGTTCCTTGACTGAGCCCCTCAGCTGGACAATGCTAGGCACTGAAGTGCTGCAGTGAGTGGCAGTGGAGGGGGGTTACTGAAGTGGCGGGCAGGGCTTCTTATGGAGAATAGCCTCTAGTGCCATTCCCCCCAGGCACACTCCTCCTCCATTGCTTGTCTTAGCCAAGATGAGGTGATGCAAGGTGGGCAGGACTTACTGGCACTAGTGCTGGGGGCAGGGTCTTCGAGGGGCTGACAGTGAGATTTCTTTGAAGAAAGCTTCATTTGAGCTTAGCGAGAACTTAGCTAGAGCCAAATGCCAGGTGGAGTGTGTGTCAGCTTTTCTGCACACCTACCCCCTCTGCCTGTCTCCCTGCTTGCCTTCCATCCTTCCATCGATTTGTTCTTTTATCGAGCAAATGTTTACTGAGTACCTAGTGTGCTTGGTGGGTAAACAGTGAACAAGACAGACTCAGCCCTGCCCCTCCAGGCACTTGGTAAGAAAGGCAAGTGGGTTCCCAAACAAAAAAGTCAGATTTTTTGAGCTATAAAGCCACGTAAGAGCATAGGGTCCCCTATTGTGTTCACTGCTGTTTCCTCAGCATGTAAAACAGCACCTGGCATCTAGTAGGTGCTCAATAAATGCCCGGGTGGGTGAAACAGAAGACTAGAGATGGGCTGCTTCAGGCTGGGGGCTTCAGAGAAGGTCTCTCTGAGGAAATGACGCTTTTGAGCTGAGCCCTAACTTGATGGAGCCACATGTGAAGATCTGGAGAAAAGCAGTCCAGGGGGAGGGACCCGCTAGTGCCAAGAGCTGGTCCTTCCAGCGACTGAAAGGAGGCAGGTGAGGCAGGAGAGCAGCCCGAGGATAGGTCGGTGGGGTGGGCGGAGCCAAATCACGCAGCACCTGGGAGGCCAGGGCAATGAGCAATGGGAAGCCATCAGAAGGTTTCAGGCAGGAGATGACACGGTTCCAGTTTACATTTTGCAACGATGACTGGCGGTTGTGGGCAGGATGAGCCGTAGGGGCAAGTGTGGAAACAGGGAGCTGTTTCGTTGCTCAGGTCAGAGGTGATGGAGGCCTGGATGCAGCAAAGGTAGCGAGGCTAGAGAAGCATAAGCTGACTGAGAACCCCTGGAGGTAGAACCGATGGGATCCTTTCAGAGCCTGTACTGAGTATTGATCATGTACCACACCTGGTTCTAGGCTGTTTGCCTGTCCACTCACTGGGGCATTCAACAGACGGTAGCCCTGCCTGCTCTTCTGCCAGGCGCTGTGCCAGGCGCCAAGGATCCCAAGATGAATCCCTGCCCCCAAGCCAAGCTCTTGACTTTCAGTCAGTGTAACTTGGTGAAGGATGTCTTATTCTCTGTCTTCACCACATCAACAGAAACACCTCACCTTCCAGATGAGAACGCTGGCACACTCTGAACCAACAGCTGCAGCCCCAACACCTCCCTGTGCTTTACAGCAAACACAGCAGCAACACCAGGAAGTGTGTCTCAGGGACACGCTTGCAAAGCTTTCAAAGTGGCATGGCCTGACCCTGGCAGGAAGAGAGGCCTGGGGCTGTGGGAAATACTTGTGCCTGGAGAAGTGGTGGGGGCCATGCACAACCCTACTTCTTGCCTGCCCCGCCTCCGCCCAAGTCCAAACCAAGGTGGCCTCAGCCCCAAGGGCTGGGGAAGCCCAGACCCGGGTGGGGGAGGGGTGGCCAGCGGCAGGAACAGCTCGCCAGATGGACTAAGGTGATCTGTCGGTACCTCCTCTCTAGGCCCTTTTCCATAGGCAGAGAAACAAATCTCGCTCTTTCACGTAGATACCATCTCGTGTTACACACAGGCCGACCCAGGAAACACTGGCTAAGGGTGTGGGCACACCAGGCAGTGGAGACCAGGGTGGGTCTCAAGCTGAAAAATGCACTCACTTTTGCTCCCTCTCTGTCTCTTTTTTTCTCCTACGTGTGAACCCAGGTAATTCAGTTCCTCAAGCATTTATCTAGCACCTTTTTGAGGCGCAGTATTAGAATCACCATCAGGAGCGAGGTCCCTAGATTCAGATGTCATAGGTTCAAATCCCAGTGCATGACCTTGGACATGCTACCTACCTCCCCATGCGGCAGAGTCGTCTCTGTAAAGCTGGGATTTAGCTTTTTTCATTAAACTACCTTATTCTGAGGATTGAATGGGATAGATGTAAAGCTCTTAGACCTTCCTGTGTGTATGTGATATATTAAAATTACCCACTGTTGTTGGTAACAGATATAATGGAAGTGTATAACCAGGCCCCTGGGATGTGTAAACCGGCACGTACACTCACGCATGAGTATTTATAGCCCGCGATGAACAAAAGGCCCAACTGCCTGAGCACTGGGTGGGCACAAACTTCCCACTGTGCCTTTCAGGCCGGGACCCTTGAGAGCCCTTTCCCACTGCCCTGTGGTCTCCAAAGGCCACCAGATGAGGAGCCCTGCAGAGCTGCAGCCTGTGGTTCTCCCAGAGGGTTCCTCCATCATTGCCCAGGAGCAGGGAGTGGGGATCAAGAGCACCCTCATTCCCCGGAGAAAGGGTGCCTGCAGCTGGCCTGGGAGCTGGGGACAGTCCTCCCGTCCCAGCGGTTCCACTGCGGAGGCAGCTTAGCCGGGTTGGTTTGTCCGGTTCCCGACAAAAGCGGCCAGTGTCTGCCAGCCCGTGCAGAGGGAAGGCCGTGGGAGAGGAGCCTCTGTGCGCTGGAAATGGTGAGGCTGGAGGGCGTTGCCGCCAGAGTCAGCACGGCCTGATGGAGGCCAGACTGGGGCCTAAGGGGAACCAGACTCAGCCTGCTTAATACAGGACTCCCCAGGCTGGGTGCTACGGCTGCTCCTCCCCCATCTGCGTGGCCCGGTCCCTCTGTGCCCATCTGTGCCCTGTGCCATCAGCAGCACACAGGGCACGTTGCTTCCCCACTCAGAAACCCAAACCTCCCTCAGGGGCCCGATAAACGCAGGTTGTGGGAGATCCCGCAGCGGAGCCCAGGGCAGATGGGGGGAGGCTGAGGCTGGCGTCCAGGTGAGCAACGGGTGGTGGTGACAACCTGAGGAGGCACCGCCAGGCCCCGCTAACTCTCCAGCTCTACTTTGACTGAGGCTCCCTAGGAAGGAAGCGTGCTGGCTGCCCCTTGGGACAGGAGGAGGGCCCAGTGTGTGTCTCAAGACAGAACTGAGAGGCCAGGGGTCCTGCTCCCTTGTGGCCAATTTATGCAAACTGGAGATTTCATCCAAGGGGAACCGTCACAGCCTGTGCGTCTGTTGCACTGAACTAAGAAATTAAGGGCTCCTATCACCTTGACCATTCGTATTCCTGGTTTATCTGCTGTCCGCCTCAGCCCCTGGGACTTCTGAAAGCAGAGTTTTCTTTTGGGAAACTAAGGTCCCAATAAAAGGGACAGGCATCCTCATCTCTAATGAAACTGAGGCCTAGAAAGAAGTGAGGGGCCAGGGGTACAAAGCCGAAAAGACAGCCGAGCCTCCCGGCCCAGCGCTGACAGAGGGTGTGGGGGCCCTCCAGCAGGGGCTCCCAACCCCCATCCTTGGAACACCTCCCACCTGCCTCTGCCAGGCCTGCCTCATAGTCACTCCACTCCTTTTTTCTGTTGTTGTTTTGAACTTTATTTTGAAACAATTTCACAATCACACAAAATTTGCAAAGAATTCCCACATATACTCCACCCAAATTCATCAATTGCATCAATTCACGTTTGCTTGTGTGTACAACAGGCTCACTCGGCGTGTGTACACGTATATATAGATGGGTATAAATGTTTTTCTGAACCATTTAAAAACCGATTGCAGACATTATGCTACTTCTAAACATTTCATTGTGTATTTCCTTAGAACAAGGACATTCACTTACATAATCACAGCCGTCAAAGTCACCACTTTTAACGTTGATACCATCTTATAACCAGTCTAATCTCTGACTCTTTAGATTGCAGCCATTGTCCCAATAGGGTCCTTTCACAGTAAAAAGAGGGGGAAGTTGAGGTCCACGATCTAATCCCAGGTCACCCTTTGCACCACCTGTCACGTCTCTTGTGCCGTCTTCAGTCTGTACGGTCCCTCGGTCTGACTGTATCTTTTGTGACCTTGACATTTTTGAAGAGTGCAAGTCTGATATTTTGTAGAATGACTCTCAGTCTGAGTCGGTCTTGAGCTTAGATTCCAATGGTGTGTCTTTGGCAGGAAGACCACAGAGAAGTGAGTGTTTGCCCTGAGGGCATCGCATTGGGAGACGTCCGGCTGCCCCATTTCTGGTGATGGATACCAGCTTGGACCACTTGGCTAAGGTCCTCTCAGCCAGCTCTCTCCACTGCAAAGTTACTGTTCCTCCCTTTATAATTCACAGTTTGTGATCAAGTACACTTGTTTCAGCGCTTCATTTTTTTTAAAAAATCTACTTTGTCAAGTGAATTTATTTTTAAAAAATGTCACTGAAAAGAAAACCAGCATCACTTGGCATGGGTAAAAGTACTAAGCGCCAAAGTCATTAACTTCTGGCCACATACAAGTCAGCTAAAGGCACAGGGCTCCTGGCTCTTTGTTTAAAAGTCAGATTAGCAACTGTCAACATGATCAACTCTAGGACCAAAGTAGAGCTTTCTCCTCGAAGTAATCATAAGGATTGGCTGAGAACTGAAAAGCCAATTGCTGGCTTGCTGTGCGCATCTCAGTGTTATCTCAAGCCATCTCCATGTACCCCTTAAGACTGGTGCTTAGAGGCTTTGCAGTCTGACAGATTGAGTTTCTAATTTCAGCTCCACCGACACCTGGGACAAGGGACTTCACCTCCCCAAGCCTCAGTTTCCTTCTCCGTAAAATGGGGATGATAGTAATACCTACTGACGCACCTTAGATAATTTGGTGATGGTACCATAGTTGGTTTTTGATAAGTGATGCCATCAGTGCTGGTGGTGTGTCAGACCCAGAGGGGGCTCGGCCTTCCCCGTTCCCAGGCACCCTTCCTCTGTGTGGGGGCCAGTTTCCAAGCAGGGTGTGTCTATGCGCACAGCCTTCCAAACAGCCTGAGGGCGGTGCTCGCTGGTGCCCGGGATGCCTGGGTGATGCTGGTACCCTCCTAGCTGTCAGGCCCTGCCCCAAGCTTGGGGGTGGCAGGCAGCCGGTTCCACTTCCAGTCACCCCCAAAGGGGAAGGCTCCATTGCTGGCCTGGCTTCCTGCCAGGGGACTCGGCTAGGTGGTGAAAAATACCTGCCTCGGCCACATCACCATGACTTCCCCGAGCGTCACCCCATGAAGCAGGCAGGGCAAGGTCATTAACCGCTTTAGATAGGGCGGGAAACAGACTTGGGCAGGTTCAGTGACTTGCTGCCACTCTGAGGCAGTGAAGCAGTGAGTACACCCAAGCCTGGTGCCACCTCGTTGTCGGTAACCTGCCCTCTCTGGGCACTTGCTATTTGTCCTTTTTGAGCAGAGAAACCGGGTCCAGGCTCCCTTTTCGTAGGCCAGGGGATCTGTCTAGAATCAGTGATTTCGTTTTCCTCATTTTAAGTGTTGCTTTCTGTTTATGTCAAATGATGCTGTTTTTTATTCGTAATAGTGACGTAAAGATTCCTTTAAAGATTTTGGAGTTTGCAGAGTTCCCGTCGTGGCTCAGCGGTAACAAACCTGACTAGTGTATGTGAGGACGCGGGTCTGATCCTTGGTCTCACTCTGTGGCTTAAGGATCTGGCGTTGATGTGAGCTGTGGTGTAGGTCACAGATATGGCTCGGATCTGGCGTTGCTGTGGCTGGGGTGTAGACCGGCAGCTGTAGCTCCGATTAGACCCCTAGCCTGGGAACCTCCATATGCCGCGAGTGCAGCTCTAGAAAGCAAAAAAGTAAATTAATTAATTAATTAAAAAAAGAGGGGGGGAATCCCCTTCCAGCCTTCCAGTGTGTCCAGAGCATGGCCCTACCAACACCTTTAAGACAAGGGGTGTTTTCTCACTTAAGCCAAGTCTCAAACTGGGCAGCTTCTCTGCAGAGCTATCAAGCTGAGACATTGCTTCTTAAAATGGATCAAATGCCCAACTGCCATTCTCATTACAAGTCAGCTGGCCACTCCTGTCCAGCCCTAGGGAGTGGCCTGGAATGAGAGAACAGTTTCAGGACAGCCGCAGCCAGCGCAGCTGGTGAATTGCTGGTCATGCTCTGATGAGGGTAGGAGTTGGAAAACCCACTGCCTGGACTCCAAGCTGCAGCCCCAGGATGCTTTTCGGCCCAGAGCTTCTGATGCCTGAGGAAAGAGATGAACTAGAATGCTGAGGAACTGAGACAGGCAGGGTCAGATTGCAGAGGCTCAAATCCTGGCTCTGCCATTTATGGGCTATGTGACCTTGCTCAGTTTGCTTAACCTCTCTGAGCCCCTTCTGAAATTCAGGAGTGATGGTCCCACCTCATAAGACTGTTTTGAGGAATAAATGAGCTGAGCCATGAGTTAAAGCAGAGGGTATGAGATGAGTGCAAGTGCTTAGTGGATGTCAGCTGGGAGGCCAGACTAGCAAGTCAAAAGAACAAGGGGGCTGATCTTTGACAGCCACGGTGTGAGGCACAGATGACAGGCCCAGGACATCCTTCAGCCACAGATGCATCATTCAGAAATGATGGTAATTGTCCTTTTCTGCCACGCCTCTGTCCTCAGAGTGCTGCGTGACTTAGGGCAGGTCATCACCGTCTCTGGGCCCCCTCATTCTCTTTGGAGTGACCAGCTCAGATCAGGGTCTCTATTATGACAGCTTCAACAATTTTTGCTCTATCTGCCCATTGCCTGAACTCTTTCTAATGCACTTGTTATCCTTAAACTCGCTCTCTTTTTAAAGTGAAATTAATGTCACAGAAAGAGAGGAACTTTATAGAATTACTATCAGAAATGGAAAGCTGGCATCACTCGGCTTAAATAGAAGGTGACCCTATAGATAAACCACGAGGACAGCGCGTTACTGCATTCCAGCTGGAGCCGGCGCCTACGAGGCCCTGTGCCTGTTCCGATGGGAGATTAGCACGAGTGACAGAGGTGTGCCAGCCAGACTGACACTCGCCTGGGACCCAGTGCCGTTTGCAGTCACAAGGACTGGGAGGGGAATGAGCCCCTGTTCCAAGGGCTGGTCCCTGTTCTCTAAAAGCCCTTCCACTCATGTCTGAAATGGGCTCCAGCGAGACCCCCTGCCTTGGAGAGCATGCAGTGCACCCTGGAAATGCTGAATCTGAATATACAATTCTGCTCAGGTTCCCCGTGCAGGGCTCTCGGAAGCACCGCCACTGACTCCCACAGGGAACCCCAGAGTCTTCTTGGAGGAGGGAGGTCAGCAGAGGGTGGACCCCTGGCAGGATGGGAGGGGAACCCAAAAACATCTTTCTGGAGGTGGAGCTCCCTGAATCTCTGAGAGCAGCCCTGGCCTCCCCTCCCACCTGCCAGCTCCAGTGGGGAGACAGGCTGGGGCCCAGATAGAGAGGAATTGTCTGTGTTGTCAGTGGGAGCCGGGCAGTGGAAGGGTGTCCCTAGCTGGCCTCTAGGGGATGGATCTGGCAGAGGACACAAGGAACTCGGCTGATTTGGCCCCTGCTCACCTCTCCAGCGGTGTCTCCGCCCATGGCGAGTCTTCAGCCCCCTTCTCTCCACCTCAAGCCACGCCAGTCTGGTGGACAGCCCTCCCTCTTCCTGGCCTGTCGTCTGTGCCCAGGTTTCCCGGGGCTCTGCTCTCCATCTATCTCGTGCTCCATCTTGGTGTCAGAGTGTTACCTTGGACTGAAACACTCGCCAGATTTTGTGTCTCTGTGGCCCCTGCACTCATCCTGTGGTCCCCAGCACCCAGGTCAGGACCTGGCACATAGGAGGTATGAGATTATGTAGCATTTAAAATCTCCTGTGGGACAAAAGCCTGGAAAGCTGAGCATCGGTAGACTAGTTTCTTTTTTTTCTTTTTTTGTTTGTATTTTTAGAGCTGCACCTGCAGCATATGGAGGTTCCTAGGCTCGGGGTTGAATCGGAGCTGTGGCTGCCAGTCTACACCATAGCTCACAGCAACGCTGGATCCTTTACCCACCAAGCGTTGCCAGGGATCAAACCCGCATCCTTGTGGATACTATTCAGGTTCATTACCACCACTGAACCACAATGGGAACTCCCATAGACACTTTTCTTACCCCCTCTGTCTTCATCTGTAGAATGGAATCTGAATAGTGCGTAACTCCTGGCGTTAGAGGGAAGGTTGAATGAAATGGACTCTGTATCGGTCGGTGCTCTCCTGGGAGCAGACACTGGGAGGAGGATTCAAGTGCAAATTGTTTATTTGGGAGGTGATCCTGGGAACTCCCGGTGGGCAGTGAGACAGGGGAGGGGACTCATCTGGCAGGCCAGCCCTGCGGCCCCGGACTGGTCCCGGCCCAGAGCTCTGGGAAGCAGTGTAAATGGATCGTACCTCAGGGTCGTCCCAGCTGCCGGATGGGAGAGCTGGGGGTACTGATTCCACCAGCTTTCTGGCTGTCACTGGATGGAAGGAAGCTTGGGGAGATACTGGCCCTGCGCGCACTTGCAGCCTGGGGCCCAAGCAGGCTTGGATGCTGAAGCTCTCAGGCAAAGAGGCTACCTGAGCGGCCGGGCAGGTGGAAGCTGCCAGGTGAGCGTGCCTCAGAGGGGCGGGGTGAGTAGACTCAATGGAGTGAGGCACCCACGCTGTGCTTTGGGCTCATGGCAAGTGGTAAAAGCTCAGGAAGTGGGACCTGCCCTGACTGTCCAGTGCCAGCTCTGCCTGTCACAGTCGTGCAACTTTAGGCAGGCCGCTTGGTTTTTCTGACCCTCTGTTTCTTAGCCCATAAAGTGGGGAGATTCATGGTTCTCAGTGGAAGCAGTTCTGCCCCCATGGGTGGCCCTTGGAAAAGGGGCGTTTTTAGTTGTCATGGTGACTGGGAGTGCTACTGGCATTTAAGTGGTCAGGGACCAGGGATTCTGCTAAACGTCCTGCAATGTCCAGAACAGCCCCCTCCCCAAATCAGAGAATTGCCCTGCCCCAGACATCAACGGTGCCCTGGTGAACAGTAAATATCACATGCCGTGTTTAACACCTAGTTAGTTTTAGCTGATGCTCGATGACTTTTGCAGAAGGAATAGTCTCAGCCAGTGAAGGTGAGGCTCAGAACTGGGACAGGACTTGTGGGGGCTGTCAAGAGTGTGGGCACGGGAATGCGAGGTGTGCGGACGCGCTGGCACCCGGCTGCACCCAGAGAGAGAAGGACAGGAAATGAGGACTTGCAGGGAGCCAGGCAGTGGGGATGACGCGGCAAATGGGACTGCTGAGTAGCTTGGCTGTGGCCACAGCCTTCCTGGAGGCCGTGAAGCAGCATTTTCCGGACAAGGTGGGAGCTGCTGCCAGGCCCCTCCCACTCCCCAGAGCGGCCTCAGTGCCCTGGGGCTCAGGTCTGCCAGCGGACCCCCGCGACCTCCGAGCAGGCTGCCCTCCTCCCTCAGGTCCCAGGGTCCCCCTCCTGGGTATCAGCTCTCAACGATGTGATGGCCCTTCCTCTCCCGGGTGAAATGGCACTGCTTCTCCAGCCCAGCATCCCATTCTGCCAGAAATCAGGCAGAATCATAAAAAAGAATTTTTAATGGAAATTAGAGGACAGCACCTCCAGCCTGAGCCTGGGGTTTCTGGCGGTTCCCCGAATGTGAGGGATGGAGGATGGGTCCAGAGCCACCGCCCCTCGGGTGGCAAGGCAGTGCTTCCATGCTGGTAACGCCCCTTTGTCCCCCTTGATAGGCCTGCTCCCCTGGAAATCTCCGTGCCAACAGAAAGGTTCCTGTCCGGACCCAGGACAGTGGGACAGAGAGATTGAGACTGAGTGCCCCTGCCCGAGGGCAGTGGCAGAGGCGCCCCCAGACCTCGCTCGCCTGCAGCGTTGCACAGACGGCCTTGCCTTGGCTTCCAGCCTTTCGCCATTGCGATGGGTGTTTACGGGAACCCAGCCAGAGTCTGCCTCCTCGCTCCTCATCCCCGACCGCACCTGCTTCCCCCACCTAACCTTCAGAGAGGGCACTTCACACGCAGAAGCAATTCCCAGCTGTCGGAGACCTCAGCCCGCCGGGGCTCAGCCCAGGGCCGGGCTCAGATGCCACGACTGTTTCAGTGAGTGACTCAGAAGGTGAAGACCACGGCGGGGGCCAAGGGGGGGTTTTGACTCATTAATTTCAAGTTTGCTCTCCATCAAGTTGCCAGAACTGATACTTTGTGCCAGGGGATGGCGCTCCTCCGGCCAGAAATATTTTTTGAAAATGTGAGTGGTATGAATACTTGACTTCCATAAACCTGTAAAAGCAATACTTAGAAGGCTGACCTCTTTCAATTAAAAAATGTATGCAACTTCCACCCCTGGGGGGCCTGCCTTTTTTTTGCCCCCCCGAAATTCGGGAAATTGAGATTTCCCCTTATGCAAAGCTTCCTGGTTGACAAAGGGTGTTAGAGTCAAGG
The DNA here is from genome assembly GCA_004024745.2 of Catagonus wagneri. Classification (NCBI taxonomy): domain Eukaryota; kingdom Metazoa; phylum Chordata; class Mammalia; order Artiodactyla; family Tayassuidae; genus Catagonus; species Catagonus wagneri. The sequence goes on from PVHT021183594.1 coordinate 417,605, forward strand.
CCTCCCCAGTCGGTCCATCCAAGCTGGGCTGGCGTGTGCACCCCAACCCAGCTCCCACAAGCCTGACAAGCCAGGGCCAGCCTCGGATGTGGTGGGAAAGGCCTGGTGGCCAAGCTGAATATCAGGCCTGAATCCCCAAGCAGTGGGAGGCGGGGATCCCCGGCATGGCAGGCCTCCCCTAAAGGTGGGGGAGCGAGTAGATGAGGGATGGAGCAAACCAAGGACGCAAGCTGGCCGCTTGCAGTAATTCTCTCCTGTTTGCAGAGCACCTGCGGCTTTTCAGAGCACCTTCACACACACCCCGTGTTCGACAAGGAACAGGTGATAGCTCCATTTTATAGGTGAGAAGACTGAGGTGGGGAAAAGTCCAGAACGCAGAAGGCTGTTACAGCACCACCTGTCCTCATGCGATTCTAAGAAAGGGCATGCTGAGAGGACGACCTTGGAGAAAAAGGAAGCTGGAGAAGGGAGACATTCTTTGCGAGAGATGCCTTGGGTGTGGGGCAGGGGGGAACTGGTTTAAAATGCGCGTGGCCTTGAAGAAATCCACTAAACGTGGAATCGTGACAACCAAGGACAGACATCAGGAGCCCTGATTCCCCTGGGCATCACTTCCATCACCCAGCAAATGGGACTCAGGTAGCAATTCTAGCACCTGTTCCTGTGCCCACAGAGTGACCCGCTGAGGAAGTCAGAAGTAGAGTTTGCGTCTCGACTCCCTCTCTTATAGGCAAGTCACTCACATCTTCTCTGAAATGGGACAGAGATTTACCTACCTCATAAGATGACTGTGTTAATGACAAAGGTGCCTCTCTGGGCAGACACGGCTCCCCACCAGGACTCACAGCTTGGCAAGCAGAACCCAGACTGGGCTGCAGCCCCCATCTGCCTCCTTGTCCAGGCACCTTTGTGCAGTGCACACACTGCCCAGCCATACAACCATACCCAACGGCCCAGGCAGTTTCCTTTTTTTTTTGCTTTTTAGGGCCGCACTTGCGGCATATGGAGGTTTCCCAGGCTAGGGGTCCAATCGGAGCTGCAGCTGCCGGCCTATACTGCAGCCACAGCAATGTGGGAGCTGAACCACATTTGCGACCTACAACACAGCTCATGGGAACACCAGATCCTTAACCCACCAAGCGAGGCCAAGGATCGAACCCACAACCTCGTGATTCCTAGTCGGATTCATTTCTGCTGCTCCACGATGGGAACTCCCGGGCAGTTTTTGTAGCTTACTAAAATGCGAGAGTTAACAGAAAGGGACCTTGAGCATCTGACTGCAGTTCTGCGTACTCAGTACATATCTGTGGGATGGATACAGCAAGCAGAGAAAGCAAACTTGTGGCGAGAATTATTCATTGATTCCACAAACACTTACTGAGCACCTACTATGTGCAGGCACCTTGCTGGTTACAGAGGGTGAACCCAGGAAACCAACAGACAAGTTACCTACCCTCCTGGAGCTCACACTCTGGAGCAAGAGCAGACAACACAAAAAATAAGTGTGAAAAAAACAAAACTAGAGATGTCTGTGTTCAGTAGGGTGGGCTGGTAAACTCGCCGTCAGTTATCTGAGTCCTGAGGCCACGTGAAGAGCTGGGAAAACATTCCAGGCAGAGGCGAGAATGAAACACGCAAATGTACGTGGTAAAGACAGCCAACGTGTACGGAGCTCTATGCCAGGCTCTTGTCCTCAGCGTATTCGCTCATTGAATCACGATGCAACTCCACAAAGAAGGCGATGTGCTGATGCCCATTTTACACGTGAGGAGACTGAGGCATGGAGAGGAAATTTGCACAGGTAAGTGGTAGACTGGGCCCTGAGCCCAAGCAGTCTCACTCTAGAGCCTGAGTTGCTGACCCTATACCATGGGGCCTCTTTGGAAGGATGGGCTTAGTGCCTGGCACAAACTCATAATATTTGTTAATATTCACTAAGCACTTACTATGCCCCCTTGCCCTGTGATAAGCACTTTACATATATCAACTCGTTTTGTAAGTGGTATGTATTATTTATTTATTTATTTATTTATTTTAAGAATGTACTTTATTTTTTTTGGTTGCATCTGTGGAATGTGGAAGTTCCCAGACCAGGGATCGAACCCACACCACAACAATAATCTGAGCCACTGCAGTGATAATGCAGGATACTTAACCCACTGAGCTACATGGGAACTCCGGTAGGTATCATTTAAAGTCATTACTGGAGTTCCTGTTGTGGCTCAGTGGGTTAATAACCTGACTAGTATCCAGGAGGATACGGGTTCGATTCCTGGTCTCGTTCAGTGGGTTAAAGATCTGGCATTGTCATGAGCTGCAGTGTAGTTGCAGATGTGGCTCGGATCTGGCGTTGCTGTGGTTGTGGTGCAGGCCAGCGGCTGCAGCTCTGATTCAACCCCTAGCCCGGGAACTTCCATATGCTGCAGGTGGAAAAAGGAAAAGGAAAAGGAAAAGTCATTACTATGAATAGTTTTGCCCTCTGACCTCATTTTGTCACTTCTGAATAGACCAAAAGCGGTGGGGACAACAGTGCCCATCCCACCTGGCTGAAGGGTGCAGTAGCTGCCTAGATCAGACCCCCGTGGCTGCACAAATGGGAGTCCTACACCCTCAGGTGCCGGGACACCCTGAGGGGTGACGCCCTAGCTGCAAGGCTCACTGTCCTTAGCTGCTGGGCTGGGCAGAAGGCACTGCCTTTCTGCAAGGATTGCCAGCCAGGCAGCTGGAACCGAATTCCTCTGACCCCCCAAACCCCAGCTCCCACTTGCTGGGAAGAGGAGGGGAGACTGGGAACCAGGCATCAGGGCTGGCGCATGGGAGCTGAACAGGCGGCTCCCGTGGCCACTGGGAGAGAGCCAAGTTGTCCCAAGTCAGGCCTTCTGATCAAGCATGCCGTGCCCCAGTGAAAAACAACAGCCGAGCTGGCAGCTCTCTATATAGACAGCAAAGCTGCCAAGTCCCTCGCAGGCTCGGCACAGCCAGGGCCCAATTCCAGCTCGGCTAAGAAATGGCTCCCAGGATAGAGCAACAGTTCAAAGCAGAGGAAACCACTCTGCAAGGCTCAAAAGTGCTTCAACTTTGCTGATCCCCAAGGAATGAATCAGACAGAGAATTATAGGAAGCCATAGAGAAAATCCTGGAGTTCCTGTTACAACTCAGCAGGTTAAGAAGCCCACCAGTATCCACGAGGATGCGGGTTCAATCCCTGGCCTCGCTCGGTGCGTTCAGGACCCGGTGTTGTTGCACGTTGTGGCATAGGTTACAGAGTCAGCTCGGATCCCATGTGGCTGTGGCTGTGGCTGTGGCGTAGGCCGGCAGCTGCAGCTCGGATTCAGCCCCTAGCCTGAGAACCTCCATATGCCCAGCTGCAGCTCTAAAAAGAAAAAAAAAAAAAAGGGAGAAAGAAAGAAAAGAAGATCCTTTCCCTAAAGACAGGACTTGGGTCAAAGTGGCCTCTGCCATGTGTTGGGCTGAGGGGAGCGGGGCGGCTAGGAGAGCAGCAGCCTGCATCATAGAATTCAGCAGAAACGATGCTGTGTGACGGTGAAGGCGGGTTACAAAAAGCACACAACTGCTCTCTGTGGTCTCCATCTCCCCCCACCTCTCTTCCTTTTGGGGTGACCACCCTTCAACCCACCCACCATGCCCTGAGGAAGCCCAAGCTAGCCCACGTGGCAAGGATCCCCCCACTTTTCCTCAGGGGAACCGAGGCCCCACCACCAGTCAAGTGCCAGGTCTAGGAGTGACCAAGCCTTCAAACCGCCCCAGCTGACACTGAGTGGGGCGGGGATGAGCTGTCCCCACCAAGCCCGGCCCAAGAGACAGGTGCGTGTGCGCCATACATGTGTGTGTGTTGTTTTAAGCCACGACACCTGGGGTTGGTCTTGTGATGCATCAGATTAGCCAGAACAGTGGGCCCGCAAAATGGTCCTCGTGGTATAAGTGCAAACAAAGGACCTGCTGTGAGACTGAATAAGCCATGTACAATGTAGTGAAAGAAGACACAGGACGTGAGGGCAAAAAAGGCGGATGCAGTTCCAGACCGCCGCCCCCACCCCGCCCCGTAGTGTACCGTCCGCTCCTCCCCTGTGAGGTCCGGCGTGTCTGGCCAGGCCCAGCTTTGGCCTCGGCAAACAAAGTGAGTGCCGACCAACCCGCAGGTGCGCGGGGCAAAGGGCAGCTGCCATGGACCCCAGCCAGCCGTGCTATCTTCTGAGCGCCCAGCTTTCCCCACTAGGGGGCAGCATGGAGAAGAGCTTTCTCCCCGGGCCAGCAGGACCTGGCAGGTGAGGTGGCCGCCACATCCCTCGCTCTGGCCTGGCCACCACTGTCTTCAGCGTCCTGCAGGGAGTGCTTCAGGGCTTCCGGGTGGGCCCCAGCCGCCACCACGCACACGCCCCGTCTGCCAGGACCGCGGCGGCTGGGCAGGGCTGATATCAACCTGGGCCCCGAAGGAGCCTGGGGCCGGGTCTGGGTCTGTCCGCAGAGCAGGCCGTGGGTCCTTTCCGCAGCGAGCGGGGGGCTGACTCTGAGCCACCAGGGCTGGGCACCAGGACGCCAAAGCTCATGGGACACAGCCTAAGAAGAGCTGTGTCCACAGATGATCAGGTCAGGGTCCTGCGCGGTCAGTGTCCTCGGAGAGTGCGCTGCGGGCGACCAGGAGAGGGGAGGTCAGGACGCTTTAGGATCACCTGGGAGAGTGTGGTTTGAGACTGGCGATGGGAGGGGCGGTGGGACTGGAGGAGGGGGACGGCCCAGGTCGGAGCACCGTGGAGCTGAGGGGACAGCATCTGCACGGAGAGGCAGGAAATTTGTAGAGAAATTCCTGTGAAGACTGTGCAGGGCTTGGGGCAGCCAACAGGCTGAAACAGCAGCGGGAGGGGCTGCGGAGTCCTTGAAGGAGGTGGCGGCGTGGTGGGGGTCACCCACTTTTAGGGCTTCTGAGTTCACAGCCCGCTGTCCTGCCCGCAGAGGGCCCCTGTGGTTCCTTTCCAAGCCCACCTGAGTTACCCGGTCCTGGGCGCAGCCTGGATGGTCCCAGGATATCCTCGAGTCCTGCTGCTGCAGGTGTTCCCGGACGCCAAACGGGATGGTGGGCGTCCACATCCTGTGATGGGGCGCAGAGGTTAGAGGAGAGGGCGCGGTCTGCAAGCTGCCTCCAAATCCCTCCTCCCACCAGCCTAGCGTGGGGTTGTGGGGATGCCAGAGACCCCTTTCTTTAGAGTGGGTTTTGCTGCTGACTTGCTGTGTGACCTCAAAAGGTTAGTTAACCTCTCTGTGCCTTATTTATCTCGTCTGTAAAACAGGTCTTATAAGATGCACCCTATCCCTCTTAGAAGACATGGGTGATGCTGTAGATGAAAATGATTTAAAAGAGTATAAAGTACAGTGTTGGAAAGTAGATATTACAGTGACAGAATAAAAAACAAGGGTTTTTTTGGCCCCACCCATACCCCAGGCCAGGGATTGAACCTGCGCCACAGCAGTGACAATGCTGGATCCTTAACCCAGCAGGCCAACAGGAAACTCCTTTGTTTCTGTAATGATAAATAAGTTTCAACCATATGAAACAGCCAATTATGTAGGTCAAAACTGGTTGAATATGAACGATTTCATATCGCTCAGCCTAATACATTGAGCATTTTCACGCACCAGACACTATTCTAAGTATCTTGACTAATTCAAACCCCACAGAATGGCTTGAGGGCATTTTTACGATCACTCACTTTTTACAAAGTAGCTGAGCTGCTTGCCCAAGGCCACACACTAGTGAAGGGCAGAGCGGGCTCGGAGCTCAGGACTCACACACGGAACCACACACTGACTTACGCTAGCGTCTCCACGTGAGGGCACTTTCTCAGGCTGGCAGCGAGCTGCTGGGCCCCAGCGGCTGTGAACTTGTTGTACTGGACACTGGGGAGAGAAACTCATTGCAGAGCCTGGCCCTGGGGACCATCCAGCCCCAGACCAAGGCCACCACCAGGTTCTCAACAACCAGCCCAGCCCTGGTCCTCCCACAGTACGGCCCCCACCCCCATGCCCAGGGTCCCACACTCACTCTAGCACCCGGAGGGACCCCATGTCTGGAAGCACATGCGCCAGGCTCTCAGCTCCCATGTCGCAGATGCAGTTATTGTACAAGCTGCGGGAAACAGAGGTCAGAGCCGGGGCTAGGGATGCTGGGCAGTCAAGGACCAGGGGGACACACACCCAGCCGGAATTTCTGCCCCATTTTACAGAGGGAAAACTGAGGCCCAGGGAATTGAGGCTACTTCTCCGGGGTCACATGGTGAATCAGAGGAAGCAGCAGAACTGAGTGGAAGTAGCTTTCCGGCTGAGACATCTCAAGTTCAAATCCCAGCTCCGTGTTCTCCTGCCTGTCTGACCTTTGGCAAGTTACTCAGCTCTTCTGTGACTCAGTTTGCTCCTCCACAAAATGGGTATGATAGGGAATTGTGGGGAGGAGTAAATAAGTTAATGTCATTAAAACAACAAGAACCATGAGACGCAGAATGAAGCACAAGTTAACTACGGTTATTACACCTCCCAAGGGGGTTGTAAGGGTTACACCAGTTACTGTAGGGGGTGTGCCTGGCGTTCGGAACAGCAGGGGAGGGAAAAACCCAGAGTCACTGGGTAGGCTCAAGTTTCTAAGTTTATTCAGTCACCCTCAGCATTGTCAAAAATAGCACCGTGGGTGTTGCTGGTACCTACTTAAGCTGTACACTCATTAATGAGCATCCTTTTAACAAGCCAGGTGCAGCCGCGGTTCTGGTTTCAAAGCCATGACTTTGCCATGGCTCAGCCTCAGAGCTACAACTGCAGGGCTGCATGTAAAAGCAGCAGGTCTACACTGCAGCAAAGTGGATTCAAACTAAACTCCACGATCCCCTGATGGCATGGGTTGGCCGGTACCAGGGCAGGAACCAAGCAGAGGTTTTAGGATCTCTTCCTAGGGTGGACTTAGAAGCCAGGAGGCTCTTCCTCCCCAGGAGGCAGAGTAATTCTTCCACTGATGCCAAGTACATGTCTACATTTGAAAATTGTTGAGATCAGGATGTGTCTGATAATGGGTGTTATAGATTTTTCTTTCCTTTTTACAGCCGCACCTGCTGCATATGGAAGTTCCCGGGCTAGCAGTGGAATCAGAGCTGCAGCTGCCGGCCTGCGCCGCAGCCACAGCAATACCAGATCCTTAACCCACTAAGTGAGGCCAGGGATGGAACCCATATCCTCACTGAGACTAGTCAGGTTCTTAACCCCCTGAGCCACAGTGGGAGCTCCCTGTTTTTTGTTTTTCTTTTTTTTAAGGTTGTACCTATGGCATATGGAAATTCCCAGGCCAGGGACTGAATCGGAGCTGCAGCTGCAACCCAGTCTGCAGCTGTGGCAATGCTAGATTCTTTAACCCAACCGGGATTCAATCCACACCTCTGCAGTGGCTGGAGCTGCTGCAATCAGATTCTTAACCCACTGCACCACAGCGGGAACACCAATGGGTGTCATTGTGTAATTAGCAGTGTTTTGTTCTCTTAATGGTGTCTTACAACAGAGGCATCTTAGAGTCTGTAAAATAGGAGGTTTCCTAAGGATCAATCAGATCATATATCACCTTACATGCTCCACCCGCTTCTCCATTCACAGAGGAAACTCCCCAAACCCCTTCCTGACTACAAGGGACTCCCTGTATGATCTGGCCTCCTGTAACCTCTTTGTCCCTCATTCCTTCTGGCCCTGAAAGACCCAACTTCCTTCTCACCTCAGGGCCTTTGCATCTGCTGTTCCCTCTTCCCGGAATTCTGTTCCCTGACAGCTTCCTACAGGAGGGGGAGGGTCACGTCCTCAGAGGTCTCCTGACCTCCCCGGTGAATTCAATACCCCCTAGTGTATCCTCCTTTTGTTAGTTTCCTTCCCAGCAAGAATCACCATTTTAAATATTTTGTTTATGCATATGCTTACTATTATGCGAGGAACTTGAAAGCAAGACCCACACTGGTTTTCTTCATAGCTGTGTCTCTACTTCCAAGTACAGGTTCTGGCCATGGCTGATATCAGAGAATATTAGATGCCCTCACAACCCTAGGGGGTGCCGATCACATAGACTGTAAGCTGCCCAGCACACAACCTATGCAGCGGTATGTGGGAGCTCTGACTGAAAGGACCCATTAGTCCCTGGTTACCCCCAGGGGCCAGACTGAAGTAATCAAAATATGTGCTATGCCAAGGTTCACCAGAAGGTGGCAGTGTAGGCACAGACCAGGGTGTGAGTGACAAGAACCAGCCTAGGCTGCCCCTGTAAGGTCAGCCTTCTTTGAAATCACTACCTCTGGACTCAGTCCTGCCATCCCCCTGCTCATCCAGTATTTACTGAGCACTGGAGCCAGGCAAGCACTTTCCATAGGCCATTTGGATGGTCCCTATTTTCCAGATGAGGAAACAGAGGCTCAGTTTCCTGAGTAAGCAACTTGCCCAGAGTTTGGCAGATGCCCTTCCCCAGGTGCTGCTAATCCTCTTGTTCAGGGCGGTGACATCGCCCAACTTCAGGGGAGTGTGTGTTTCTGTTGGACTTTAGGTTGGAGCCCTCTCACCCCCACCCACCAAGTTGTGCAACACTGACCAGCAGAAGACCCTGCTCAGTGATTGCTGCCGGGGTCCCAGTGTTGGACCTGGCAGCTGGCACCACGCGGGCTCTCTGCCTGCCCGCAGCCCGCCAGCTCAGCGCCTGACAGGTGGGGACGGGGCACTTACCTCAGCCTGAGGAGGGACGCCGCCAGCGAGGGCAGGGCCGTGGCCAGCTTGCAAGCACCCACGTCGGAGATGTTGTTCTGGGACAAGCTGCAGGCGTGAGACACGGGGGAGGGCTCAGGGCCAAACGTGAATGCCGCTCCCCTTCAGCACGCAGGGCCCCGGGCTCGGGCAGACCTGGGAACTCCTGCTTCCTCATATGTGGATCAAAGCAGCAAACACAAGGCCATCGACCCGTGAGAGCTGTGGGTACCAGACTAAGCAAGGGTGCTGTGGATGTACCTGGGATCACTCTTTTAAAAATGTTTGTCTTTTTAGGGCTGCACCTGTGGCATATAGAAGTTCCCAGGCTAGGGGTCGAATCTGAGCTGCAGCAGCCAGCCTACACCACAGGCAAATCAGTGCCAGATCCCAGCCGCATCTACAACCTACACCGCTAATCATGGCAATACCAGATCCTTAACCCCTTGAGTGAGGCCAGAGATCAAACCCACATGCTCATGGATACTAGTCAGGTTCTTAACCTGCTGAGCCATGATGGAAACACCCTATGTTCACTTTTTTTTTTTTTTTTTTTTGCTTTTTAGGGCTGAACCTGTAGCATATGGAAGCTCCCAGGCTAGGGGTCAAATCGGAGCTGTAGCTGCCAGCCTACAACACAGCCATAACAATGTGGGATCTGAGCCGCATCTGCAACCTTCACCACAGCTCACGGCAATGCCAGATCCCTGACCCACAGAGTGAGGCCAGGGATCAAACCTGCATCCTCATGGATACTAGTCGGATTTGTTTCTGCTGTGCCACAACGGGAACTCCCTGTCTTCACTTTTAATCAATAAAAAGATGCAGTCAGGTCCTGAGGCTGAGTGGGAAGATGGGAGCGAGGATGTAGATGAGAGAGAGAGAGATCGTTCTCCCCCACATCTGTTTTATGATTTTACAGCATCTTTCTTCTCCCTTTGGACCACTTTTCAGCACTGCCATTAATAAGGGCTCACATGATTCATTTAATAATGTGGGCTCCATGAGGCAAGGGGTTGGGTCTGATTTGTTCACTACTGTGTCCCTGTGTCTAGAGCAGTGCCAGGCACATAGTAGGTGCTCAGAAAATATTTAAATGGGGAAAAAGAATGGAAGGAAAGGTAGGAGGGGGATGGAGATGGAGGGAGAGCGGGAGGAGGAGAAGGAAAGAGGAAGTGGCGAGAGAAGGAAGGACAAAGGGAGGGGAATCTAGCTTACTCACCCTGTTCCCCAAAACACAATAAGTTACTAAAGAAATCTCAGGGTCCTACAATCAAGGACATCGCTAAGTGAATTCTGTGGCTGCTGGGATCATGGTTGTGGAACGTGGCTAGATTTGGAATTTTTCAATAAAAAATCATGGTGACCTCCTGCATCATATTTTCTCCTACTTCTCAAAACCCAGAGCAGTGGTTTTCTTTTTTCTTTTTTTTTGGCCATGCCTGCAGCATGCAGAAGTTCGGGGCCCAGGGATCAAATCTGCACCACAGCAGTGACAACACCGGATCTGAGCCACCAGTGAATAAAAATTCACTGTTCTGATAATAATGTTTTACTGATGAATCCCAATCTGCCCCCCAGCCCCCAGCTAATTTCCTCTCGCCGATCAGATCAGTGCTTACATTCATCTCTGTGCGCGTCGTAATTACCGACCTTTGCTTTCTTGTTTATTGCGTCTCCTTCCTAGAAGATTGCTGAGGTCACCAGCTTTGTTTTATTTAAAGCTGGGTCTCCTGGTCCTTGAATAGTGTCTGCACATAGTAGGTGCTCCTTAAATACTTGCCGATGAAATGAATAAATGAGTGGTTGAATGGATGATTAAAGATATGACTGAAGGAAGGAGTGAGTGAATGAATGGATGGGTGTGTGATTAAATGGATGCATGAGTGAATGGATGAGTGAAAGCAAGAATAAAAAAGCTAGACTCTGGGGACAAATGCAATAGGAAGGGCGGGCCCAGCCCACTCACTTGAGCGTCTCCAGGGCCTTCAGTTGAGGGAAGGTGGCCGAGAGCTGGACGACGCCCTCGTCCCCGATCTTGTTCTCGCTCAGCGAGTCCAGGCTGCAGGTGGAATCAGATAGGGGGTGCAGTCAGCCAGCACCCCGGAGGCCACCCAACCCTCCCTCTCCCTCCAACTCAGAGGGCCTCCTCCCATCCCCACCCCAGGACAGCCTATAGCCAGAAGGGCTCTGAGCCTTTGAGAGCAAGGCTTTATCACCCTGGGGGTGACAGGTGACCAGCCAGGGGCCAAGGTCCTAACCCCCCCGCAATGGACCCAAATCCCTGTTTTCCTTCCTGGGAGCCTCAGGAGTTAGGACAACTTTCTTAACCTCAAATGTACAACGGGCTCTTGTTCCCTGACCCCGCTGGCCCAGGGCTGCTGGGAGTGGTACACGATGGGAAAGGGTTTCGAAGGTCACAGAAGGAGTGAACCAATTCTTTTTTTTTTTTTTTTTTGGCTTTTCAGGGCTGCACCTGCAGCATATGGACGTTCCCAGGCTAGGGGTCGAATGGGAGCTGCGGCTACTAGCCTACTCCACAGCCACGGCCACGCCAGGTCTGCAACCTACACCACAGCGCACAGCAACGCCGGCTCCTTAACACACTGAGTAAGGCCAGGGAACGAACCCATGTCCTCATGGATACTAATCCGGTTCGTAACCTGCTGAGCCACAACGGGAATACCTCAACCTGTTTATTATTGGGGATTTCCACGTGCCATCTCTTCCTTGCCGTGGGCATCTGGTCACTCCCAGTGGCCACACTGAGGAAGCAGCAGGACAGAGGGGGAGGAGGGAGATGGAGAGAGGAAGGGACAGACGTGGCCAGGGTTTGGGTGCTCAAAGCCCGACATCTCCAGGAGGGATCCCAGCGTCCATACTCACTCCAGATGCTGAAGGGAAGAAAAGGCCTCAAGGATCCTCACCAGTTTGGGAAATGCCTGGGGGCCCAAGACAGGGCCCAGCCTGGGAGACAAAGAACAGGTAAGACCCCCAAATAGTCATGGCCCTTCTATTCGGCCCCACAGAGGGCAGGTCCCTCTGAGACCCCCTCCCCACCCCCGCCCCACCAGGTAGGATCCCAATTCATTCCGCTTTCACAAAGGCTGTGCAAGAGGCCAGCTGGGCTCCCAGCTGCCGGTCCCCAGCTTTCATCTCCAAGCAGGGAGCCAGTTGTCCTTCCTGCCGACATCCACATACACGCTTCTCCTACCCTGGCCTGGGGAAGTGGGTCCCAAATGCTGGCCTGAGGACACCACCAGTCCTGAGAAATGTGGCTTGTTTGCCATGGCTTCTCAATAACCAATAGAACCATTTCTTGAACACATTTTATGTGCCAGGAACACACTGGGTCCATCACTCAAATCATCTCTCATTTAATCCTCACAATGACTCCGAGCTAAGAGTGCTTATTATCCCCATTTTTCAGATAGGGAAACTGAGGCACAGAGAGGTTAACTAATTCATACAAGGTCACACAGCCTGGATGGACCTTGATACCATATTTCCCGGGAAAGAGAAAAATAAAGACAATGGAGGGTGGTTTTGCTTTGCTTTTAAAATCTGCTTAAATGTACTCAATGTAAAGAACTTTTATTCTGAAATCCTTTAAACTTTTTTGACATTAAAATATTCATTTTTTAATAAAATTATGCTGCCAGCAATGGTAGCAAATATAGTTTTGCTATATATAATTCAAAATTTGAGCAAATATTAAGATAGTAACTGTGCATAGTCGCTCATATTCACTCAGAAATATTCTGTCTTTGAAACCCCAAAGTCTTGGCAACCACTAGCCTCACTGAAAGGGCACAAGATGGGAATTCAAAATCTGATTTGGGAGTTCCAGTCCTGGCTCAGTGGTTAATGAATCCGACTAGGAACCATGAGATTGTGGGTTCGATCCTTGGCTTCGCTTAGTGGGTTAAGGATCTGGCGTTGCCATGAGCTGTGGTGTAGGTTGCAGACGCGGCTGGGATCCCGCGTTGCTGTGGCTGTGGTGTAGGCTGGCAGCTACAGCTCCTGTTAGACCCCTAGCCTGGGAACCTCCATATGCCACGGGTGCGGCCCTGGATAAGGCAAAAAGACAAAAAAAAATGATTTGAATCTGGGCTCTGCCATGTAGCTTCTGCCGGGCCTTTTGGGCAAATCCCTTTACTCAGCATCTCAGTCTTTTCAAATTTAGCCCCAGTCTCCAGAGCTTTTTGGAAAGATTAAGGAATTCTTTACCAAATATTGATTGCTTGCATCCTGTGCACCGGGCCCAGCGAGCCTGTCGTGCAGAGAGCCATGAACAAAACAGACAAAAACCAGACAATGTTTGCCCTCGTGGGGCGGACATTTCGGGGAACAAGACAGATAATCAAAGAAATCGGTAAACAGTCTGGTGGAAGAGATGATAAGTGATACAGAAAAAAGTACAGCGGTGAGCGGGGCAGGTTGGACTTTCAAGTATGGGAGTCAGAAAAGTCCTGTCTCCCTGAGCACCAGAAGAAAATGAGGGCATGGGCCACGCGGATATCTGGGGGAGAGCGTCCTGGGCAGAAGGCAGAAGGCACAGCCAGTGCAAAGGCCCAGGGGTCGGACCAGGCCTAGTGAGGTTGAAAACCCTCAAGAGGACCCGCATGGCTGGAGTGGAGGGAGCATGGGGGAGAGTGCAGGAGGTGAGGGTGCAGAGGGAAATGGGGCTGAATCAAGGAAGACTCTTCTACCAGCAGAGCCCCTGCAGGGCTGTGAGCGCCCAAGCGGCCCGACCTACAGGCAGCTGAGATCACAGGATGGCTGGTGTGGTGGCTGGCACAGCAGCAGCAGCCAGTCACACAACCAAAATAGGCCTTTCCTTCCTTTCGTCTTTCTTTCCTCAGAACTTTCTCAGGGCTTCCAGCCTGCAGGTGGCTAGTCTCCCGGTTCTGGGCTGTTCCACCCCATGGCTTGTTGTTCCCCAGAGCACAGTTCCGACCTTGAACTAGGGGCTTTTTAAGCTGAAAATAATTCAAAGCCAGAAAGGGCTCTTGGTGATGGTCTTCACACATGTCCTCGTTTCAGCAACATTTTCACCCCTGCACACACTTGGCGCCCTGCCTCTGTTCAAAAGAAGAAACGCTTGACTTTTTCTGGGGGTGCGGGGGTGGGAGGAGCAATCACGAGGAGCAGACGGTTTGTGGGTGACCGGCTGGGGAACTTTGGCAAGTTATTTAACCTCACTGGCATCAGTTTCGTCTATAAAATGGGGGGAGGGGATAGCATTTCTCTCCCAAAGTAGCTCTTGAAATTAATGAGATTACATATAAAAAACCTTGAGTACACCATAGCTGTCTAATAATTCCTTCCTACTTGATGGACGATTTCAGATCCCTAACAAGGACCAACCACAAATTTAGCTTTTTCTTTTGTTGGAACAACATCTGGATTGACCTGTCATCTGCAACTTTGGGCAAACAGTTTACACGCTCTAGGCCTCACTGTCTGCATCTGTACAATGGGGCAATAATAACAACATCTATTCAGCTCATGGCTCATTCCTATTCCTTTACCAAACTTCAGTGCTTCAATCACCTCCTCCAGGAAGTCTCCTTGACCTCTCCTAAGTCTGTACTTTCACAGCCCATGAGCTTCTGGCCACAAATCACAGCAGGTAGTAATTATCTATTTACACTGGATGGCAAACTCATTGAGAACAGTAGCCTTGGTTCTAGGATTAGATCTTTTGAAGGAGTGGATGCAAATGAGCACATACACCAGCCAATGGGCCAGTTGGCTTCATCCCTGAGAACCTCCAGGACTACCTGGTCCGGCCATGCCCCAGCCGCTGGAAGCTGGTTCCCAGAGTGGTGGGGCAAGAGGGTAAGAAAGATTCTGAGGATCCATCTCCATTCTGGTGGCACAAGCCTAGCTAATGCTGGGGAAGAAGCAGCTTGGGGACCCGAGATAATACCCCTTTCGCTTACGCAAATTCCAGCTTCTTTAGGTCCCGGACAGCGGGGAGTTCCCCAGCTGTGTCTTCAGAGGAGCTTCTTGTCCTGGAGAGATGAAGAGAATGGGCAAGGTCGGGGACCTTCACCCGTCGCCGAGTCTACCTTCCTAAGTGTCCTAAGACGCCTGCCCCATGCCCAAAATTCCCCAGAAGGAATGCCTTTCCCGGCCTATTGTTATCCATTTTTTTTTTTTTTTTTTTTTAGGGCTACACATGCAGCATATGGAAGTTTCCAGGCTAGGGGTCCAATTGGAGCTGTAATTGCTGGCCTACACCACAGACACAGCAAAGTGGGATCCAAGCCACCTCTGCAACCTATACCATAGCTCACACAATGCCAGACTCTTAACCCACCGAGCAAAGTCAGGGATCAAACTGCTGTCCTCATGGAGACTAGCTGGGTCCTTAACCTGCTGAGCCACAACAGGAACTCCCTGATATCCCCTTCTTAAAAAGAAAAGCCTCAGGACGGGATGTTACGAAGGCTAATATTCCTGTGTGTTTCATGGAAAAGAGCCTCAGAGGAGATACTTACCCAAGCCCATTCCAGACAGCACATAGTAGGTGCTCAAACAATGTATGATGAAGGAATGAGGGAAAGGCAGTTGTTCTATGGTCAAGTTTCCTCTACCTTCTAGACCTTCAATCTCTGCCATCTAAAAAATGGGGATGATATGGGTCCTGGTTGCCTTGAAAGGTGGCCGTCGTGTCACTTCTGTTACTAAGACACAGAAGGCAGCTCATGAACTCTTAGCAGTGGAGAACAGCTCCCTGGCTTTAGCTGAGAAAGAATTATGGGGATTCCCATTGTGGCTCAGGGGTAACAAACCTAACTAGTATGCATGAGGACACGGGTTCAATCCCTGACCTCCTTTAGTGGGCTAAGGATCAAGTGTTGCCATGAGCCGTGGTGTAGGTCGCAGATGTGGCTTGGATCCAGTGTTGCTGTGGTTGTGGCGCAGGTCAGCAGCTGTAGCTCTGATTCGACCCCTAGACTGGGAAATTCCATATGCTGAAGGCGTGGTCCTAAAAAAAGAAGAAAAAAACAAAAGCGAATTGGGAACGTAACTGCAAGTTCTTAATGGGACTGCGTGATAAATCCTGGAAGTTCCGCACAGGAGGTGACGACAGTTAGGGATTCTGGGTGGTCACCATCCAAGGGGAGGACATGGGATGTCCCCAAGAGAGGAAGCACTAGAAGTGCTAACGGCAAATGTAACGGACCTGCACGGCCTGGACCACCTCCCATGCCCTCTCCTTCTCACCTCTGGATCTGCACGAGGTTGCCCAGGTCTTCCACATCCTTCATTGACTTGGCCTTGAAAGGCTCAATGGTAAATTTCTCTTCCAGCGCCTGGAGCAGCTTGGTCTTCCCACGCTGCTGTAGGGACTCCCACAGCCTCACCGTGTCACTCAAGGCGGCCCTGTGGAGGAAGGGCCTCAGACCCGGGCATGGTGACCAGGCTAGACCCTAATGGATGGGCAACTCCATGAAGGGACCTTCTACCTATTCAGGTATTTCTTTGCTCAGCTTAACCCCCTACTTTCTCTAGAAAGCCTTCCATGACCACTCAAGCCCTTATCAGTTCCTCCTTTTTCTTAACTCTTCTGGTGGTTTTCTTTCCCTTTTTGCTTTGGCTACCAGGAAGCTCAGTGCTAAGTTCTCTGTTGAACCATTACAATGGTGTAGACCTTACAGCTTGGTAAAATATGCTCTGGGGGAAGGTAGGAGAGATTCTCTGGAGATTAGGTTTAAGTGATCAAACAGATTTAGATTCCTTAAGTTAAGGAATCTTGACTTCATCCTGAGGGAGGTGGAGTGCCTCTGAAAGATTGCAAGCGAGGATGAAAGATGATCAGATGCAATTACTAGGGAGATTGCTCTGATGGTTAAGTATAAAGTGGGGTGGGGAGTTCCCGTTGTGGCTTAGTGGTAACAAACCCAATTAGGATCCATGAGGACGCGGTTCAATCCCTGGCCTCCCTCAATGGGTTAAGGATCCAGTGTTGCCATGAGCTGTGGTGTAGGCTGCAGATGTGGCGAGGATTTCGAGTTGCCATGGCTGTGGTGTAGGCCAGCGGCTACAGCTCAGATTCGACTCCTAGCCTGGGAACTTCCATATTTCACGGGTGTGGCCCTAAAAAGCAATAACATAACATAACATAACATAACATAACATAAAATAAAATAGTGGAGTGGAAGAGGAGAGAACGGGGGCAGAGAAGTCAGGGGAGGCTGTGGCTCTATCTAACCATGACAAAATGGTGACTTGATCAGGGGTTGGAAAGAAGAAAATGAATTTGAACCCAGATTGGTCTTAGACTCTAGACATGGCCCAGTGTCTGGAACATGACCCCTTCAAACAGTGGTTAAAAGAATAATGCTGCCTCTCACTGACTGTGTGACCTTGGGCAAGCTACTCTCCTTCTCTGAGCCTTGGCTTTCTCATCTTAAAAATGGGTGGAATCACTTCTGCCAACATCTGGCTGCCATGCCTACTGAATGAGACCCCACAGAGCCAGCCCTGGCCACAGCACCAAAACCACAGTAGGTGCCCAATGCAAAGAAGCCCTCTCCCCTGTCCCCGGCCCCCACCTGAAATGGGTGACACAGCTGAGTCCCGCGAGGCTCCCCAGTCCAGAAGGGTCAATGCCAGTGCTGCGGAGGTCCAGGGAGAAGTCTCGGCCTGCAGCCTCCAAGGCGACGCCCAGCACATAGGTGTCCGGAGGCGTGAGCCGGGTGCCCAAGAAGGAGAGTTGGGCCGGGAGCCCCTGCAGCACATGCTGCCAAAGCCCAGAGTCCAGTGCCTCGTGGGTGCAGTGCAGCAGCTCCAGCAGCCGCCCTGACTGTAGGGTCCCGGGCTGCAGCCGCTTCAGGTACCTGTTGAGCACCTTCTGCTTCCGGTCCACTGAGGTGGCCGCCGCCAGCCCTGCCAGGGCTCCCAGGCAGTGGGCGCGAGGCTGGAAGACCAGCCCGACCAGAAAGCGCGGCACAGCCTCCAGCCAGTTGTCATAGGGCCTCTTCTTCCTGGGGGTTAATGCCAAATACTGCGGCAGCTCCTTGTCCTTGATGTCGCCGCTCAGAGCCAGCCACACGGCCCCCAGGAAGCACTGCAGGAGGAAGCTGGAGAAGGCCAGCTCGGGGTCCCCCGGAGACCCCGGGGCAGGCTGCACCAAGCCTTGGGCCACAGCCCAGGCCCTGGCCTCTGCCGATGGGAACTGGCCCTCCTGCAGGCTGCTGTGGTGACGGCGGCCCAGCTCCCAGGCCAGTCTGGCCAGTCCCAGCAGGGCCCCTGGGGGGCTGTCGCGGGCTGCTGGCCCTAGGAGGCCAACGTAGAGGCCGGTGAGCGTGGAGGGCAGCTCGGCCTCCTCACCCAGCTCCAGGAGGGCCTCCGAGAGCTGGCACACGGCCCGGCACACGGAGGGGCTGTGGCTGTGACTCAGGAGAAACGGCCGTGCCTGGAGGAGCTCCAGGGCTCTCTTTGCACGCCCTCCGGCCCCCAGACACTCAAAGTAGCGCATCATGTAGGTCTCGGCCTGCTGGGCAGAGAAGCCGGCCACCTCGAACAGGGCGTCGGCCTTGCTCAGGCTCTGAGCCAGGCGGCCCCGGGGCCGGGCCGTGAGCAGCAGAGTGCAGCCGCGCAGCAGCTTGCGCTGCAAGAGCCCCGCCAGCAGCCCCCGAAGGGAGCGGGGTTCGGAGGACACGGGCCCGCCCGCACCGTGCGTGAAGCCGTCCTGGGCTTCGAGCTCCTCGAAGGCATCCAGGATGAGCAGAACGCGGTCCGGCCGCCTCAAGATGTAACTGAAGACCTCGTGGTCCGCCGGCAGGGGCTGCGGGCCCAGGGAGAAGAGCAGATCCTGCAGGCGGTAGGTGTTCCCTGGCCGGTCCAAACAGTGGCGGGGGACGCAGAAGACAAAGTCGTACTGCGGCAGCTGGCCGTCGGCCCAGGCCCGGCTCACGGCCCGGGCCCAGTGACTTTTCCCTTGTCCGGCTTTGCCCAGCACGGCGATCACCTGCGTCTCGCGTGGCCCCCGGCGGTCGCTAGCAGCCAGCAGCACCTCAGCCAGACCCCCTCGGGCCAGCTGCCGCTCAGCCCAGTCCAGGGAGGCCAGCTCTCTCTCCTGACTCTTGCTGCCGCTCCTCTCCAGCCGCACCCTCAGCAGGTCCACCTCCACCAGGATGCCTTCCGGGCCTTCAGGCTTGGCTTGGTACCTGTCCCGGAGCGAGCGGGAGCACTGCTCCGCGCTCTCTGCACAGGTGGGGGAAGGGACGAGGCTAGCGGCAGGACTGGCCACCAGGAGGGCGGCCGAGAAGCCAGCCCGGCCACCAACGCTAGCTTCTGGGTCCATTCACCAGTCTTCCCTGACTGCTTTCTTGATCAGCTGCCTCATTCAGTTACCCAGACCCTCATTCATTCATTCATTCATTCTGACACCTATCCACTCACTCATCTTCTCCGTTATTTATCCACTCCAAAATTTTCCTTTTTTGCTCACTCATGATAGGGAGGCCATTCTGGGGAAGGTGTGTGTGTGTGTGTGTGTGTTAAGAGTTAAGATGGTGGAATCCATGTTTCTGGTTTAAGTCCTGCTCCACTACTTACTAGTATTATCTTGAGCATGTGTGATACACCTCTATGCCTCAGTTTTCTCATCCATAAAATGGGGGTCATACACAGGTTGGGACTTTCCTGATATACTACATCTCCTGTGCTTGGGACAGAGGCAAACTCAGCAGTCGGCCGCCCTTTCCACCCCGCCTTCCTTCCCTCCCACACACATCACCCACTCCTGTCTCCCTCCGTTCTCTCGGTCACCCACTCTCCCCTCATTCACTCTCTCAGCCTCGCTAACAAGCTACTGACGCCCAGCATGGACTTACGCGGGGCAGGTCCTCAGTAAATGTAGCTTTAAGTGTAGGTATAACAGTCAGAATGAGTGATGAGATGATGGTGGGAGCCAGTGAGCACGCAAATGAATGAATGAGTGAGCCAACAAAAGAGAGACTGAACTTGTGTTGGGTGAATGCATGAAGGGGAAGTCAGATTTGGGCTTCTGCCTCCAGCACCTGGGCAGAGGGACCCTGCCACCACTCACCTGGCCACTTGGGAAGCTTGCTGGAGGCCTCTTGATCACCGGGGCATTGGGTGGGTGTCATACTGCCCTCTAGAGAAGAAAAAGGCCATGTTAGAGTTAGAATGAGGGGTGCGGGGCGGGGGAACCCCTCCCTCTGGGGCATCAGTCTTCTAAATATCCCAAGAGAAGAGCTGAGTGTCCCTAAGACCGCTGGTTACCAGGTAGTGACCCGAAGCTATACCTTACTCAAAGATGCCTTTCTTTGGCCAGCTGCTCTTTTAAATTTTTCACCAGTGTTTTTTTTTGTTTGTTTTGTTTTTGTCTTTTTGCTCTTTCTAAGGCCTCACTCGTGGCATATGGAGGTTCTCAGGCTAGGGTTCTAATAGGAGCTGTAGCCGTCGCTATAGCCACAGCAACCTGGCATCTGAGCCACGTCTGCGACCTACACCACAGCTCACGGCAATGCCGGATCCTTAACCCACTGCGTGATGCCAGCATCGAACCCGCAACCTCATGGTTCCTAGTCAGATTCATTAACCACTGAGCCACGATGGGAACTCCTCACCAGTATTTTAAAAATCACAGTATCTATGTTAAAATCAGGATCTCAGATCTGCTGACAATTCAGAAGTTCTCACTGCACTGAGCCTCTTTTCCTACCAAGTGACAAGCTGGTGAGAGTTGGTGGCCCTATTTACGTGGGACGAGGATTCTCCAGTAGTTTCTCTCACAGCCCCCCTCCCGGGCACCCCCTTCCCTGAGACCCTCCCTGCCCTATTTTACATAAACACAATTTGCTAGTTCCTCAGACACCTCAGTTAACAGTTCTCATTGTTTGAGGAAATTCCTTTCCCCAGGGCCTCAATCCGGCTTCCAGGAGCTCTCCGGGCCCTGCAGGTTCTTACCTGTCACTTTTGCCCGGGAGGTCAGGGCTGGTTCAGGCATGCTGGGGAGGTCAGCTGCCGAGGGGGCGAAGGGGCTGGTGGAGCCTGGCCGGTCTGGGGACTTCAGGAGGCTATGGACAGGGGATGCTTGGCTGGCCTGGGTCATCTCACCTACATGGGGAAAGAAAGGAGTGTAGCAACAACCCGGAACCTACTCTGGTCACCCTGACCCCAAATCAGGCTATGGGGTTGGGAGTCTGGAGAGAGGAGAGGGGACCTTCCACAGGAAGGCCTTTCAGGATGGAGTTGAGGAAAAAGCTCTGGAGTGACATCTAGCTCCTGAAGTCTTGATTTCCCCATCTGTGAAATGGGCACAACCAGCTCACAGGGAGCAAGGCAAGTGCTACTGTTATGGGACCACTGACCGAAACTGCCCACCTTGGCCCTGCAGGATAATAGCCACTAGCAGGGGTGGTCTCGCAACAGGTGGTGCCGCCCCGAAGACTAACTCGGAGGATGTGGGAGGGGCCGGTGGGAGGGGCCGGTGGGAGAGAGGAGATGACCAGCCTCCCAGGATCCTTGGCGCTGGAATCCATCTTGGCGGGAGGATGTGGGAGGGGCTGGTGGGAGGGGCCAATGGGAGGGCGGATATGAGCAACCTCCCAGGATCCTTGGCGCTGGAAGCCATCTTGGCTGAGACGTGTGTACGCCACCAAGAAAGCCAGCGAGCCCGAGCAAACACGTCTAAGCGAGGCAATTGGCCAGAGACAACCCAGAAACTAACCCCGTTGCCATAAAACTGGAGACTGTGAGTCATGCGGCACGGCAGTTCTACTGTTTTTTGTTTTTTTGCTTTTTTAGGGCCACTTGCGACATATGGAGGTTCCCAGGCTAGGTGTCGAATTGGAGTTACAGCTGCCGGCCTAGCCACAGCCACAGCCACACCAGGTCCTTAATCCACTGAGCGAGGCCAGGGATTGACCCCCGCAACCTCATGGTTCCCAGTCGGATTTGTTTCTGCTGCGCCACAACGGGAACTCCTCTCCTGGGTTTCTGACCCTGCTGCTCTCCTCTCGGGCACCCCTTCCCAGTAAAGTCTCTTGTTCTGTCAGCACGTGTGTCTCCTCGGACAGTTCCTTTCCGAGTGTGAGATAAGAGCCCATGCTCGGACCCGGAGGGGGGTCCCTCTTCCCGCCACCCTACTGTGGCACTTTTCTCAATGTGTGCTCCGTGTTCGTTTTCCCAGATGCCCAGAACACTCCTTTGTTCCTGAGGCATCAATACTTTATACAAAAACTAGCATGGAACCCCAAGGGGTGCACTTTCTTTTTTTTTTTTTTTTTTTTTTGCTTTTTAGGGCTGCACCCACGGCATATGGAAGTTCCCAGGCTAAGGGTGGAATCAGCTACAGCTGCCGGCTACGGCAACAGCCGCAGCCACACGGGACCCAAGCTGCATCTGCGACCTGCACCACAGCTCACAGCAATGCCAGATCCCCGACCCACTAAGCGAGGCCAGGGATTGAACCCACATCCTCGTGGATACGCGTCGGATTCATTTCTGCTGCACCACAATGGAAGCTCCTCAAAGGATGCTCTTGGATTGAGTGGAAATATCTCCTTAGCCTCACTGTCTCTCCCATCCCTGAGAGCGCAACGTACCTTCCCTTGAATAATTTACAACCCTCCCATGTGGCAGGTCAACAAGGACTATTTTACTGACCTGGAAACAAGACAATTCTGAAAAAGCTGTGCAAGGATGCCCACCAAACTGTTCACAACGGTATACTAAAAGAGCGACGGGGAGACTCAGTAACTCTTATAAGTATGTCTTATTTTTCGGTTCCTTAATGAGCATACATAAATATTGGGATTTTAAAAATATAATTAAGTTATTTTTTAAAAAAGGGGGAAACTAAGGCTTAGTGGAGGAAAGTGACTGAAAAAGGTCACTTAGCCACTTGGGTCACTTAGACCCCGTTGGGGGTTTTGCTTCTCTGCTTTGAGTTTTGGAAAATGGGGACAGAGAAGAGCATTCTGGGCAAGGAGAATCATGAGAAGGTGCTAGGCTGTAAGTACTAAATGTCTGGGGTGGGGAAAGGATGGGGTCAGGGAGTAGTCAGGTCACAGGCGGAGGGGCTGGAGGGCCCGGCCTCTCGCACTCACCTTGGTAGATGAGTATACTGGAGACCCCTGTCCCAGCCCCTGAGATGTGCCAGAGCCCCTGGGGCAGAGTGGAGAGCGTGGGGATGATCTGTATGGGTCCAGCAGGGACACTCAGGCAGCTCAACAACGAACCTGGAAGGGGCGCTGCAAGAGACCAAGGTGGTGAGGTGGGATTCTCTATTAACATCTTTTTTTTTTAATTTTATTTTTTCCATTATAGTTGAGTTACAGTGTTCTGTCAATTTCTACTGTACTGCAAAGTGACCCAGTCATACATATATATATAGCTTCTTTTTCTCACATCATTCTCCATCATTTCCCGTCATAAGCAACTGTCTAGACACAGTTCCCCGAGCTGTGCAGCAGGATCTCAATGCTTATCCACTCCAAATGCAACAGTTTGCATCTATTAACCCCACACTCCCAGTCTATTAGCATCTTAATTAACATCTGACTCCATTCTCGAGGGCTCTAGTAGAGCCTAGAGGAGAGCCAAAAAGCTGTCTGCTGGCCCCGCAGAGCAGCTGGCCCAGAGAGGGTGCTCAGTTCACTGCTGACAAAAGCAAGCAAGCAAGCAAGCGAGCGTAGGGCTGGCGGTGAATTCCCTAGTTGGTGGGGATTTCCTGCTGTGACGCCCAGGGATGCGTTTCCACCCCTGGCACGTTCTCTGGCACAGACGGAATTGAGGGGGATTCTGGGGGATCCTGGCTGGGATGGAAGCGGGTGACATCAGTAGGGGGAGCAATTCCTCTCTCTGGTGGCTTCTGCAGTAGCCACTCCTTGGGCACCTGCAGGGAGGAGGGAGGGGGAAGCCCTGCCCCTCCAAGCCCCTAACCTACCTGGCATTGGGACCGCATCCTCCAGCTGGGTCTGGCTGGATGCTGCTTCCTTGTTGAATGGTGATGGGCAGGGCCGAGCCGAGGAGTCGCTCACTGGCCCCACCAGGAAAGTGCCAGTCACCATGGGCATGGCGAGGGGCTCGGCTATGAGAAAGAGGGCCGTGTCAGAGGCTGGGTGAGATCAGGGTGGGTGCCCGAGGGTCCTTCCCAGGGTGGGGAGTGCTCCGGGAGCAGAGTGGGTCTCTCTGCTGGCAGTGGAATGGAATTCCTGTCCTCTTGTCAGTCTGGGTGCAGCTGGCCAGGTCAGCACCTGCGCCGTGTCCCACAGCCCCACCCCCGGCCTCCTCCCTGAGCACCTCCTGCCTTGGAGAGCAAGGGTGGGGGTGGAGAGACACACCTATGAAGAGGGTGTTAGGCCAGGCCCCCACCACCTTCTGCAGCCCCCAGGGACCCCACGCAGTTCCCATCACCTAGGGCAGTAGTTTATCTCCTTCACTAAATCGGGAGCTCAGGAAGGTGGAGACTTGCCTCCCCTAGCAGACCGGGAGCTCCTTGAAGACAGAGACTATTTCTCCATCACCCTGGGGTCCTCCTGGGCAGGGTCCCTGTCTTCTCCATCAGATTAGACCTTCTGGGAGTAGAGACCAGGCTTCC
The DNA here is from genome assembly GCA_004024745.2 of Catagonus wagneri. NCBI lineage: Eukaryota > Metazoa > Chordata > Mammalia > Artiodactyla > Tayassuidae > Catagonus > Catagonus wagneri. The sequence goes on from PVHT021183594.1 coordinate 441,963, forward strand.
TCCATCAGACTGTGAGGCTTTCATTCCTCAGTGTTTCTCACAGGGGAGCTGGTCTCCCCGCCTTTGCAATAACAACTGAACGGGGAGGGGGCAGGAAGGGAGGGGAGGAAGCATCTGGTGCAGGACGGAGGCAGGGGGGAAGGGGCTCACTGAGGCATGGGGTGTGGGGGACTGCGGGGTAACCAGCTGACCAGAGGTGACTCTGCACTCTGAAAAGAGAGGTGTGGCCTGGACGGGCAGCAGAACAAGGTGGGAGGGTGTCCTCAGCTCTGACCCAGAGTTCAGAGCAGGAAGTGTTAGGGGAGAGAGACTTTGTAGGTAGAGCTGGATCTCCCGGCAGTCCTTAAACTGCAGAGCACCCACTGTGGACTCTTGATCTTTGTTTGAATCCCAGCTCCACCTCGCACTTGCTGTGTGATGTCAGACAAGCAGCTTCACCTCTCTGAGCCTCAGCTTTCAAATGCTAATTTTTGTGAGCACCTGAGGCGGCCCTGGCTTCCCTGCCTGGCAGTCTCCCTGGACGCACCCGCCCCGCTCACCTAGCTTCCTGTGCTTCAGATCCGCAGGCAGCTCCTCTGGGAAAGCTTTGGAAAGAACACACAGTCATCAGAGCCAGCCAGGATGGGCCTGGGGATCCCAGCAGGCCTTGTGGCCTCGCCTTAAATGGCTGGGAAGTGGCCCGGGGGGTCCCTTTTACTCCCCTGCCTCCGACCATTTCTGCACCCACTCATTTGCCTGAGTCCAAACCCCATCTTGAAGCACCCAGGGCAGTGAGGCACTGGATGAGGCAGAGCCATAGAACAGACAGGGGAAGAGTTTGCGTTTAAAAGAAATAATAATAAAAATGATAAAGACATCTGTGGGAGTTACCACCCTGGCACAGTGGGTTAAGAACCTGACTGCAGCAGTTCGAGTCACTGCTGGAGAACAGGTTCCATTCCTGGCCTGGTGCAGTGGGTGAAAGGATCAGGCATTGCTGCAGCTGCAGCTCAGATTCAATCCCTGCCCTGGGAACCTACGCCATGGGTGCAGCCATTAAAGAAACAAAAACAACCCCACCATACAAAAAAGAAAAAAAACCATCTGCCTTTGGGCCCTTCCTAGCTGTGTGTCTCTGCAACGCAGCCTCTCTGAGCCTTTGATCTCCCATCTGTGAACCAGGGGTGGTGATTCCCATTTTGCAGGACTGCGCTGGAAATCAGTGAGCGCGTATCAAGCGCATCACACATGGACAGAGAAAGCCCCTCTGTGTCCTTTAGCAAGGGGCTGATGAAACAAATGACGATTCCTCCCCCCAGTGAAATACCACGCAGCCCTAAAAGTAACAAGGATGCGGAAGGATGTGCAGGCAGTACTGGTGTCTGCAGCTGCCTTTGACATGTTCCCCCATAAAATGGATGGGTGGGTGGATGGCAGAGGGATGGACGGATGGGGAGAGATGCGTTAAGGCAAAGATAGCCCAACACGGATGGGAGAATGTCAGCGGTGGGTATATGGTTGCTTGCGGTACAGTTCTGTCACTTTTACTACGTGTTGAAATTTTTCATAATAAAATACTGGGGGGAAATGCTTATGAAATGAAAAAGAAGAAGGAAGGAAGGGGGAAGGAAAGCAAGCAAGAAAGAAAGGAAAATAAAAGAAAAAAAGAAAAGGAAAGAAAGGGAAGTTCCCAGGAGGCAGGCCCACATGTTTTCCATCAGTGATAAGTTAAGTGACATGTTAAATGCAGACAGCCAGATGCTGTAGGTAGGTGACTGTAGGTAAAATGCCCTTTCTGGGAGAAAAATTGTTTTAAAGAGCTGACTTTTAGACAAATAGAATATTTCTAACAAGACAGAAAGGAAACTGGCAACATAGATTGTCTTCACTGAGGGAAAATAAGGCACTGGGGAACAAGGGTGGGAAGGAGCTCTTTTTTTCTTTTCCTTTTTTTTTTTTAAACTGAATGTGCTTTGCACCTTTTGAATTTTTATGCCATGCACCTGTTTACCTGTTCAAATTAAATAAATAGGTTCGGGGCTTACACATGGTCTGGCATTAGAGTGAGCATTCGATTAACTGTGATGCCCATTCTGTGGAAGTTTTTTTTCCCTTTTTTTTTGCTTTTTAGGGCCACACCCAAGGCATGTGGAAATTCGCAGGCTACGGGTCGAATCAGCTGTAGCTGCCAGCCTACGCCATGGTCTCAGCAACCCGGGATCCGAGCCGCGTCTGTGACCTACACCACAGCTCACAGCAACGCTGGATCCCGGACCCACTGAGCGAGGCCAGGGATCGAACCCTAATCCTCATAGGTACTAGTTGGATTGCTTTCCTCTGCACCACATTGGGAACTCCTGGAAATTTTCATTCAGTGGATATTTATGGAGATGCTCCTGCATGCCAGCCATGTGCCAGGTGCTCGGGGAGGTAGTGATTACATAAGAAAGACAAGGTCCCTGTCCCCATGGTGGGGCAGCTAAGCAAAAGCCAATACCTAAAACAGGTCCAGATTGTGACAAGGGCTGTGATGATGGAGAGACACAAACAAGGTGAAAGTAAGTGAGGTTAATTTATGTGGAAAAGTTGATCAAGGAAGGCCTTCAGGAGGAGGCAGCGTGTTGGCCAAGACCCCAAAAGATTCAAAGGAGCCAGCTATGGGAAGAAGTGGGGGAAGGGCGTTCCAGACAGAGGCAACAGCAAGTGCAAAGGCCCTGAGGCTGGAAAGGATCCATGAGTCACTGGAAGGGAAAGAAGCCAGTGTGACTGGAGCATACTCACACGCTGACTTTGGAGGTGGGGGGAGGGCCAGATCTTACAGATCCTTGTGGTACATAAGGCTAGCAGGCCAGCCAAATGATCGACTTTGCATTCAAGAGCCCACATTGGCTGCCTGGTGAGGACAGATAAAGGCAGCAGGCAGACTGACTAGGAGGCTCACAGAGGTGCAGTTATTCGCCCAACACAGACCATAAGCAGCAGATCTAGAATTCAAACCCGGATCTTGTTGGGGAAAGACTGTCCTTGAAGAGACCTCCTTAAGTACAGGGGTGACAACTGAGGGTGAAAGAGAAGCCAGAGCCCAGAGGTCTTTTGGAAACGACAGTCAAAACAGAGACCCACCAGGAGAGGGGCCATCTGCTCCTGGGCCACCTGCTTCCTCTCTGGGTCACCAGGGAGCAGTGGTGAGGGGAGAGGTGGGTGGGACACCCAAAGCCAGGTTGGAGCAGACAAGACGTAACGAGGGAAGCGACTGGGAGGTCTTAGAGCCAAGGCAGGGCCAGGAACAAAGTGAGGCAAGGTTGGGTCAGAGAGGGGCTCACTCACATCTCTTCTGACTTTTCCGCCCTGCTTCCTCCAGCACCTCCACGGTCTCGATCATTTCTTCCAATCCTATGTGCTCAACTTCAGAGGACAAACCAAAGACACCAACACACACAGTCAGTGAATGTCCAAGGTGAGCCCTCATTGTCCCTATATTGGGGAGGGAATGTGACCACACATTGAAGGGTGGCTGTTGGGTATCACAGCGCCCCCCAAGGAACAAGGAAGAAAACGCAGGCTGAACCAAGAAACCCTGCTTTCCCAACTTACTGAAGGTGTCTTTGCTCAGGCCCTCCAGCTGAGAGTCTTGAAAAACGTACTGGTCCAGTTCCGCTGTCCAGACAAGGAAAAGTGCTGTCAATCAGTGAGTTCTCACCAAATGCTTATTGTGTGCCTGGCCTTAGGCGGGGCACTGGGGAGCCATGACCGTCCAGACCTGACACCCCATGGGATTGCATAAAGGTTTGCTGAATGAACAAATTAATGAAGGAACACTGACTCTTCGGGGGCTCTTAAACTAATCAGATGGAGGGTGTATATCTATTGCTATAAAGTAGTGCCAGTAGCATAGTAGAGCTGTCTTGGGTTTGAGTTTAAATTTCAGCTCTGTCCCTCACTGTACTAGCTGTACAAACTTAGGCACGTTACTTTGCCTCTCTGGGCCCCCATTTCCTCCTCTACGTGATGAGAATAAACAATGCCTACAATTCAGGGATGGATGGTGAGGAGTATAGGCTTTGCATTTAAAGCTATCAACACAGTAGTCAGTACACAGCTGACACTCAATAAGTGGTTGTTAATTATATGAAGCGGAACATGGCTTGGCGCCAAGAGGAAGACAGTTACCGTGGCGGGAGATAACAGGAGAGCGTGCAGACTGGGATGGGGGCGACCGGGGAGGGCTTCCCGGAGAAAGGGATCCCGGAGCCAGACTTTGAAAGACGGGGCAGAGTCTGCGAGGAGGAAAGAGGAGGCCTTTCTGGGTGGTGGGGACAGAGTGAGGAAAGCTGTTTGGGAAACTCTTAGAGGGCATCTGCAGTGCAAGTTTCATGCTGGGGAAAGTTGGGACTTAGTTTCATAGGCCGTGGGGAGCCAGAGGAGGCTTCTGCGCTGAGGAAATGGGGGAGGGTGTAATGGTGATGGTGACGATGATAAATATGATAATGACGACGTGCCGGTGGCAGTGGTGGGGTGAAACTGACACCTACTGAAGGCTTACTTTTTGCAAATTCCTGTTCTAAACACTTGACGCACAGAAACTTATTCCGTCCTCAGGGGCATCCCACGAGGCGGGTGGGAGGATTATTCCCGGTTTCTCTGCATAGAAGCCAAGGTTGCTCGAGTGACTACATGGCCAGAGATTCTAGGAGCACGGACTTGAGGAACCAACTTGGGCGAAGCTGTCTCCCCCACATGCTCCCACTTCCTGTGTAGATGCCTCTAAAGGGAAGAAATCCCCCAACTCCTAAGTGATTTGGGAAGAAGCCCACATCATTCATTACTGCCTCCAGTTGTGAGGAACTGTGAATACCCTCAGACCCAACGTTTCTCCTTCCGGCAAGTAAATTCCCAGAAAGGAAATAGGCAGGCTCTCAGTTCTGCAATTTTTGAGGCACATGCAGTTAGCGCTCCTCTCCATCTTCTGCCCTACGTGCTAGGGAAAGACTGGCCACATTCATGCCAGACTCCCTAAGGGATATCGTTCCTGGGTTGCCAGGAAAAGGGCCACTGAGAACAGTTATGCAGGTTGTTCACTGTACAAGGGGGCCCAGCCAAGAGGGCAAAAAGGGGCGGAAATCCAGACCTCACTTTGATAGCCACACTGTTCCTTCTTAATGGGGCTGCAGCCTCCATAAGAAGGAGCATCTTTTTATAACTGAACAGCGCCTCTGTATGAGACAGTGATGACTCTGGTAAGGAGAGATCCTTTACCACATCCTACCGCACGAAACAATACAACACGACAGAACCACTTCTCCCCAGAGGCTCTTTTTAAAAATTGAAGTATAGTTGATTTACAATATTGTGTTAGAGCAGAATGATTCAGTTATACATACACATATGTAGTCTTTAAAAATTATTTTCTGGGAGTTCCCATCGTGGCTCAGTGGTTAACGAATCCCACTAGGAACCGTGTGGTTGCGGATTCAATCCCTGGCCTCGCTCAGTGGGTTAAGGATCCGGCATTGCCGTGAGCTGTGATATAGGTCGCAGACACCTCTCGGATCCCCCATTGTTGTGGCTGTGCCATAGGCAAGCGGCTACAGCTCCGATTAGACCCCTAGCCTGGGAACCTCCATATGCCACGAGTGCGGCCCTAGAAAAAAGGCAAAAAAATAAAAAAAAATATATATATATTATTTTCTGTTACAGTTTATAAGGTAGCTCTTTTTTATTTTCTTTTTTTGTCTTTTGTCTTTTTAGGGCCACACCTGCAGCATATGGGGGTTCCCAGGCTAGGGGTCAAATCAGAGCTGCAGCTGCCAGCCTACACCACAGCCACAGCAACGCAGTCTCCGTGTAGCTCTTTTGAAAACTACAAATGAATTCCCACTGTGGCTCAGCAGAAGTGAACCCAGCTAGTATCCATGAGGATGTGAGTTCAATCCCTGGCCTTGCTCTGTGGGTTAAGGATTTGGTGTTGCCACGAGCTGTGGTGGGCTGGCAGCTGCAGCTCTGATTCGACTCCTAGCCTGGGAACTTCCATATGTCGCAGGTGCAGCCCTAAAAAGAAAAAAAATAAAATAAAGCTGCAGACCAGCCTCTCAGATTAAGCCTTAGCAAACCTCCCCACCCTAGATACTTTCCTTTTTTGTGGTTAAAAATAAGACCTAGGTTAAAATTTCAGACCTGCCCATTACTATCTCTAGTGCAGACGTGCTTTATCTCTCTAACCCTCAATTTCCTCATCTGTAAAGTGAAAATACTAAGAGTATCTTCTTTGTTTTTGTAAGGATTGAACATGGTAACACACACACAGTGGTTACAAGCTGCAGGTGCTCCCCAAATGGTAGTTACTACACATACTGGAGTAGTTTAGCTTAGGGGCTGGGGAGAGAGGGAGAGGTGTATGATATACGCTTTGTGGGAAGGAAAGAAAGAAGAGGACAAATAGTAAAAGGTGTAGAAATAGAGGCAGAGAATGTAAAAGTGAGTTTTTTTTTTTAAGGGCCCCATGTGCAACATGTGGAAGTTCCCGGGCCAGGGGTCGAATCGGAGCTACAGCTGCCGCCCTATGCCACAGCCACGCAGGATCGGAGCTGTGTCTTCAACCTACACCACAGTTCAGGGCAACACCGGATCCTTAACCCACTGAGGGAGGCCAGGGACCCTCATCCACATGATTACTAGTCAGGCTTGTTACCGCTGAGCCACAACAGGAACTCAGTAGAAGTGAGATTTAATTGCCTGGTGTTCATTAGTGAAGGGGTCTAGTTCCCTCCCTTCTCCATCTCCCTTCTTTCCCCAGTGCTCCATCCTTCCGGCCCTCGCTTCCCGTCCCCCAGCCCTGATTTCTGAGCGAGGGCCTGCTGGCTCCTGGTGAGTGGGTGAAATGAACCAAAGAGAAAAGAAGCCTCTTCCCCTCGCTTGTCCTTTTTCTGGCTCAGAATATGCTTCCTCACCGATATTGGCATAAGTCTCCCTGGTTTCTTCATCAGCTTCCATGTCACACAACAGCTTGCTGAACTGTTCACAGTTGATGGTGTCCGTGTCAGGTTCTGGGAGGAAAAGCCGCTTGGATGAAGCAGGAAAGAGCCGGGAAAGAGGGCTGGTGGGGAAGGAGGGAGTGGCCTGGCAGGCGCTGGAGCTGTCTGTGGTGCTGACTGGAGCTCCGCGGCCAGCACTCCCCTCGTTGCCCTCTCCATGGCAGGCAGAGGGCTGGGGGTGGGGGCTTGGAAAGGGCCAGAGGGAGGAAAGCCCACCTGAGCAGAGCTCGATCTCTTCTCCTCCAGCCAGGTCCACCAGGTCACAGAGATGGCAGAGCTGCAGGGGGTCAGCGTTGCTGTTGAGAAGCTCCAGGTACCCACCTTCCCGAGGCCCCAGCTCCATGGCGGCGCACTGTCCACTGCCTGGGAGAAAGACACATTCAGCTGGATCATGGGCTGGTGGGACGCTGCAGACAATTAACACAGACCCCAGTTCCTGGCTGGGTTGCTTGATGAAGACCAGGCTTGGCTGGAGCCAAAGCAAGTGAGCAAAGTTCTCATTCAGCATCTCTTATGAGCTCAGGGCAGTGGGGGAGGGGAAGCCCTATGCCCTTCCTCCAAAAAACTTACCGTCACACTGGAGAGATGCCCGTGATAAAGAAAAGGGACCTGGAGAAGTGTAGATTCAAGACATCTCACACCTGGGAGCCAGGAGACCTGAGTTCTGGCGCCGCTGTGAATGACAACAGCCAAGATGTACAGAGCACCTGCTATGCGCCAGACACATCAACAACCGTGTGAGGTAGGAATTATTACTAACTTCATTTGACATTAGAGTGAACAGAGGCTCAGAGGGGTTAAGTGACTTCCATAAGGTAACCCAGTTCCAGGTGGAACCAGGATTTGGTTCTGAGCAATCTGACTCAGGGACCTGCATTTAAGGGTTGGGCTTTCCTTCCTTGGATAATCTTGAGCAAGTCTGGGCTTCTCTCCATGCTTCAGTTTCCTAGTCTGCACATAGAAGGAGTTGGACAGATTTTCTCTAAGATATTCCATTATTAATTTTGGAGAACGTATCAGACGCCTTAGGTTCTACCTCATTTAATCTTCTAAAGAACCCTGGACATGTCCACACAAAAACAGGTATATGAATGTACTTAGAAGCATCCTTCATAATAGCCAAAATATGGAAGCAACTCAGATGGCTATTGGAGTTCTCACTGTCACACAGTGGGTTAGGAATCCGGTTGCAGCAGCTTCAGTTGCTGCTGAGGCATGGGTTTGACCTCCCCCCCTTTAATGCAGTGGGTGAAAGGATCCAGCATAGCTGCACAAGAAAGAAGGAAATGCAGCTGTCAAATGGCTATCAGTGGATGAATAAATAAACAAAATAGGGTCAGTGCAGCCACACAATGGAATGGTACTCAAGACATAAAAAGGAATAAGGTACTGCTACCTGCTTCAACATGGATGAAGTCTGAAAACATCCTAAGTGAAAGAAGCCAGGCACAAAGGCCACAGTATTTATACAAAATTTGCAGAACAGGCAAATCTTTGGAGGTAGAAAGTGAAGTAGTGGGCTGGCTACGGCTGGGGGAGAGGGGGGAAATAGGCAACAATTTCTATGGGTATGAGGCTTACTTGGGGGGCGTGATGAGACATTCTGAAGTTGACCACAAGGATGGTTGCACAAGGGTGGGAATAGACTAAAAAAAACACCATTGATTGTACACTTTAAATGGGTGAACTGTCTGATTTTTGAATTATATCCCAGGCTGTTAAAACAAAACCAAACAAAACACCGGCCCTGGAAGGGAGGCATTAATTGTTTCCATTTTGCAGACGAGTGACCTGAGGCTCAGAGTGGCTAAGCAGCCCCTGGATGTGGAGCTCTTGCTGGTTAGAGCCAGGGTGAAGCCTTATCTGTGTGGCTGCAGTGGCCCTGGCCTGCTCCGTAGTTCTGGTAGTCTGCTATCCCATGGCGTGTTCGTTTCCTACTGCTACTGCGGCAAAGTACCGCAAGCCTAGTAGTTTAAGGCAGCTGAGTCTTACTCTCTCACAGTTCTGGAGGCCAGAAATCTGAAGTCAAGGTGTTGGCAGGGCCACGGTCGCTCTGGAGGCTCTAGGGGAGAATCCTTCCCTTTTTGTTATTACTCTATTATTATTCATGGAAAAATCCAGGATGATATTACTTCAGGATCCTTTAACTTAATTACATTTGCAAAGACTTTTTTTTCCAAATAAAGTAGCATTCAATCTTCCAGGGATTTGATGTGGACATATCTTTGGGGTGGGGGGCATTCAGCCTGGCATACGTGGGGCACAGATACGTGCTGAAAGAATCAAAGGAAGCTTCTTGGAGGAGGTGCGAAGGGAGATGGTCTGAAGTTTACAAGATCCAAGATAGCCACCTTCTCTTTCTCCTCCTTTTTTCTTTTTACAGCTGCACCCATGGTGTGTGGAAGTTCTCAGCCTAGGGACTGAAGCAGAGCTGCACCTAGCAGCCTGCACCACAGCCACAGCAACACCAGACCCGAGCCGCATCTACAGCCTATGCCGCAGCTTTCAGCAACGCCAATTCCTTAACCCACTGAGTGAGGCCAGGAATCAAACCCACATCTTCATGAACACTATATCGGGTCCTTAACCCACTGGATCACCGTGGGAGCTCCCAAGAGTGCCCATCCTGGGCCAGAAGGAAATGGAATTGAAGCAGAGAAAGGCCTTGAGAAAATATACACACAACTGAGCACCGCTTCTTAGCTGCTTCTTTTCCTTTCACTCATCAACACTCACTTGCCGTGGAAGATCTCAGCACAGACCTGGAGGTCACAGAGAATGAATTTTCCAGCCCAACTGTGAGGCCCTGGCCGGGGTGGACTATTTATAATGGGTTGGGTGGAGGCTGCAGGAACCCAAACATAGCAGCCTTGCGTTTAAGGCCCAGCCAACCGTGACTGGAGGAAGCAGAACTGAAAGATGGGGCCACCAGCCTTTTCTTGGAGTGGAGCCAAGGCTGGGAGGTGGGGGGAAGGGTTCCACTTCTCCTAACCTGCTGTCCTGGGAACCAACCAAGCCATCTACTCTTCTCTCCAGGGTGGGGAGAGAAGACCTCTCTGCCCCAAATCTTGCCTGCTGCCAGCCTTCCATTTTCAACCAGTGGCCTTTATCGAGAGCCTTCATCGCAGCAACCTGCCTCATTTTCCAGGCAGTGAGATCTGGCAAGAATAGTGGCGGACTGATGCCAGCAATTCCACAAACGAGATGTGCAACTTTGGTCAGGTTTCTGAAAGTCTCACTTTTCTCACAAGATCTTCTAGGGACCTTCAAGCTCAATCTCCTTTATTCTAGAGAAGAAGACGAGACTCTGCGAGGGGATGTGCCTAGGACAGGGTCCCAGAGTCTGCTGGTGGCCCAGCCTGTGTGTGATCCCCAAACACAAGACTCACAGGCCACGTTCTTTGCTGTCAGTCATGATGCTTCCAGTCAAATAAGCACCCCCATGGATCTCGGCTCAGGAGTAGGGACCAGGTCCCATCACAGATGGGTAATGGAGGGAGGTGAAATGGGGAGGAGCCTGGAGAAGTCTGGTTTATTGACAAGCTGAGCTTCAAATGTTGGACATTGTCACGGAATGTGGTCAAACACCAGCGGAACTCTACTGATGGTAGAGCAAGAAGGCAGCTCCTTGGAGCTTTGGAGTCAAATTGCCTGACTCTGAAACCATGCCTGTCTGCCAACTTCCTGCCCCCTGGGAAGTTCATTTCTTAAACTTCTTGGAGCCTCAGTTTCCTCATCTGTAAAATGGGATAATAATACTTGGTAGCTCATGAGGACTAGGTGAGTTAATTCATGTAGCGCTCTTAGGAAGGTGACTGGTGCTCAGTAAGGCCTTGGTGAACGGAAGCAGAGCAGCATCCAGCCCACACATGATGAGCACCGTGTGGGTGATGGCCATTATTATTATTAATTCACCTTTTATCTCTATGAAGTTGATAAAGGGATCCTTTCTCTTCCAGTCCTGAGTTACCACATTGTGAAGCCTTTCTTCTGCATAAGGAGACCCCACAGCTTCCATAGAAACAAGCCCCACAGCCAACAGTGCAACCCAGCCAGTCCGCTCCCAGAAACCCCAAAACACTCCCCGTCACCTTCCCGTATCTCCAAAACAAAGCCTGTGCTTTAAACACGTCCTCTTGAGTAGCCAGGGATTCGCCGTCTCTCAAGAGACTTCTGCCTCCAGCCCACAATCTGAGTCACAAAGAGCCCTTGGGAGAGGGTAGGCAGAATATCATGCCAATTTGACAGAGGAGGATTCTCAAACACCTTGCTTGAGTGGCCTGTCCAAGGTCACCTGCTCGGAGAGCTGGAGTCTGAATCCTGGCTGCGAGACCTGAAGCAGGTGACTTAACCTCTCTGAGTATCAGCTTTCCCACCACCAGACTGGAACAATGATACTTATCTTGAGGGGCCAGCGAAAGACCAAGAGGGGGTGTGCATGGTGCGCCGGGCACACAGGAGGCCCATGGGCAAAGGAAGCCCATTATTCCAGGAGCCCGAAAGCCTGGGCTGTCAACCTGGAGCTGCCCGGGTGCCACAGCCCCTCCCATTCATGCCAAAATCCACTTGCATCTTGGCCTGGGATGCAAGTGTTCACACAACCTGGTGTTCACACAACCCTGCTTCCTGTGTCTCTAGATGCTTGGGAAGTGCTTCAAAGGCTCCTGGTTGGGCTGTTTCCTCTACCTGCACTTCCAGAAGGGACTGGGGGCACAGGGCACAGAGCACCGTGCTGCAGAGGAGAGAGTCCCTTCAGCTGCCCCAGCACCGGGCAGACCCTATAGGCGAGGAGCCCAGCGAAGGCAAGAATACTTCCATCTCGCTCACCTGCCCCCAGGCTCCAGCACGTGGCAGGGTCTCTCCATCGGTAGGGGTGATGCAGGGAGTTCCCGCTGTGGCTCAGCAGTGACGAAGTCGACTAGTATCCATGAGGACGCTGGTTCAGTCCCTGGCCTCGCTCAGTGGGTTAAGGATCTTGTGTTGCCGTGAGCTATTGTGTAGGCCTGCAGTAGCAGCTCTGATTGGACCTCTAGTCTGGGAACTTCCTTATGTCACGGGTGTGGCCCTGAAAAAAAAAAAGTAGGAATGATGCATAGCTAGAAATCATAGGTACCCTGTGAGTGCAGTGCCAGACACCAAAGGACAAGATTTATAGATATTACCCTCCGAAGCTGAACTCACACACTAACTATCTGTATTCCTATTTCTCACATGAAGAAACAGGCTTAGAGGGAGGAGGAGGGAGTTGGGATCTGAACCAAGTTGCCCGGCACCTAATCTCAGCATTTTCTAGGCTCTTGGTCCCCAGCCACCCTGGGGAAGTGCCTTCACCCGGCATGAGGAAACGTGGGTGGCAAGACGATTTCTCCTTTTGAGGAGCCGTCTAGGGTCCAGCACAGGAGTAGGCTGTGCCTTTTTGGTAAATGCACAGTATTTTTAGAAGGTCCTCTTTGGACCCGCCCTTCCCCCTGGGCCGTCACCTTCCACATCCAACTTGAGAAAAAGTTCCTAATCCTCTTGCCACCAAAAGTCCCTTTGGGGGTTGGTTTCCGTCCCCACTTTACACAACACAGCAAGTTTTGAAAGAACAGGTGCACCAGTATGGTTTTTGAAATAAAAGTTCACTTCTCTCTCCCCTGAGAGAAACAAGCATTACTAGAATGTTCTAGCTCGGACCCTGATATTCAGTTTCTGTGGCTAGTCTGTGCTCCGACAGGGCACTCCATCTCTGCTGGGGAGAGTCTTTTGCGTCTGGGGCTGTGCTGGATGTTGTCACAGCAGCTCTGGGAGATTTGTACAGTTGTACCCATTGTACAGATGATGATGATGAGATTGGGCTCAGTTTATCATCTGCTTTCTTCCCAGAAAGGGGGTCAAGTATATCCTTGAGGGAGTGAGGAAGCTTTGAAGAGGGGGGGTCCTTTGCTGCCCCAAAGCCTTCAGCCCTGCTCTGCATGGTGCTGAAGGAGCCTGGAAAGGAAGACTTCCCTGCTTACGGACTGTGGCCCCTGCTGCTGGGGAAGGAGTGGAAAGACTCTGAACTGCGTGTCTAGGGACATGGCTTTGAGTCCCAGCTCTGCCTTTGATCTTGAGTACATCTCTCTATCCTTCTGAGACCTAATTTCACCAGCTGGGTGTGGGGGCCTCTCAGACGAGGCCTTTGGGGGTTCTAGAGTCCTTACTGCTTGTCGGCCCTCCCTCCTTCCTTCCTTTCCCCCCAAGGCCGCCCGATGCCACACTCTGCTCTTCACCTTCCTCACAAGCTGCTTCCGGAGGCCACAATGTGGCAGGAAACCCGAAGCCAAGACCACTTCTGTACCACGACCAGCCCCCCTCCGCAGCCCGTCTGCGTCTTGTGGAGCTAATAGAGCAGATGAGTTCCTCTTTTCCCCTTGTATCTGTAGGCCTCCAGATAAACTCTACAAGACACCTCGTGCTTTTTGCCTCGAGACCTATAAAGCAATGATTTACTGAGCATCACCTACAAGCAGGTCATGGGCTCAGTTCTCTGGGGGCCCTAGAAAGGTTTAAAACACAGCTCAGTGATAACAAACCTGACTAGTATCCATGAGGACACAGGTTCGATCCCTGATCCCGCTCGGTGGGTTAAGGCTCTAACCATGAGCTGTGGTGTAGGTCACAGACATGGCTTAGATCTCATGTTGCTGTGGCTGTGGTGTAGGCCAGCAGCTGCAGCTTCAATTTGACCCCTAGCCTGGGAACTTCCATATGCCGCACCTGCAGCCCTAAAAAAAGTGATCCATAAATAAAAGAACAATTATGCATGAAACACAGCCTCCGCCAAGAAGCTTACAGCGTAGACTCGTGATATTTTAGAAGAGAGATGAAATAGGATGATAATGGTACGGTGTTAAGAGTGTGGGCTCTGGGCTCAAATTCCAGTCCCACACTTACTGTGTGACCTCCCATAAGTTACTTTCTCAGCCTCTCTGAGTTGTGGAACCTATTGCATTTAGCGGCTCCCTCATCAGGTTGCTGTGATATGCCCAAAGTGACATATCCAGGAATTGCTACTAGGAGGTAGTCTCCAAAATGAAAGCAGCAAGGTGTCACTTGCCACCATACAATTGGTAAAAATTAGAAAGCGGGGCAGTGTCGAGGGGCTGGTGAGCGTGGATGTGTGTGCCCAATGGTAGAGCAACATGGCACCACTTTGAGTGTCTAAGTGTGCAGAGATCTGCCACCCAGCAATCCGGTTCTTAAGTTTATACATCCCAAAGAAACGCTCCCACAGCTGCACCAAGGATACACATCTGAGGATGCTCACCGCTGTGCTATTTGTGGGGACCGGGGGTGGGAGGCCACCTGAGTGTCCATTGCTGGGGCAGGGACAGAAAAAGGAGGTCCTGCCATCCATGGCGGTTGATGCAGTGATTGGAAGCAACAGACCAAAGGCACACAGAGCTGGATCTGAAGAACAGAGTGAAAAAGTAAGGAGCAGAATGAGCTCTGATAGCCCAGATCTAGATGTGCCGAGGGACATCCATGCCAAAAAAAAAAAAAAAAAAAAAGCAGTACATGTTTTATAAGAACACAGGCAAACAAAAGGCTACGCCTTGAATGCGTGAGAATGGGTGCTGAGAAACGGGAAAGGGGAACTTCATTAAGAGGGATGAAGTCTCCTGGGGACTAGAGATGTTCTGCAGGGTGAGATACGCAACAAACTCAGGACTGAAAGACTCCTGAAGAAACAGAACAATGCCAAAAGTAGCGGAAGCTTTGTGGGACGGGGTATTTCGGTGGCCTGCACAAGGCCCAACACTCGTAGATGCTCAAAAAGGAAGAAACCTGCATTCTTGCTCCCCTGTAGCCCATCCAGGGATGGGCTAACCTGCGCCCAAGAGCCCCCCATGGTGGGAGAGGAGATGAGAACGTGCAGGACTTGGAGGTGAGCAGGGAGGGCAGGTACCATCTGCAGAGGAAGAAGCCCCTACACTCCGGCCCCGTTTGCTGGCCCAGCCTGGGCGACCCAGGAAAATGAGACAGAAAGGACTTCCGGAAACTGCTGGTCTCAAGACTTTCACTTCCCGGAAAGGCTTGAGGAGGTCACGAGAGAGAGGGAAAACTAAGGTATGTGTCAATGCTGAGGGGCAGTGGGGCTGGAAGGCAGCTGGAGGTTCTAGTCACTTCTCCAGGCAGGGAGAATGGGAGGGAGGGAGGGAGGATGTGTGTGTGTCTGTCTGTCTGTCTCTCACCAGGTGTGTGTGTGTGCCTGTCTCTCTCACCAGGTGTGTGTGTCTGTCTGTCTGTCTGTCTCTCACAGTGGCCAGCAGTAGAGGTCTGGAAATACCGTTACTGACTGCCTTCTGTGCCAGACCCTGATTGCGGGCTCCTCCTCCATGCCAACAGGGGCCTGGCTTGGAGGATGGATTCCAAACGAGGGGTGTATTGGACCCAGAGGCCTGGGTGTTTTGCTTCCCAAGACCATTTGAGCGTGTCTTAATTACCACTGCGATGTTTCCATATAGAGCACACGGTCGATTGTTGCCAAAGTCTCCCTGCTCCCTGTCGCGTTCTGCCTGGACCCATTCAGCACCATAATGGCCCCGTAGGCATTTGCGTTTGCAACCATTGGCTTCGAGGCCTTCTGAAGTCACTTCTCTCTCTGACCTGCTGGGAAGATGATGACTTGAGATGGATGGGTGATTGGGGCAGGGAGAGGCAGGACTGAATTCTGTCCTGCCCTGTAGTGCGTTAGGATGCACGAGAGGGTGTCTTCCATCAGAAGGGCCTGGAGTGCCCACACTGGCCATTTCCACAAGGAAGAGAGCAGGAAGCATGGGAGCTGTGGCGTCTGGGCTCTGGTCCCAGCTCAGATTGAAAAGGGATTGGGAAACAATCTCTCTGGGAACCGTAAGGCACAAAAGCCTTATTCCCTGCTGGACCCAGCCTGCTGCTCCCCTTGCCCTCCTCAAGGATCCTGGTCTTTCCATCACAGATCCCCAGTCTTCCTGGGCTGAGACCAACCTGTGCCAGGACAGAGGGGCTCAGCGCAGGAGAGCTGGAAATGGAAGCAAGACTGCCTCTGCTCCTTGGCCACAGGGTTACTCGGCGGCAGGTGGGAGGGCAGGGAAAGCGAACCGGCGCAGCCGTGAAGCCCACTGTGTTGATAACAGACGGGTGAGAAAGGATCAGCTTAGGCAGTCATGAGACCTGAGATCTGGGCTCTGCTCCGCATCTGACAGGCTAGGTGACCCCGGGCAAGCCCCTTTCCCTCTCTGGTCCCCAGTGGCCTCATTCATTAAATAAGAATGTCACGTGGGAGTTCCCATTGTTGCTCAGCGGGTTAAGAACCCAACTAGTACCCTTGAGGATGTGGGTTCGATTCCTGGCTTCACTCAGTGGGCTGAGGATCCAGCGTTGCCATGAGCTGTGGTGTAGGTCGCAGACACAGCTCGGACCCCGTGTTGCTGTGGCTGTGCTGTAGCCTGGCAGCTGTAGCTCCTATTCGACCCCTAGGCTGGGAACTTCCACATGCTGCGTGTGCAGCCCTAAAAAGGAAAAAAAAAAAATGTCACACTGGAACAGTGGCTTTCAAGTGAAATTGCACAATGAGCCGTAATCCCAGAATAGGTGATAACAAAGCTACTTGACTAAAGGAGATGGAGGCAAGGCGGGGCGAAAAGCTGCAGCCAGGGGAGGAGGGGGCCTCGGGCTTGTCCACAACGCAAGTCTCTCCGACCTCCGTGGGGCCTCCCCCACCTTACTCCCATCTTCCTAGCTGCGGTCCAGTCCAGCAGGGTTTTCCTGGAAGAAAAGTGGAGCCAGGTGCTGGGGCTGCAGCGGGGAGGAGAGTAAGGTGCCCGTGGCTGCAATTAGCAAAGCCTGGCTCCCGACTCCAGTCCTAACCCACCTCTCAACCTAATTAGACGGCACCTAAGCCAGCACCCGGCCCCTTGCTGGGTGCTGGAGACTCCAAGATAAATCAGGCGTCAGCCCTGCCTTGGCTGTGAATCAGAATCTACTGAAGCGGGAGCTAAACACCCAGCAGCCCAGACTTCACTTTCAGAGGCTCTGGCTCAGTCTGGGGCGAGGTCTAGACCTCGGGCTTAATTTTATTTGCTTATTTGCCACGCCCCCTGCATGGGGAATTTCCTAGGCCAGGGATTGAACCCACACCGCAGCAGCAACCAGAGCCATAGCAGTGACAACACAGGATCCTCAACCCACTGAGCTAGCAGAGAACTCCTGAGACATCTACCCTTTTTGTTTCTTCTTTGATGCCCCAAAGCACATGGAGCTCCTGGGCCAGGGATGAGATTCCTGCTGCAGTTGAGACCCAAGCCACAGCTGAGGCGATGTGGGATCCTTAACCCACTGTGCTGGGCTGGGGATCAAACCTACATCCCAGTGCTCCTAAGATGCCACCGATCCCTTTGTGCCACAGGTGGAACTCCAAGATGTCTGTATTTTTAAATGAGCATCACCCCCGGGCCCCCTCACCCCCAAATCACCCACTAGTCTTGCTGCTGATTCTGAGATCTAAGGTTTTATTTTCAAGGCTGCCTGAGTTTCCACTTGCCAAGAAGGTATCACCTCTCAATCTGCATGGCTTTTCCTTCCTCTGGGGGAAACTTCCAGACCCTGCATCTCTGCCACCTTTTTACTTCGAGCTGGAAGCCCTGGAATCTGATTGGACTCACTCCCAGTTGCTGTATTTCCTCCCAAAAGTCCCTCGGCAGCCATCCCCTTGACGTGATTGCCCCCAGCCTCCCAGCCTAGATTGTTCCAAGAACTAACAGATGTTTCCACTAAGCCAGAGTATCCCAAACTCTGCCTTCTATACAATTCTTTTTAAGTCATATCTGCCTGCCACCTGCTGTATCATTTACCTATTTTCCTTAAATTAACTTAAAAAAACAAATATATTTATTTTATAAGAAAAGGTCCTAAAGTTGAAAGTAAAGCATGCAAATAGATAACTGTGCACAAATGTTCATCGCAGCGCTATTCACAAAAGACAAAAAAAATGGAAGCAACCCAAGAGTCCATCTCCGGATGAATGAATAAACAAAATGTGGTCCATCCACATCTTGGAATATTATTCAGCCTTAAAAAGGAGTGAAGTTCTGACACTGCAACATGACTGAACCTTGAAGATGTGACGGTAAGTGAAACAAGTCAGACACAAAGGAATAACTATTGTATAATTCCACGTCTATGCTGCACCTTAAGTCATTAAATTCGTAGAAACAGCAAGTAGAAGGGTGGTTGCCAGGACCAGGCCCCAGGGGTGAGTGGGGAGTTATTGCTTAATGAGGACAGGCTTTCAGTTTAGGACCATGAAAGAGTCTGGGAGATGGATGGTGGTGACGGTTGCACAACATTGTGAATGTACTTAGTGCCGTTGGCTCGGACAGTTAAAGATAATTACATTGGTAAATTTTATGTGTTTCTTTTTTTGTTTTTTTTTTACCTTATCGAGGGCTGCACATGCGGCGTATGGAGGTTCCCAGGCTAGGCGTCTAATAGGAGCTGTAGCCGCCGGCCTACACCACAGCCACAGCAACGCGGGATCCGAGCCACGTCTGCAGCCTACACCACAGCTCACGGCAACGCCGGATCCTTAACCCACTGAGCAAGGCCACCAATGTCGGATCCTTAATCCTCTGAGCAAGGCCAGGGATCGAACCCGCAACCTCATGGTTCCTAGTCGGATTCGTTAACCACTGAGCCATGACGGGAACTCCTATGTGTGTTTGTTGTTTTTTTTTTTTTTTAAGGAAACTTTATCACTACCTTGCATGAAATAAAACCCAGTATCACTTGCCACTTCATGACAAAACCATGTTATAAAATTAATGTCAGCTGCCCTCCCACTTTGTTAAAAAGAAACATTCATTTTAAAATGCCGCCAGCGATGACTGCACAGAAAGAAAAGGGAGATTAAAAAGAAACCGGAAAGCTCCAATTTCTTCCCTTTGAGAACCAGTGGAAATTGCGGCCTCGCTAAGAACTGCCTTTGGGCCACAGATCATGTATATGTCAAAGGTTTTGGAAAGCGCCTTGACCTCTCAGATCTTTCTAGAATCTGAAAGGGCCACCTGGCACGTGTGTGCTCTTCGGTGGCTTTTCCCAGGGGCCTCCACACAGGTCAGGGAAGCGTCAGGAAAGCGCTCGTGTCTCATCCATCTTATAGCTGTGCCTGGGGAGAGGAGGTAACTTACCCGGTCACTTGACCGATGTCAAATCGGAGCGCCAAGTCCCTAAGCCTCACCCTCTCCCTCCGGCCACTTCCCCTATTGCCCAAGACTGACCCCAGGTCTTGGAGCAGGGTCCCTTTGTTAAATTTTCCATTTCTGTCTTTCACAAGTCACCAAGTGCCAGTCCCCAGCATCAGACAGACTTCGCTGTATCAACAAGTCTCCCTCTGACTATCCAGGACCCACCAACCTCTGCATTTGTGGAGACTCATACCTCCCGCCCAGGCACTGGATGGGCTCTCTCGCAGGAACCTAGGTTCAAATCCTGACTCTGCTAAGAGCTTGGCTCTATGGTCTTTTTTTTACTTTTTTAATTACTTAATAAATTTTATTATATTAATAGGTGTACAAAAATCATCACAACCAAATTTTATAGCATTTCCATCCCAAACCCTCAGTGCATCCCCCCACCCCCCACCTTGTCTCATTTGGAAATCATAAGTTTTCAGTCTATGAGTCAGTATCTGTTCTGCAAAGAAGTTCATTGTGTCCTTTTTTTTAGATTCCACCTGTAAGTGGTAGCATACGATGTTGGTGTCTCATCCTCTGACTGACTTCACTTAGGATGATAATTTCTAGGTCCATCCATGTTGCTACAAATGCTGTTATTTTGTTCCTTTTAGTGGCTGAGTAATATTCCATTGTGTATATGTACCACATCTTGTTTGTTCACTCCTCTGTGGGTGGACATTTAGGTTGTTTCCATGACTTGGCTATTGTATAGAGGGCTGCAGTGAACACAGGAGTACATGTGTGTCTTTTGGAGTCATGATTTTCTCTGGATAGATGCCCAGGAGGTGGGGGGGGGTCCACTTTGGTCTTTGACAAAACCTCCTGGGGAAATCCTTGAAAGGTTTTGTAACAAGGAGAAAGACTTGGACCACATCAGTGCCTCTTAATGTATGTATGACCTTTGACACAGGAATATGACACACACCCACACCCACGCCCACCACAGCTGGTTAACCTACCCTCGGGAGACCCTCCCCAGGCCCAGCCAGTGGGATCTGGGGGCGGGGCCTGAGAACCTGTGCTATAAATACCCTGAGCGGTTCCGCAGCTGGAAGCCTGAGATCCTCCTGGTTCATTTATCTCTGAGGACCTTCCCTCCACATCCTGGGATCTTGGAGAACAAGCCCTTGACTAAGGCAGCTTGGGGTTTGGCAAAGCCGCGATTTGTCGAGGTCTCCTCCCCCTTCAGCCCAACCAGACTGATCTCCTTAATCTTCTGGTTGACTGGGAATAGTATTTCTTTTGTGGGGGGGTGGGGGGTGGCGGAGAAGTGGCACACAGAGGAAGCTTTCCTGCCAAATTTAGGAACTGCTGGCCTCAACCGGAGGTGGGCACTTACATCCCCTCCCTGTGTCTTGTGTCACCTGGGGTAGAGAGAGATGATGTGTGACAAGGGAGAACTGTGGGTTTTAAGGGTTCCAGTCAGAGCTAGACATAGTGGCTCCAATGTTCTGGGACCCCAGAGACCCCTGCTCTGACCCCTCTCTGGGGGCCCTTCGTTTCTCTCCTTAGAGGGTGTGGTTCAGAACCTCAAAAGTGCCATAGAGATGTCAACAGTCGAAGACATTCTGCCCGCCCCCCTAGGTGCTTAAAGAGAAGGGAGGATTTCTCCAGTCCGCTGGCTAAAGGTCTCCCCATGGTCCTCCCTGCACCGGGGGACCCCACCAAGTTCCCAAGACTCCAAAGTCAGAGCAGGAATGCGATTCAGGAGGGAAACAGGCTCAGAGAACGGTGGCCCTGGTCCAAGCCCCCCCCCCCCAATAGAAAGAAAGCTTGTGTCCCCCTCCGCGTGCCTCTGCAAGCCCCTACAGAGTCTAGGACGCGCAGGGAGTCTGTCTACCTAGCTAGCGAGAGTTTGGCCCCGCCGCCACCGCCGCCGCCGCCACCACCACCGCCGCTGCCACCTGCCGGCTCTGCACTCCTTTTGGGTCCCAGTCTCTCTGCAGACTGCTCCCATCAGGTCTCCCTGAGGCCGCCTTCCCTGGGTCCCAGCAGCCCAACCCCCGGTTTCCTCTCCCAGTTCCTGCTAGAGTCCTTCCAGGGATACTGGAAAGGAGGAGTTTCTAGGATTTCTCCACTTTCTCCCTCCTCCCAGCCTTGCTCTGTGACCTCTGGCAAGTACCTGCCGGTCTCTGAACCTCTGTGCCCAGCCCGACTTCAGGGGCTGCAGAGGGGACCTTGGTTACCTACCGCTGTTCCCTGGACTCCGGCGCTGCCAGTGGCTTCTCCCTCCCTCCAGCTCTGGCGCTGCAGCAAGTATGGGGCGGGCAGTCCCCTGGCTACCCTACCTCTGCCCCCGGTAGCCGCCCTTTTTCTCTTTCACTTTCTCTCTGCAGGGTGGGGCTTGGGCCAACCCAAGCTGGGGAGTAAGCAGGCACCCAAGCCTCCCTTCTGCTGCGCCCACCGCGTACTTTCTCAGAAGCGCCTACGTTCCTGGGGCTCCCCAAGCGGAGTGTCCAATCAGCTCCTGAAAACGGCCCGTGTGGGAGGAGGCAGCCTGCCGGTAGACAAATGATGTGCAAGCCCTGGCTTGGAGGGAGCTCATCCCCACCCCTGTCTGGTCCTCAATTCCTCTCCAGCTCAGCCCCATCTTGAAGGTGGCAAACGGTCCCTGCAGGGCACAGGGACCCAGAGACTTGCTCTCTGAGTCAGTTATTCAGGGGAAAGGCTGGGAAGACGGATGTCCTGGGGAGGAAGAGAAAATTCCTCAAGGACCTGCCCTGGCTGGAAATTGAGCCCTGGAAACCCCAAGTTCCTATTACCAGACACCTCCTGGTAGCTCTTTCTCCTGCCCTTCTTCCTCCAGAGGTCCTGGACCTGCTCCACCCACCCTGAGAGCTGGCAGAGGTCACTTCCTTTCCCAGGCTTGGATGTCTTCATCTGGAACTGAAGGGGGGTGGGTCGAGGTGGCTTCTGACCCCTCTCCCCCACCCCCTGGAAAACTCCCCCAACAAACTCCAGCTGCATTCAGCAGACCTGGCAAACTTGTCATCAGTCTATAGGTTCATAGGAAGCCTTGAATATATCAGTTCTGAGAAAAGGAGTCCCACCCTCCAGCCACCCAACAATGGGGACACCAATGATATTGGGTTCCTGTGCCGATCTTCAGTTCCACCAGTGCACAGGCTCCCCTCTAGATGCTCTGATTCCTTACCTTCGTCTGGTAATAAGAGTTTCCCCTAATCCCACTTTACAGCCCAGGAATATAGCCTCGGAGGAGGTGTGGGACATGTTCCGTGTCACTTCACACACAGCCAGCAGTGCAGCTGGGATTCCAGCCTGCCAGGCTGCCTTCAGAGCTGGTGCCAGATGTCCGTGCTGTGCTGTCGCTCACCCTCTGTCCCCCGTCCCCCACTTATTCCCCCCAAACACCATTAGGAAACTGAGGCAAGGGCAGCATGGGTCCACCCACGTGACTGGCTGTGGCCCACCGGCTGGGGCTCAGCATCTACACCAAGGGGGCGCCCTCCGGCTTTGGTTTCCCTGCTTCCAGGGGCGGAGTGGGTCTGGCAGGGGTTCCATCCTTCAAGAGCACCCCTCAGTGTTTACCTGCCAGAGAGAGAGCCTCGTGGTTGGCCAGGCCAGGCCATCGATGCTGAGAGCTGAGGACACGCCCCCTGAAGCTCAGCTCTCTAGCACCCTTCAGGCCCCTACAGCCCTTTCACATTCCAGACATCCTGGGCGGGCCACTTCCCTTCTTCCAAAAGCCCCGGCAGGACAAAGACCCCCCTCTCCACCTCCCCACCCCCCCAGTTCAGAGCAACGTCTCTGATTATTTGAGATGGCCGGACTAGCTGAGACCTCACCCTAAATTAAGAAGCATTCCAGGCTCTCCATCATCCTTCACCTGTCTTCCCTTTTTTTTTTTTTTTTTTACCTTGAGGTTCTGGCAGGTAGGACCCCTCTGGGCGTGGAGCCAAGCAACGCATGGTGTGGGAAATGCGGCCGGGTGGCGGCTCCCAGACTCTGGCAGCCCCTCTTGGGGCCTCTCCTGGTGCCCTCAGCCTTCCTAAAGATGCCTTCGGTTGCCTAAGTCAGCAGCAGACAACCACTTCTCTAGCTGGTCTCCCTACTCCAGTCAGGAGCCCGCCAAGACTAAGCAAACATGCAAAGGAAACAAGTAAGGGACCAGCAGAAAATTCTCACCCTACCAGGTCTGTTAGATTTCTCGCATCTAGACATGCACTAATTTGCCCACGCTCCCTTACACATGCTCTGTCCCTGAAGGCCTGAAGTTAATTTCAGTTCCTCCTAAAGGACCAAAAGGGGTGGTGGCCAGAGAAGGTTAACAGTTGTCTGTTGGCAGGGGTGGGGGAGCAGATCTTCAGCATGCTGACATTCTGAAAGGATGGAGGCAACCGTGGACCCATACTGGTGCCCGCTGCCAACATCTGCCACCCTCTGCAGGATGGGGCCAGGGTTAGAGCCCCACATGTGCCTCAAGACAGGCTGAGAGCCCCTACTGGGTTCCAGCAGACTTTCTAGGTTCCACTCCCATCCACGACCCCACCCCCACACCAGATTGCCCTGAATATCTCTGGAGAACCTGAGCGGTCCATTTACCATTTTTATCTTCAGACATTGGACTGAAATATAAATTACCCATAAAAAACTGTTAGCCCAACTGTGATATAGCCAGAGGGTCTAGGTTACCTTGTAGATGTGGCAGAGACCTTGCTAGTCTCACTCACGGAGAAAGTCATTGCCCTTTCAAATCTCTGCCGGTGCTCCTGGAAGCCTTGAGAAGAAAGTCTCAGTGTGGGACTAAGGGGATTTTAACACTTGTTCTAATGCACGATCTCCTCGTTTCACGGAGAGCAGCCCCCAGCCTCGAGCCTTTGGTTACGAGCAGTGTCTGGCTAGGACGCAGTGACCATGCTCCGCTTTCCTGTTTCATAGTCACCTTCTGCCTGTGCCATTCTTTTCCACTTATGGTGGACATAAACTCTCCTTAGAAAATGAAGCTGAATGAAAACGTGAGTAGTTTAAGAGTTCCCATTGTGGCTCAGTGGGAAGGAACCTGATTAGTATCCATGGGAATGTGGGTTCAATCGCTGGCCTCACTTGGTGGGTTAAGGATCCGGCGTTGCCGTGAGCTGTGGTGTAGGTCGCAGATGCAGCTCGGATCCTCCGTTGCTGTGGCCGTCGTGTGGGCCAGCAGCTACAGCTCCGATTTGACCGCTAGCGTGGTAACTTCCATATGCTTCAGGTATAGCCCTAAAATGCAAAAAAAAAAAAAAAAAAAGTGGGTCGTTTAAAAAAAAAAAACAAAAACCTGTCCAGCTAGTAACCGTTAGATGGCGTGAAGAAATCGTGAGAGTGGTATGGATATGAATGACATTTGGGAAACAAACTTAAGTACCTCAAGCAGTTGTATTGAAAAAACACTGGACTGGGAGTGAGAAGAGTGGTGGTCTGTCTCCTGCAGTTACTAGCAGATGGCTGACCTTGGACCCCTCACTTCCTGGGTGTGGGCTTCAGTTTCCCCATGTGTGAAATGAGAATGATGCCTGTATTGGTATGGTGATCATTTTTGAAGTTGTTGCTGCTTTTAGAAATCCCAGGGGGGGAAGTAGGCAGACAAATGAAAATGCAGAGGGTCAGCTTGAAACAGTCTTGCTATGTTAGGCTACCAAAACAGACATGATGAATATGAGAGGTCCCAAGAAGTCTCATCTTCTCTGACTCAATGCCCAGGGAGAGGCACAGCTGGTCATTCAGTGTCCTGAGACCACCTTAGTGTCCTCAGAGGGAGCCAGCTCCCATGGTCACTTGCAAGGCCGTTCTGACTCAGCTTCATGGTGGGGCCGAGCCTGGAATGGAAGTCATCCCGGCCTGGGCGCACCTGTGGGGATGCCGTCCGCTCTCCCCTGGACCACAGCTCCGCGAGACCCAGCTCTGGGCATGCCCTGTCAACACGGCTTCCTAAGGAGAGTGGTGATATGTTCCAGCTGTGTGTTCGGCTGATGGCAGGCACCAGGAGGGCATCGTTCGTGTATAGAGAGCGGGAGGCGTTAATGTGGTGCCCAGCCGGGAGCTGATGGGGGCCTGCATTTTAGCAGAGGCAGTGGAGGAGAGGGCCTGGCTGGTACTGAGGTGGGGTGCCACGCCTCCCAGACTGTGTGGGCAGGGCAGGGAGGGGCCAGAGGAGTTAAGCCGACCCTGGGGTTTCTCCCTATGAAAGCACTTGGGAGTTCCCTCTGTGGCACCATGGGTTAAGGACCTGCGTTGTCTTGGCAGCAGCTTGGCATGGGTTCCATCCCCGGCCCCGACCAGTGGGTTAAGGATCCAGCATTTGGCCCCCGGCCCGGGAACTTTCATATGCCATGGGTGCCACCAGAAATAAAAACTAAAAAATAAAAATAAAACTGAAAAATAAATAAAGCCTGCATTCCTGCTGATGTTCCTCTTCAAAACTCCCCCAGTGGTGACCGTTCTCCTGAGGCCAGGGTTGCCTTGGATAAAGCCAGTTCCCTCTGGACTGAGGAGCCCTCTTAGCCTTGCCCTGGGCATCTGGATTTCTTTGTCTCATGGGAATGCAGCGTGACAAAGCTGCAGGCAGAAGCATTGTTAAAATTACCAGCTGGGGTTCTCTGCCAAGTACCAAAGACAGGAGATAGGGGGAACCTGATCTTACAAGGAGGATTAGGATTCCGGAAAAGCTTGCCCTCTCCCCAAACAGACGTTGCCCAGCCCTACCTCTGCTCAAGCAGACCCCCCACCCCAAACTGCACACCTGCCTCCTCCCATTGGGCTGTATTTTCACCATCCTTCATGGCCCTAGGTCCCACTTTCGTCACCCTTCCAGCTAAGAACCACCTCTGCCTTACTCATTGTTAGCAAACGTGTCATGGATTTGGCAAATACATGGTGAACTTCCTATTTCATGAGTATGGCCCCTGCTGTCTCTGATTAAGTCTCAAAGTCCTTAATGTCTGGCACCCGGCATTTTATTATTTTATTTAAAAGACACAAGACTCCAAGATTGGTTGAGCACATGGATGGAGTTTGGATTTGAATGATCAAGGCAGACTCAAGTTCCAAATCGATCAAAAGCCCTCCCTTTGTGGATTGTAAGTGCCTTTTCTTACACTTGTTTGTGATCCCCCCACCCCCATCATTCCTAGTAGACGATAAATAAGTGATTTAGGAGGAGAGAAGGAAGGAGGTGAAAAGGAAGGAAAAGAGATCGGTGAAGAGCTGGGTGACTAGAAAGGATAAAACTGGTATGCAGGTCAATTAGGCAGGTTGGCACCTGGGCCCGTTCATGGGTAAATACACAGTGGATTAGCTGGTAGGAAAGCAGGGCAATAAGCTGGTACATAAATATGTAGGTAATCAGATAAAGGAAAGATAGATACATTGATGAGCAGTTAAAGCAGACAGTAGCTGTAAGATGATAAATTGATCAGTAGAGATTAGTGGGTGGTTAGGAAGAGCGGGTAAGGTTGAGTAGCTGGGCAGGTGGACGGCCAGGTGGCTGGAGACACCAGTAGATGTTAAGTCAGGACACTGCTGCTCAAAGCAGTAACAAGGAACAGAAACGGTCCCTGGCTGGGTCAGGTGCCAGGCTTGGAGCCAAGCCGAGTATACAACAGGGTGCTGCTCAGCCTGGGAAAACCCATGGGGACGCGCCAACTTCCAGTGCAGATACTTTTCCTTCTGTGGTACCTTGGAGAGGCGGAGGTGAGGTGGGTCCGACTGGCCGGGAAATGGCTCAAGGTGAAAAAAAATGAGTCGGCCTCACCAACACATCTCCTTCCCAGAGTCAAAGAAGTCTCCGGATCAGGGATCTGAGCAGGGATGGGTTTGGGGAAAGGAAGGAGGAGAAGCGGAGGGTGCTGCCTCTCTCCTCTCTGGCCCTGGCCCTGGCCACTCTCATCCTAAGATGCAAATGGGGAAGGAAGCTGGAGGAAGAGCCTGGCGGCCTGGGGTGTGTCCCTCCCTTTCCAATGAACCGGGCAACATCCTAGAAGGAGCCTTTGTTATATGGTTCCTGGAACAGAGGCTTCAAGGGGGAAATACCACATGGTGAAAACATTGAGTGGCAAAAGAAAAAAGGAAAGCTACAGAAAATGATAGTATATAAAACCACAACAGGGGCTGTCTCACAGCCTGTGAGAAAACTCCCCCCAAATATGTTTGGGTTTATGAATGGAGTCACACTCCCACCGCTGCGCCTCCGTTCATAAACCCAAGGCCAACGGGGCCTGACTTCGCCCCACCCCATCATCCGTCTGTCCCCCTTCGGTCTCCGGTTGCCCTGAACACCACCCCCGAGGCTGACAAGTCAGAATGAGCGTTCCTTTTGCCAGGAATGCATGTGCCTTCTTTTGGGTGATGTCACTGAATTCTTGGAAAACCACTCTCGGTACTAGGATCTCCCCCGTTTTATAGGTGGGGAAACTGAGGTGCAGAGGGGCCCCAGGAAGTGCTCACAGGCAGATTCCCTTGGAGCCAGGGGGCTCACAGTGGGCACTGAGGCTGTCTGAGGCCACAGCCCATGTGCTTATGCAAGCGTGCCAGTCTGAGGTTGGGGGTCATCGTTGGCTCGTTTCTCGAATGCACACAGCACCCAAGCACTCAGCGAAGGAGTAGTGTCTAGACATGATGAGGGTCCGCAGAGAGACTGCAGACTCAGAGCCCTGGTTTATCGCCCTCTATCCAGTTCTTGCTGCGAACTGCCCTCGAGTTACCTGTCTCATTCAAGCACTCACTCAAGATCGTTTCCCAGCTACCGTCTCATTTGCCCTCACTCTAGCCCTGGGAAGTTTCTGTCATCACTCCCATCTTTGAGATGAAGAAACCGAGGGTCAGAGTGGCTCAGTCACGTGGCCAAAGTCACATAGTTTCTAAGCAACAGAGCGTGGCCTCAGAAACAGAGCTGGCCAGCTTCCAGCCTGGTGGTTTTTCTATCAAGGCCATCCTAAATCTCTCTCCTCTGACCTGTCTGCCCTCCAGGTGTTATCACCTCTGTCAAGCCAAAGACCACCTGACTGTTTGCATTGATTCTCCAGGGAGGCCGGGAGTCCTTTCAGGACCCTTGAGCTTCCCCCAAGCTTGCCTGGGGTTGGATGCACCCCTGCTGTTCTGTGTGATGTGGCGTCAACCCCCAAGGTTGCATTCCCAGAAGTGGGCTTTCTGCACAATTGCAACCAAGGCATTGCTAGGTCTGAAGGTAACTTCTGAATCATCAGGTTGGTTTCAGTTTGAAGATGGTTAGCCTGTTTTGAGTAGACTTATGGTATCCCTTTGGGTTACTCAGAAGAGGCAGTCAAGCAGAAAGTACAGCAATAGATCTGGATTCAAAAGATCTGACATCCCATCCCCTAACCTCACCCTCACCCTCACCCCCCCGCCTGCCCAGGCCATGACGGAGGCAAATCGCTAACCTCTCAGTGCCTCAGTGTGCCATCGTAAAGTAGAATAATGGTACCACATGAGCCATCCACCCACCCACCCACTCGTCACCTATCCATCTATCTATCAACCTGTCACCTATCCTGCCCTACCTCCACCATCCACTTATCACCCAACCACCTATTTCCCAGCTACCCATCATCTATCCACCTACCTACCCACCTACCCGTCCATTCACCCATCCATCCATCCATTCATCCGTCATCCGTCCATCCATCTATTCACCCATCCCTGCATCTCTGCATCTATCATCCATCCATCCCCTCACCCATCATCCGTCTGTCCATCCATCCATCCATTCACCCATCCATCCATCCCTCCATCCATCATCCATATATCCATTCACCCATCCATCCTTCCATCCAACCATCCATCCATACATCTATCTATCCATCCATCCTTCCATCCAACCATCCATTCATCTATCCATCACTCTAATATTCAACAAACACATATTGCACACCTATCCTTTGCCAGGCACTGTGTTAAGCATTTGGGGAGTATCTGTGATGAAAGCATAGATCCCTGCCCACAAGGAGCTTACTTTCCAGCGGGAGAGTCAGATAATAAACAACAAACATAATATAAAAGTAAGTTATACAGAAGGTGAATGTGTCAGTTGGGGGGTGTTCAGCACGTGGAGGGGGATTTGCAGTTCTAAATGGGACGGTCAGGGTAGGCCTCCTTGAGAAGGTGACATTTGAGCAAAGGGCTAAAAGATCCAAGGAGGCTGTGAAGAGGGCATCTGGAGAAGAACGTCCCGGGCGGAGGGAAGAGCATGTGCAGAGGTCCTGTGGTAGACCTCGTGCCAGGCCCTTCCCAGGGGCAGCGAGGGCGCCAGAGGGGTCTGGAGAAGATGAGAGGACTGAAGGACAGCGTGCGAGCGGAGCAGGGACGGAGGGCCTGTGGGTCGTCCAGATGGAGCTTACCTCCGAGTGACACAGCAAATCAGTGCGGGGTTTAGAGCAGCAGAGACTGAAGATCACAAGAGGATTGTGGAGAGAGTTACAGAAATGTCGCCCACTGATACCCTTTCCTTTCCTTTTTCTTTTGTTCTTTTTCTTAAGGGCCACACCCGCAGCATATGGAAGTTCCCAGGCCAGGGGTCAAATCAGAGCTACAGCTGCTGGCCTACACCGCAGCCACAGTAATGCATCATCTGAGCCCCATCTGTGACCTACATCACAGCTCACAGCAATGCCGGATCCTTAACCCGCTAAACAAGGCCAGGGATCGAACCCGCATCCTCATGGATACAAGTCGGGTTCTTAACCTGCTGGGCCAGAACAGGAACTCCCTGATTTCCTTTTCTGAACCAATCCCTGGTGAAACTAAAGTCTATGCCCTTTATTTACAAACCACACAATTCTCTGTTCCTGGTTCTCCTTGTCCCCTGGCCCCAGCAGCACACCTGCCCAAAGTCCTTATGGTCGAGTGTCGTAGGTCTAGAGGGGGCTGGCCTGAAGGGTGGGAAGCGGCAGGGACAGGAAGCGATTTGTCCTCCCTGTCTCCCAGCTTCCTGAAGGCCGCGTGGCCCTGAGTCCAGTTCCCTTTCTAGAGTCACATGGGATCAGAAATAAATATCTTATGTCCCCAGGGAGGAAATGGAGTTCAATAACAGGAACCAGCCCTCGTAGAGAAGAGGAGGGAGGGGCAGAGGTGTTGGGCCGCCTTTGGTGGGAAGGAGGCTGCAGTTGGCAGGGGGTGTGGCGAGAAGGGATGAAGTTTTGACATCCCCAGAAGCTAGCATCTGTACCTCCATCAAGAACACGCGGGCTGGAGTTCCCGTCGTGGTGCAGCAGAAACAAATCTGACTAATACCTATGAGGACACAAGTTAGATCCCTGGTCTCGCTCAGTGGGTTAAGGATCCGGTGTTGCCATGAGCTGTGGTGTAGGTTGCAGATGCGGCTCAGACCTCGCGTTGCTGTGGCTGTGGGCTGTGGTGTAGGCTGGCAGCTACAGCTCTGATTAGACCCCTAACCTGGGAACCTCCGTGTGCTACAGGTGCGGCCCTGAAACAAGACAAAAAAAAAGGAAAAAAGAAAGAACACACGGTCTGCCTGCACTTCCAATAAGAAGTCTGGGGAGTTCCCTCAGTGGCACAGTGGGTTAAGAATGCGACTGCAGCGTCTCAGGTCTCTGCCGAGGTGCGGGTTTGACCTCCAGCCTGGCCCAGTGGGTTAAAGGACCCGGTGTTGCTGCAGCTGTGGCTCATATCCAGTCCCTGGCCTGGGAGATTCCATATGCCGCAACTGCAGCCATTAAAAAAAAAAAAAAATTCTGGGAGGTGTTTCAGTGGTAAAGATGCGCGAGGTCTGTCAGGAGGGGGAGAGTACCCGCTGCATCCGAGGAACTAAGAGAGACCATCTGGGTGAGAATTTCACCGGGAGGACAGCCAGCCCCATGGAAACTTGTATCTTGGTGAAAGAGTTGGAGAAGTACCTACACTGCCTTGGTGCCCATGGCAAAACCATCAGGTATTTTAAACTTTCAAGGCCAGATTGAGTCTAAAACTTGTCTGCTTTCAAATCTAGCCCCCTTCACTTCCCACCTGGGGCAGAGTTGATCACCTCTGGGCAGCCTCTGTTTTTCCTTTCTGTGTAAAATAAGGTTGGAGATCATCAACGGGTGGGTGTGAGAACTACCACTTAGGCTGTGCCCGACGCACAGTGACTGCTCAGTAACTGAGAAAGATTGTTATTGTCTTAAGTTTCAAGTTACTCCGAAACCATAAAAGGACCAAGAAGGACTAGAATTTATGACTCCAGCTCATAAAGTTGGGAAAGCACGGATTTGCATAGAAGAGAGCGAGAAACAGGTGTCTTCAGGAAGAGCATGGTTTGCAACAAAGGGAGAACCTCTTTGTAAGTGGGGAGGAAGATCTAAAACATTTGTAGAGCCACGGGTTCAAGTGGAAACGGGAGGGTATGGGCTTGTTTTTCTGATTTAAGACATATCAAATGTCATCATTTAAAAATAAGACACTCTCTCCCTTCAATCTGTTCCTATTCTGTCTCTCTTTCCCTCTCTCTCCCCCACGTTCCCCCTTTTTCTCTTCCTTCTTCCATCTCCTTCTTCCTCCCGTCCTTCCTCCCTTCTTCCCTTCTTCTCTCCATCTCTGTCTCTTTCTCTCCTGTCTCTCCTTCCCTTTCTCTCTCTCCCTTTCAGTTTCTGTCTCTTTTCACAACACAGATGCACACACACAAAAATGCATGCACGTGCACACACATGGGCACCCACGCACGTGTGTATGCACACGTGTTCATGCATGCATGCAAAGGCACCCACAGCAACCTCTGCTGCCAAGGTCTGCGGCCTTTCCTTCCTGTAGCAACCCATTTCTTCATCTTTGAAACACACTGCATCTCTCTTCTCCACTTGCAGGCAGGTGCTGATCTGTCCATCTGTGTCCCTCACCGGTGCCCAGCACCGTGCTTGAGATATCAAGGTGGCTCAGAGAGTGACCCACACAGGCATTCGGCTGAATGCCTCCAGGACGGTTTACTTTTAAGTAGAGTGCGAAGCACACTGTATTTCCCCAAGGGCGCTCAGCATCACAGACTCCAAGCTGCTCCTGCCAGTCCAGCCCGACACCCTGATTCCTGTCCAGGTCTGCCTTTCCAGCTTGGGACAGGGATGAACACACATTCATCTCCCTTTCAGAGAACTGCCTCGAGCCAGGTATTACCCCATGAGAAAAGGGATACCAACTTACCACCAGGGTCCTGGTAGCCGGCGTCCTTCTCGGCTGCAGGGGTCTGCAGTGCACTCCAGACCCACCCCAAGAGGGCCAAGTCTGGGTCTCCTTTCTCCATCAGGGTCAAGGAGATCTTCCTGGCCAGAGCCTCACCATCAGGCTCCTGGAGCAGGGCATAGTGGTACTCCCTGGAGAGAAGCTCCTCAGCCAGCAGGTTGTCCAGGAGCGCCTGCACTTGGCTCGGCCGATGGCTGGACAGCAGCATCCGGACCTGAGTCAGGATGGTCTGGAAGTGGCTCATGGCAGCGCTCAGAGGCAGGGCCGTTTCCCCGGGGGCCAGAGCCTGGGATCTCTGCTTACCCGGCCTGCAGCATCCAAAACGTGAAGTGAAAAACAGGATGAGGGAACCTCTGCAGTTTATTGCAGTTTATTCCTGCTTAGGAGGATTTCCTCATTTGCATGTTAGGCTGGGGTTGCCTGAAGAATTGATGGAAATGGGTTCCGGGGGCTGATTTAGACCCCATGGATATTCGCGGGTACCACTTGCGTGCATGAGCCAAAGAAGCTCCCAGCCTTGTGGCTACCTTTAGAGCCAATCCAGTATTTATTATGAGGAACAGGACTTGCCTCTTTGAGGACCTCTAAGGTGATAGGCTGTTTCAGATGTATCATAACAAGAAAGCATTGAGGCGTAGAGGTTAAGTGTTTGGGTTTGGAGTCAACCTGCCTGGGTTCAAATCCCAGATTACTTGATAATGGGCAAGTTACTTAGCCTCTTCTTTCTCCGTCTGAAAAGGTGGAGTGATGATAACTGTACTTACCTCTTAGAATTGTAGGGAAGATTAAATGGGTTAACGTATGGAGAGCACCTAGCACATTATCTACAACATGATCATAGTTCAATAAACTGGAGCCGTTATTATTATTAATTAATCTTGCAAACAACTGTCACCTTGGGCTCAACCTCGCTAAGCCCTAGTCCCTTCTTCTGTAAAGTCTCCCAATAAAAGAAGTTGAATCTCATCAAGCTGTCTTGAGGACTAAAAGAGACAATGCATATAAGAGTTTAGCACTGGACCTAAGAAGCACTTACCAGACATTGACTATATACTAATATTATCCCCAATTTACTAATACACAAACAGAGGCTTTGCATAGGAGCCAGTCTGTTGTAGGATTCTACCCTAAAAAAAACCCCAACCCCATTTTTAAAAATCATAGCTGATTGCTCTTTCTGAAACACTGTGACCTCGTTTCCTCTCCTGGCCTCAGATTTACCGTCTCTCTGATGGGACCATTTGCATTGTTCATCTCAACGAGACAAATAGGGATTTCCACTTCCAGTATGGCTGAGAGCACCTCTCCAACCAAATCTACCACTGATGACAACTATCAGCCCTGAGAGGAAAAGCGTAAACAACGACTACCTGAAAGCACTGGGGAGTGACCAGAGCAGGCAGACACTGGAAAGGAGTCGGTATGTAGAAGACAAGAATATCACCGGTGAATCCCCAGCTTGTCCGCGTAGCCCAAAGACAGCACTTAGTGCCGAGCAAGGCATCTAAAACTCTCTCCAAAATGCAAAGATTTACTGCCCTGAATAACTAGAGGACAGAATTTGGGATGACAGTAGCTACTGGAAAGTGGAAGTAGAAATTCCAGGAAAGAGAGAGACAGAGAAGTTCTCCAAATTCTGTGTGTTTATCTGGCTGACTTTTGAACCTTGTACTCATGGCTCATTCGAGCTCGTGTTCATTCATGCATTCATGGGCAGACTCCGCACAGTTCAATGAACGCTAGAGGAACTTGAGTTGCAACCTACTATGGGAGTGGGGTGGAGGCAGGAGACCATGCATTTGATTCCAGCCAAGATATAAGCCTGCTAATAGCAACAACAAAATTAACCCTGTTCAGATTATAACAGAATCCAGAGTGTTCACAATATATCATTCCCAGTGGGCAGCAGACATCCCAAATTACCTGACTAGAAAGACATAGGAAGAAGGGACCCACTCGCAAGAGAAAAGGACAATCAATGGAAATGGACCCCAAGATGACCTAGATGTTGAAATTAGCAGACAAGGATTTTTTTTAAAGCAGTGACTCTAACCACAAATGAAAAATATCTAAAGGATTCAAAGGAAAACATGCTCATGAAAATAAAAAGATAGGAAATTTCAGCAGAAAAACAGAAACTATTAAAAGTCACCAAATGGAGGAGTTCCCATCTTGGCTCAGTGGAAATGAATCCAACTAGGAACCGTGAGGTTGCAGGTTCGATTCCTGGCCTTCCTTAGTGGGTTAAGGATCCGGCGTTGCTGTGAGCTGTGGTGTGGGTCACAGACGCGGTTCGGATCTGATGTTGCTGTGGCTGTGGTGTAGGCCGGCAGCTACAGCTCCTGTTAGACCCCTATCCTGGGAACCTCCATATGCCATGGGTGCGGCCATAAAAGGACAAAAAGACAAAAAAATAAAATAAAAGTTACCAAGTGGAGATTACCAAAGCGAAAATGACAATATATGAAAATTTAAAAGTCATTGGGTGGGATTAACAGCAAAATGAAGATGATCGAAGAAAGAGAAACTTTAAAATGGGGAAGCAATAAAAACTATTCCATCTGAAGAAAAGAGAGAAAAAGATTGAAAAAAAATGAGCTTCAAGGATCTGTGGGACAATATCAAATGGTGCAACGGATACATATTTAAGAGTCACGGAGAAGAGAGAGAAAAAAGTTGTAGAAATAAGCCCCAAACTTCTCAAATTTGGTGAAAAAAGCAAGAAAACCATGAAGCTCAGCAAGATAAATACGGGGGTAAAAAAAAAGGAGTGCCCGTCGTGGCTCAGTAGTCAATGAACCAGACTAGTGACTATGAGGTTGTGGGTTCAATCCCTGGCCTCGCCAGTGGGTTAAGGATCTGGCATTGCCATGAGCTGTGGTGTAGGTCACAGACGCAGCTTGAATCTGGCGTTGCTGTGGCTGTGGCGCCGGCCAGCAGCTGTAGCTCTGATAGGACTCCTAGCCTGGGAACTTACACGTGCTGCAGGTGTGTCCCTAAAAAGCAAGAAAAAAAAAAAAAAAGAACGCAAAACATAGATACTTTCAGATTTTAAAAACTAAAGGAATATTTTGCAACAGAACTGTTACAGGAAATGCTAAAATAAATTCTTTAGGTGGAAGGAAAATGATACCAACTAGAAACTCAGATCTTATGGGAAGGTTTGAAGAGCATCAGAAATAGCAGTTTCTGGGTAAATATAAAAGACTGGGTTTTTTTTCTCCTAATTTATTTAAAAACATAACTGCTTAAAGCAAAAGGTAATGACCTGTGATTTTTGAATAGAGGTAGCTCTAGTACATACGACGACAATAGCAAAAAGGATGGTATAGCATAAAAGGTGGTTATTGGACCTATATGGTAGCAAGGTTTCTGTATTATATATCAAGTGGCACAATATTACATCTGTGTAGGTTGGGAGAATTGATGATGTATATTAAAATCCCTTAGGCGACCACTAAAACATAATGTAAAAATGTATACCTACATAGCATTTTGAAATTAACAGATTTTTAAATGAGATGGACCCAACTCTTGGCTTGAATAAGCAGTCCAACCAGAACATGACCTTACAAATTTTATGTATAAAGGCAGGAGGTAGATAGGTGGAAGATAGAATATATATATATGAGTTCCTGTTGTGGCTCAGTGGGTAACGAATCCGACTGGGAACCATGAGGTAGTGGGTTCGATCCCTGGCCTCGCTCAGTGGGTTAAGGATCCGGCACTGCCGTGAGCTCTGGTGTGGGTCACAGACATGGCTTGGATCCGGCATGGCTGTGGCTGTGGCGTAGGCCGGCAGCTGCAGCTCCTATTTGTCCCCCAGCCTAGAAACCTCCATATGCCGTGGGTGCGGCCCTAAAAAGACAAAAAAAAGAGTATACTTCTTTGTACAAATAATGCTTTAAAGAATGGTTTTACAGTCACAAAACAAAGCTTTACATCTTCACACAGGTCTCCCCATGACAAGAGAATGAGACGGAGACTTGTGCAAACGTTCTCAACTTCAGAACGAACTTTGTGTTACAGAACAGTCAGCTCTGCTGCAGCTAGAGGGGAAGCGGGAGCTTTTGCCCCCACTTCCTGTTTCTTTCTGAGATTTCTTTTCCCTGCAGTTTAACAACCACACGTTTTCTTGGACAAAGTGGTAATACGCATCAATTATCCTTAAGAGAAGAAGAGGAGATTTGAGATTAAAATTTAGGAGCTAGGAGAGAAGGGAACCCAAAGAGCATTTTAACAAGTGGATTAGATGGCATGTAATCTTTATCCAAGTTTGTGGAGAAGCTGGCAAGTGGGTCAGTTACCAAGAGGAATAAGAAAACCATGTCATTAAGTGCCTCGCTTCTGAGACACTTGAGAGAGAGGACCAGGCATGATAACCCATCCCCCAAGCATCCAAGATGGGGATGAAGACCAGACCATGAGAATCCATCAGACACCCCTAGGTGAATATGAGGACCAGACCATGAACATCCATCAGACACCCCTAGGTGAATATGAGGACCAGACCATGAGCATCCAAGGTGGGGATAGTGGATAATGAAACAATAAGCATTGGGGCACAGAACCAGGGACTAGGGTTTCTCAGCCACTTCTAAGGCTACCTTCCTCTTTCCCATCAATCCTGTCACTACACGGTCATGGGCTTAGAGTCAGGAAAACCTGAATGCCAGCCTCCGCTTGGTCACTGACTCACTGTGGAAACATTTCCTCTCTCTGGACCATAACATCGTCACGTATTAAACAGGTCAGATTGCACAGTCCCTCGAATTTCTTTCAGTTCTGAAATGCTGCTGTTTTCAGGGAGGTGTTACCTACTTCCAGAACCCACTGGTCCCCAAACTCCACAGTATCCCCTTGGGCTTGGTCATGAGAGTGTTTCTTCCTCCCTCCCTTCCTCTTCCTTCCTTCTTTCCTTGTTTCTTTCTTTCTTTCTTTCTTTTCTTCCTTTCTTTCCTTTTTCTTTCATTCCTTCTTTCTTTCTCTTTCCTCCCTTCCTTCCTTCTTTCCTTTCTTCCTTTTTCCCTTCCTTCCCTCCCTCCCTCCTCCCTCCTCCCTCCTTCCCTCCTTCCTTCCTTTTTCTTTCTTTCGCTTTTTAAAGCCACACCTGCAGCATATGGAAGATCACAGGCTAGGGCCTGAATCAGAGCTGTAGCCGCTGACCTATGCCACAGCCACAGCCACAGCAATTGCCATGAGTTGTGGTGTCTGCGACCTATACCACAACTCATGGCAATGTCGCATCCTTAACCCACTGAGCATGTGTGGGGATCAAACCCTCATTCTCACGGATACTAGTTGGGTTCGTTCCTATTGAGCCACTTTGGGAACTCCCAAAAGTGTTATATTTCTAAGAAGAGAAACTTGAAATGGGTTACTAAGGGCTCTGAATGCTGGTATAGCCAATCCAGAATCTTCTCACGAGCTCCGCTGATAGCACAACCTCCCCACCTTTTGTGGCACTGGTCATTCAAGATGGCTCTCCTGTAATTCCTTCTGGTCTCATCACAAGTTTGGTGTCACTGAGGCTATCTGATTGCACGGCCATGAAAAGCTGGTAATTTCAGAGAAGAGCGCTGCTCATCTTCATGGGTATTGAAGGATAGCGTCTTTAAACAGTTTCTGTTTGACGATCCCGCAGTGACTGTGGTAAAATGCCTTGTGGAAGGCAGCTGTTCCAAGTACAGCAGGATGTTGGAGAGTCTAGTTCCTTTCCCCAATTCTGGTTGTAGTCTATGTTTCTTAAAATTATTCGATGATGGTTACAAAACTGGAGGCTTTTTATGCAAATAGAAAAATTTTATATGTGGTGTCTAAGGCTTAATTTAAGAATGTCTATTTCTTTCTCTTTTGTTTTTTTTTTTTTTTTGCTTTTTAGGGCTGCACCTGCGGCATATGGAGGTTCCCAGGCTAGGCGTTGAATCAGAGCTGTAGCCGCGAGCCTATACCACAGCCACAGCAACGCTGGATCTGAGCCGTGTCTGCAACCTACACCCCAGCTCACGGCAACACCGGATCCTTAACCTGCTGAGTGCAGCCAGGGATCGAACCTGCATCCTCATGGATACTAGTTGGGTTCCTTAACCACTGAGCCACAATGGGAACTCCCAGACACCATATCCTGAGTGAGAGTAGCGGGGAGCTAGACACTTTCTGGGTATGGTCGCGTCATCAGCAAGGTCACCACAAGGTGGGCGTTAATCACCTCGTTTCACTGACGAGGCCCAGAGACGTGACGTCTCGGAACCTGAGCAGGAACCTGAGGAACGGTGCCCGCTGTGGGTTTGCAGAAGGAGAAGAGGTCCTGGCTGCTTCCTCCTGAAAGGCTGGGGAGAGCAGCTTCCTGGGTCCACAGGCCCCGTAAGCGTGGCAGGCCTGGGCCCCGGGGCTGCCACGTGTCCGCCCATAGGCCAGGTCAGTGGACGTCTGCACCTCTGCCTGACTCACCTTGACTGCCGCTTGCGGTTGTGGGCTGCTGCCTTTGCTTCTTGGGTTTTCCCTGGCTGGTGACTGCAGAGGTAGTGGGGAGGGTGCGACGAGACTGACATGTAGTTTACAGGATGATCCCATGACCCACCGAGGCTCACGGGGGCCAGAAGCTGGAGCCAGGAAACCTGAGCCTAGGGCGTGCTGGAGGCAGCGTCACCACTTTTCCCCTCAACACCGCCCTCGTGGCCACCGCCGTTTCCTTCTCCAGCATCACTGTGCTCATCTCCCCTCTGCCACCTCCGTCACTCCCACCAGGACTCACTTCCATGATCCAGTCACCCCCGTCTCTACCACCTCCATCGCCACCACCATTGGTGCCGCCTCTGTCATTTCTGTCATCTCCACCACTGCTGTCTCCGCTTCCACCACCTGTCATTATCACCGCCACCTTCACGACCGCTGGCACTTCCACCCTCTGCCACCACCATCATTGCTGCTGCCATGATCACTGTCACCTCCACCACCTTCATCTTCTTCCTGCCGCCTCTGTCATGTCTGCCGTTTCCACCACTGCTTTCCCCACCTCTACTACCTCCTCCGTCCTTGTCGTCACCGCCTTCATGGCCACAGTCCCCTCCACCAGGTCCCTGTCTCTGTTGTGATGAGCACTATTTCAGCCCCAGCATTATCACCGCCTCTGGCACTGTGCGTCGTCTTCTTCAACTCAGAAATGTCTACACCAGCCTGTAAGGTGGGCATTCTTATTATCACCATTATACAGCGGAGCTTGAAGACGGTTCTAAATCAGGCCCGTGTGATTCCTCTTGACGTTCTTAACAAGGGGGTATTGGGACCACTTGTTAACATGGGATTTAATCCAATATGGAGACGCTCTCTTTCTCTCAGGGGGTCAGTTCTGGAGAGGCGGAGAGGATCCAGCAGCTCTCGGCCAAGTTTTCTACACTCACAAAAGGAATTGGAGGAGTTCCCTTTGTGGCTCAGTGGTTAACGAATCCGACTAAGAACCGTGAGGTTGTGGGTTCGATCCCTGGCCTTGCTCAGTGGGTTAAGGATCCGGCGTTGCCGTGAGCTGTGGTGTAGGTTGCAGACGCAGCTCAGATCCCGCGTTGCTGTGGCTGTGGTGTAGGCCGGCGGCTACAGCTCCTGTTAGATCCCTAGCCTGGAAACCTCCATATGCCGCAGGTGCAGCTCTAGATAAAGGCAAAAAGACAAAAAAAAAAAAAAAAAGGAATTGGAGAATCACAGGAATCTGAGGCTCAGAGACATGGTGTCCTGCTCCAGGTCATCAGCCAGTAACAGGCTTTTACCAGGGCGTGTCTGCTGTCAAAGTCTGCAGGGTCACCAGCGTAACCTCTGCCTTATTCACAGAGCTGGGGTGATGCAAGTGCTTCGCCAGCTATCAAGGCTGTGGCAGCTCTGGAGACACGCCGCTTGGTTCCCTTCAAGAACCTGACAAAGCGTGTGCAGTCAGCGGACAGCTTCCATCCCGGATGCCTCTGGACTCGGCCTCAACTTGTAAGTTCACGCCGGGTGTTTCCCAGGCAGTCTCCGGCTGCTGACGGAGCATGGCAGTGACACAAGGTCCCGCCATTGCTGGGCAGTGCGGGACTCTTCCATGGGCATTCCAAGTACCCAGGCTCAGAGTTCCCATCCTGCCTCAGCAGGTTAATAACCCGACTAGTATCCATGAGGACATGGGTTCAATCCCTGGCCTCACTCAGTGGGTTAAGGATCCGGCGTTGCCATGAGCTGTGGTGTAGGTCACAGATGCGGCTCGGGTCCTGCATTGCTGTGGCTGTGGTGTAGGTGAGCGGCTGCAGCTCCGATTCAACCCCTAGCCTGGGAACCTCCTGCGGCCCTAAAAAGCAGAATAAGAAGAAAAGTGCCCAGGCTCCCTGTTGACCTGCCTGAGACTTCTCAGGGCTGCACCACAGCCAGATTTTTTTTTTTTTTTTTACTTAATCCTCTTCTCTTTGTGGACGTGTCAGATCTGCCTGCCTGTTCCCGATCTCTCTCCCCTGTGTCTTTGGGGGCATTATCCCTTATAGAAACCTCTGGAGTTCCAACTCTGTCTTAGTGTCTGCTTCCCGGAAGGCCTCAAAGGACACAAAGGTTTAAGTCTGTATGATCTCGGCACGGGAAATTGTTTTCCTCCTTAACATCTGACTTTAGACACTTCTACCCTTCACCCTGCGGAGTGAGTGTACACTAATATAACTGTTTCTTCACAGCAGCCATAAAATTATTTCAGGTCTACTGCAGTGTCGTGAAACTGCCGATGTGCATGTGGCCCATGCCAGCTAAAAGGAACCCTGGGGACGAGAGGGAGTGGCTGTTTTTTTTAGTTAGTAAAGGTGGATTTAAATCAGCCCTGTTCTCATGCAAGTGTGAGTGTGTTTCCTTTTTTCTTTTTTTTTTTGCTCTTTAGGGCCTCACCTGCGACATATGGAAGTTACCAGGCTAGGGGTCGAATTGAAGCTACAGCTGCTGGCCTAAGCCACAGCCACAGCAACGCAGGATCCCAGCCATGTCTGCGACCTACACCCCAGCTCACAGCAACGCCTGATCCTTAACCCACTGCGCGAAGACAGGGATTGAACCTGCGTCCTCATGGAGGCTAGTCAGATTTGTTTCCCCTGAGCCACAATGGAAACTCCAAATCGTTGTCTTTTAAGTGGAAAGTTTGATCCATTTACATTTCTCCTTATTGTGCTATACCTCTTTTCCTCTGTGTGTGATTTTTTTTTTTTTTTGATTGTGAACTATTCACTCCTTTGTCAGTTTGCTGCAGGAGATGTTTGAGTTTCTGCGGTGAAGTTAAATCTCATTAGTGAGTAGTCAGCGTCACTTCTGCTGATCTCTGTGGATCTTTCAACTTGTGACATCTTTAAATGAAAGTTTTTGCTTCATGTTTTTTTTTTTCTTACTACTTATGATGTAGCATGAGTTCAGATCACAAGCCTCAGCGAGGAACCCTTGTGATGACAAATTCTCAGGTGAGATTTTTTTTCCCCGCTACCCTCACCCCTCAGATTGAGACAGGCAGGTCTGGCAGCTCTCTCTTCTGTCTGGCAGGGTCTGTTTCTCACTCCTCCTTACAGAGAGGGTACAGTCCTTTGGGGTTCAGCTCTGTGATGGTATCTACTGTGAAGATTTCAATTTGGGAGTTCCCTAGGCTGTGTCCTGCCTTTATAGCATCTGCATCGTTTAAAGACGAAGCCCCAGTTACCCAGACTTTGAAAGAAACCCTCAGGAAAAACTGGCTTTGATGGATACTTACCACTCCGTGTCCCTGCTTTCCTGTCTTTGGGGACTCTGCAAACTCCTCACCTTTGTGCTGCATCAACAACGTGTTTAAAAGATCCATTCAGGAGTTTCCGTCATGGCTCAGTGGTTAACGAATCCCACTAGGAACCGTGTGGTTGCGGATTCAATCCCTGGCCTCGCTCAGTGGGTTAAGGATCCGGCGTTGCCGTGAGCTGTGGTGTAGGTTGCAGACGCGGCTCGGATCCCACGTTGCTGTGGCTGTGACGAAGGCCGGCGGCTTACGGCTCCTGTTAGACCCCTGGCCTGGGAACCTCCATATGCTGCGGGTGCGGCCCTAGATAAGGCAAAAAAAAAAAAAAGACAAAGGGTGCATTCAAGTATTTCATGCAGCATTTTAGTTGTTTCAGGGCTTGGAGTATTAGGATGTCTGATCCTCCGTGGTGCTAGAACTCGGAAGTCTCTGTGCTACTTCGAACATGAGTGTAGATTGTGCTAAATGTCCTAGAAGTCTGTGCTTAGTCCTCTCCTTCTTTGAACAAAGTCTGTTGTTCTGCAGACTATCAAAGGTTGGCATTATTTCTGGTAGTTATTCTATGAGGTACCTGCCATAGTTGCTTTTGTTCTTTATGGAGCTATTTATGACAAACTTGCATTAAATAAAAGCATTCCTGGAATTCCCTTTGTGGCTTAGCAGTAACAAACCTGACAAGTGTCCATGAGGATGGGGATTTGATCGCTGGCCTCTCTCAGTGGGTTAAGGATCTGGTGTTTCCGTGAGCTGTGGTGTAGTTTGCAGACGCGGCTCCGATCCCACGTTGTTGTGGCTGTGGTGTAGGCCGGCAGCTACAGCTCTCATTCAACCCCTAGCCTGGGAATTTCCATACACCATGGGTGCAGCCCTGAAAAGACAAAAAAAAAAAAAAAAGTATTCCTGATACAAAGACAAAACTTGCTAATTATAATATGGCATCTCATATTTTTACCCATGCTCAAAACCAAACCCACTGACTCTGAGCTCAAAACCCACTCCTCCTCCTTTGTCCCCTGAGTCAGTGACTGAAGGTCCCTCCACTTAGGCAGATCAAAGACCTGAGGACCACCTTCTCCTGAACCGCATCCCCCCACCGCTCAAGTAGCCTGGTCCTGGGTCATTTGATTATATGGCAGATGCGTTCCTGGAGTTTCTCATCCACCTTCGTCCTTCATCCCTGCCCAGCCTGAATTATAATCCTTAGTACAACCGTCCCCCTCATCTCTCATCTAGCCTCCAATTCGGCTTTTGGTAGCGGCACATTATTTGACAAGTAACTCTTCTGACAGTCGTCGGTGTGGTGTTACTATGCCCATGACACAGGCGGAGAGGCTGAGGCTTGTAAAGGTTAAGTGAGAGGCGCAGGGCTAGTCGGTGGTGGAGGCTGACTCCATGCAGTGGTCTAACCTGAGCCTTTATCTTAGTCACCACTCTCTAAATTTGTTT
This sequence comes from Catagonus wagneri, assembly GCA_004024745.2. NCBI lineage: Eukaryota > Metazoa > Chordata > Mammalia > Artiodactyla > Tayassuidae > Catagonus > Catagonus wagneri. The sequence continues at coordinate 485,582 of PVHT021183594.1, forward strand.
CCTTGCCGTCACCCTCACCACCTTTAATTCACAACCGCAGCAGCCAGGGGGAAACTTTCTAAACGGCAACACTGAGAGTCTAAGACCCTCCGGTGGTTCCCCACTGCCTTAGGATAAAGCATCAGCTCTTCAGTAAGGCTCCTGCGAACAGCCTCCGTGGCGTCATTTCCTACTGCGCCCCTTGCGCTGTTCTCCTCTGTGGCAGCCACACTGCGACCTGCTCTCGGTATCTGAAAGGAAGCCCTGCTCTTCCTGACAGAATTGTTTGAAAGTGTGATACGTCATTTTCTACAAGTTTCACTTCACGATCATGCAGCAAGTCGTATTTACAAAAATATAAAGATGCAGCAGCTTCCCAGAAGGCCTTTTTTAAGCTTTTTTAAAAAATTAGAATATAGTTGATTTACGATGTTGTCGATTTCTGCAGCACAGCAGAGTGGCCCGGTCATACCCATGTCTGCGTTCCCTTATGTTAGCGTCTGGCATGTTCTGTCCCAAGAGATGGGATAGAGTTCCCTGTGCTCTACAGTAAGACCTCATTGCTTATCCACTCTAAATGGAATAGTTTGTGTCTACCAACCCCAGACTTCCTGTCCACCCCGCCCCCCCGCCACCCCCAAAGGCTTTCTTAGTCTTTTCATAAGGGAATTACTCTCTTTTAAACAACTGCCCTGTCTTCTCATCATTTCCTCTTCTTTGGTTGTGTCTTGGTCTAAGAATCACACTGGCTGGATGCTCATTGGTTAATGTCTTTGGGTGTGCCTTGAATGATTCTCCAATATCACTTACATCGACTTCAGGAAATTCTGTAATTTGACAAGAATGGCAATTTTATTTTGCAAATGGCAGCAAACACCCAAGAAAGAGGGTGATGGACAAAGCCAGTGGCTACGGTCAGTAGGGAGGGTTCAGCCAGATCTGTGGTCTGGTTAATTCTGTTGGACCCGTGTCAGTTTTCTGGGCTTGGTGAGATGTCCTTAAGTGAGATGTCCCCATTGGGGGAAGTTGCCTGAGGGACACACCACACTCTTGATACTATTTTGGCAACAGTTTATGAGTCTGTAATTATTTCAAAATAAAAACATTTAATGTATTTTGGACATCTTCCATACATACAAATCCCTTTCCTTCTTTTGGATTGTGTTGTAATTTTGTGTGGAATGGATATATATTTGTTTTTTTAGGGCTCCACCCAGGACATGTGGAGGTTCCCAGGCTAGGGGTCGAATTGGAGCTGCAGCTGCCGGTTTATACCACAGCTACAGCAACACCAGATCCAAGCCTCATCTGCAACCTACACCACAGCTCATGGCAACGCCGGATACTTAACCCTAACCCACTGAACAAAGCCAGGGACGCACAGTCTTGACTCCAATATTGATGTCGCCATCCCAGACACTGCCTCATCTCCATCCAGATGTCCTGCAGGCGTCTCCAACGTCACACATGTGCATGAGAGCAGATCCTCACTCTCAGTCATTAAGGAGATGAAAACCGAAGGCACTTCACGCTCACTAGGATGGCCAAAAAGATGAACAGTAATAAGTGTTGGCCAATACATGGAGGAACCAGAAGCCTCATACATCGCTAGCGGGAATGTAAAGCGGTGCAACTTCTTTGGAAAACAGTTTGGCAATTCCTTAGAAAGATACACAGTTATCGTGTGACCCAGCAATTCCACTCTGCCCCAAAGGAAATAGAAAAGTGTCCCCACAAAAGTTTGTACTCAGATATTCATAGCAGCGTTTTTCAAAGTGGCCAAAAAGTAGAAACAAACCAATTGTCCGTCGGTGGATGAGAGGATAAACAAAACATAACATATCCCCATGAGGCAGTGTTATTCACCCACAAAAAATGCAGTGTTGATTCAGGCTGCAACATGGATGGACCCTGATGACATCACCGTGAGTGGGAGAAACCACACACAGAAAGTTACGTATGATATGATTCCATTTGCATGACATGCCCAGGATTGGCAAATGCATGGTCACAGAAAGCAGATTAGCGGTTGCCGGGGGCAGAGAGGAGAAGGAACGGGGAGTGACTGCTGACAGGGTTTCTTCTGAGGATGATGGAAATGTTCTTGAATACATAGTGATGATGGCTGTACAACTTTGTGACAGTACGAACAATCACTGGATTTTATAGTTATGTCAGTTTATCTCAAGTTAAAAAAGAGGTTAAAGTCCCTTTCAGATTTAAAAAAAAACAAACAAAAAATGTATTAGGAGTTCCCTTGTGTCTCAGAAGATTAAGAATCCAGTGTTGTCACGGCTGTGGCTCGGGTTGCTGCTGTGGCATGGGTTCGATCCCTAGCCCAGGAACTTCTGCATGACTTGGGGGCAGCTGAAGAAAAAAAAAAAGGGTAACAAGCTAATGCTTTTCTCCTTCAAACGTATCCAACTACCGCCTTCTTCTCTGTTGATGATAAGCCCATCCATCTGGTACACAGAACCACGCCCTCAGTGAAGCCTGTGGGCTCAACTTTGGAATATACTGCTCCGGACTCGACTGCTTCTTCCCACTTCCACTTTCACCATCCAGGTCTGAGACACGAGCCTGTCATTTGCCTTCCACCGTAGCCCCTCCATGTACCCTCCACCCAGCAGCAAGATGCCCTTCTATTCTACAAGGGCAGGTCACTGCTCTGCTTGCCCACTCTGTTCCAGCCCTGGCGACCTCCCTGCTGGGCCACACGCGTGATCTGCCTCAGGGCCTTTGCACTTGCTGCTCTCTTGGCCTGGAAATTTCTTCCTCTCACTTATCCACATGCCTCTCTCCTTCCCTACCCTCCCTCCCTGCTTTGTTTTTCTCCCTGGCATGTGTGTCTCACCTGAGTGTGAGCTCTCTGGGGACAGGGATGTTTTATATCTTGTCCACTGCGAATCCCCAGGGCCTGGCACCTGCTAGGTGCTGAGTACATGCTTGTTGAACTCATTCATGAGTGAAGTGTGCGCAGATGCTCGGGAGCGCCCCCAAGAGGATGAGGACCAGGAGGCCGCAGGTACAGAATATGTTTCTGGGCTTATAAGATTGGACACCTGTTCTTTCGTATCATCCTCGTGAGAGCTCTGAGAGATAGGCAACTATTTAACCTGTTTTCAGATAAGAAAACTGAAGGTTAGAGATAAACGCTTGGCAGAGTACAAAGTAGCCAGCACAGAGTAAGCCTTCAATTAATGCTAACACCGATATGGTTATAACATAGTTATAATTTCCTCCCACTGTGTAACCGCCATTCAGTTCATCTCAGCAGTCACCAGTGGTACATGTCACCAGTACCCTTCAATCAGAGACCAGCTGCTGCCTCGCCCATGCACGGAGCTTGGGGATTTCCCCCTCCCTGCCCTCGCGCCTGCCAATCCGCCCACCTGGAATTCCCTCACCCATCTCTCTACTTGTCAGTCGCCCTAAGTCTTGAAGTGTCAAGACCTGACTTCACCTCTGCTTCCTCCAGGAAGGCCTCTCAGATCAACGCACCCACTGCTCACCACTTCCGTAGTCTCCTCACCTCTGCTCCTTGCCCCCTTGCAATCCTGGACAACATTGTAGCTTTATTTGAAGCTTGACGTCTAACAAGCGTTTTCACAGATTAATTAGTACACGTTGGGCAGCCAGGGTCAACCTCTCCCAAGCTGTGTGACCTGGGGCAAGTGAATTGACTTCTCTGAGCTTCACCCATAGAAATGGAAGTAGAAACAAGTCCCACCACTTGGAGTTGCCATGGGGCTCAAATGAGGCATGAAGAGAATGAATGAGACACCTGCCCAGCACAGAATAAGGGTCCGGTACCAAATAGGATCGATTATTATGGTCTCAAACTTGCCCCGACAGTAGATACTTTGATCTCCATTTGGCAGAAGAGGAGATCAAGCAGCACAAGGCTGGAGCGACTTGTGTAGTTCACAGTCAGGAGCTGGAAGCCAGCTTCCTGCCTTTCAGCGCCACTTCACTTTATCTTTTTAGGGATTCCGTTTCTGAAATTTCGCTTGATGCTGGCATGCGTCTCATTCTCAGCCCACAGTGATGACAATGTCCCCTGCTTCCTGGGCCCTCCTGGCTTTCAAAAGAACAGTCATAGAGATTTTCACACTTGAGTCACCCAGCAACCTTACAAGGTGGGTTAGGCATATCCTCGTTTTGAGGATAGGAAGACTGAGGCTCAGAGAGGCAGAGCCACCTGCTCGTGATCTCACAGCAAACAAGTGGAAAAGCCAGCATTAGGACTAGCCCCGCAGTCGCCCTTCACAAACCCACACACCTTCTCTTTTCCCCTCACCTCTACCACCAAAAAGTTTTGCATTCAGCCAGTGTTCAGTGAGTGTTTTTCTGACCCTGCCCCCCCCCGTCAGGTTGGGTGATAATAAATGTATGTGATGACCTTCACAGGGACACTGGGAAGGGGGGTGGAGTTGAGATGTTGCCGTGGACTCACTGAATCCTGGAAATTCCTTGTCCCCAAGCCTGGCTCAGCTAGGATTCTTCCGGGAAGGAGGTGGTAATTCTAAGTATCCAACATATTTTGGGAGAAAGTGTTTCAAAAACAACTTTTGTTTTTCGTGGAACTTCCTCCCAAGATGGAGAAACCACAGGGGTGAGTTCTCCTTTCTGAATAAATGCATGAATCTGCTTCTCCAAATCTGAACTGTGCAGGGGACAGAGATCACCCCCATTCCAGCAAGTCCGGTTTCTCCCGTCTAGGAAGCAGCCTCACTGAATGCCCACTGTTCTTCAATCAACAAACACATGGCAGCAGAGCCTGATGGGAGAGGGAGAATGTGGTTGGCCTGCAAAATGATTTTTTTTTTTAATGTGAAAAAATATTCTCGGGGGGAATGTGAGGTGCTGAATTATACCCCCTCTCCAAATTCATGTGTTGAAACCCTAACCCCCTGGACCTCGAATGTTCACAGACGGAGTCTTTAAAGAGGTAATTAGGTTAAAAGGAACTCATTGAGGAGCCTGAATCCAACGTGACTGGTGGCCTTATGAGAACAGGAAATTAGAACACAGACATGTACAGACTGAAGGCAGGGAGAAGGTGGCTGTCTGCAAGCCAAGGAGAGAGGCCTCAGAAGAAACTAGCCCTTCTGACACCTTGATCTTGGGCTTCTAACCCCAGAATTGTGAGAAAATCAGTTTTGGTTGTTGAAGCCACCCAGTGGAAAGCATAGTTCGAGTTATGACAGGCCTAGCAAACTGACCCGGAGGCAGTGTCCCATCCACTTGGACACTGTCTCCACCACTCCCTAATGCCAGCACCCTCCTGCTTTACTCATTTACACTGCCTCTTTTTTGTTGATAGTGTTGAGCTATACTTACGAAAGGTTACTTGTGGAAAGTAAAAGAAAGTGGCTACTCTTTTTTCCTCCAGTTTTTAAAAATTGTAATAAAATGCACACAACATCTGTCTTAACCTCATAACCATTTTTAAGTATACTGTTCAGTGATATTAAATATATTCCTTACATTGTGTTACCATCACCATCAGCCACCTCAGAACACGTTTCACCTTGGAAAACTGAAACTCAAATCCATTAATAACTCCCCACTTCCCACTTGCCCCTAACCTCCGGCAACTACCATTCTACTTTTCTATGAATTTGACTATTCTAAGTACTTTACCTAAGTGGAATCATACAGGATTTGTCTTTTTCTGACTGGTTTATTGCACTTAACCTAGTATCCTTAAGTTTCATCCATGGTGTAGCATGGGTCAGAATTTCCTTCCTCTGTAATATTCCATTGTAGGTATTTTGCTTATTTAGTCATCCGTCAGTAGACACAGGCTGCCTCCAAGTTTTAGCTCTTGTGAATAATGCTGCTGTGATGAGCATAGAGACGATCTCTTTGAGACCCTGCTTTCAGTTCTTTTGGTTATATAACCAGAAGTGGAATTGCTAGATCATGTGTCGTTCTATTTTTAATGTTTTTGAGGAACTGCCATACTGTTTTCTACATTGGCTGTACCATTTTATGTTCCTAGCAACAATTCACAAGGGCTCCAATTTCTCCGTATCCTTGGCATAGGTTTTCTTTTTTTTTTAAATAGTAACCATCCGAATGGGTATGAGGTGGTATTTCTCTGTATCTTGATTTGCATTTCCTTAATGGTTAGTCATGTGAGCTCATTTTCACATGCTTCTTGGCCATTTGCTTATACTCTTTGGAGAACTGACTAAATTCTTTGCCAATTTTGGATTGAGTCATTTGCGTTTTTTATGGTTGAGTTTTAGAAATTTTCTGTGTAATCTGGATATTAATTTTTTTATCATATATATGATTTGCAAATATTTTCTCCCGTTCTATGAGTTGCTTTTTAATTTGTTGATAATGCGTTTTTTTTTTTTAAGAATCGCATCCGTGGCGTATCGAAGTTCCCAGGCTGGGGGTGGAATAGGAGCATTAGCCGCTGGCGTACACCACAACCACAGCAATGCAGGATCCAAGCCACGTCTGTGACCTACATCACAGCTCATGACAATGCTGGATCCTTAACCCACTGAGCGAGGCCAGGGATTGAGCCTGCATCCTCCTGGATGCTAGTCAGATTTGTTTCCGCTGCACCACGATGGGAACTCCCTATAACGCCTTTTGATACACAATTAAATTTTTTTTCATGAAGTTCAATTTGTCTGTTTTTTGGCTATTGTTGCTCATGCCTTTGGTGAAATCATTGTCAAATTCAATGTTGTGAAGTTTTGCCCTATGTTTTTTCTTCCAAGAGTTTTATAGTTTTAGGTGTTATGTTTTGGTCCTTGATACACTTTGAGTTAATTTCTACATATGGTGTTGGGTGAGGGTCCAACTTTATTCTTTGGCAAGTGGATATTTAGTTTTTCCAGCACTATTTGATGAAAAGACTCTCTTTGCTCTGTTGACTATCTGGGCCCCCTTGTCAAAAATCACTTGGCCCTATGTATGAGAGTTTATTTCTAGGTGCTTTATTTTATTCTGTTGATCTATATGTCTGTCTTCATGCCAGTATCACACTTTCCATTACTGCAGCTTTGTAGGAAGTTTTAAAATCAGGAAGTGTGGGTTCTCTAGCTTTGTTCTTTTTTTTTTTTTTAAAGACTGTTTTGGCTCTTTGAGGGTCCCTTGACAATCCTTACAAATTTTAGTATGGATTTTTCAATTTCTGCACACACAAAAAAAGGCCATGGGGATTTTAATAAGAATTACACTGACTCTATATATTGATTTGCATAATGTTGACATCTTAACAATAGTAAGTCTTGCAGTCCATGAACATGGGATGTATTTCCTTTTATTTATGTCTTCTCTGATTTCTTTCAGCAATGTTTTGAAGTTTTGATTAGACACATCTTTCTCCTCCTTGGTCAAATTAATTCCTAAGTGTTTCATTCCTTTTGAAGCTATTATGTTCTTTTATTAATTTCTTTTTGGATCATTCCTTGTCAGTATATGGAAAACAATTGATTTTTGTGTATTGGTTTTTTTTCTTTTTCTTTCTTTTTTTCTTTCTTTCTTTTCTTTTTTGGCCGCCCCATGAGTGAGGCCAGGGATCAAATCTGGGTCCTCATGGATCCTAGTCAGATTCATTTCCGCTGAGCCCACAACAGGAACTCTGGAAATAGTATTTTTGTTGATGTAATGAAGAGTCTTGAGATGAGCTCAGCCTGTGGTTGGGGTGGGCCCTAAATGTAATGATTAGTGCCCCAGCAGAGGAAGAACGGGAAGATCTGAAACACAGAGGCCAGAGCCAAGGCCAAATAAAGACAGAGGCAGAGACTGGAGCTGTACGGCTCCAGCAAGGAATACCAAGGATTTCTGGCAGACAGACACCGGAAATGAGAAGGAAACTTCTCACCCAGAAGGATCAAGGGAGGGAGCAGGGCCCTGCTGACACCTTGATTTTGGACTTCCAGCCTCCACGGCTGTGAGAACACATTTCTGTTGTTACTATGCCCACATTCCATGGAAATGTGTTCCGGCAGCCCTGGAAGCTCAAGGTAGACCTAGTTTCACACTTGGGCAAGCTGCTCTGTTTCTAGACTCCTTTGTTCCCAACTCCACGCAATGAAACAGAGAAACGTCTCTTGCAGCTTTGGCTGCACTTCAGAGTGCACGGCAGTCCACGCAGGGCTGACTGAAACCCAGACGACTGGTCCCCAGCCCCGAACTTTCTGGATCAGTATGTCCGGTGAGGCCTGTATTTTTCTCCGTGATGCTGATGCCGCTGGTCTCAGGAATACGGACAGAGAACCACTGCCATGGAAGATCCAAGGCCTGGGCCACTTGGAGAAGAGTAAACTCCGGAGAAACTCAGCAGGGCTGGGGGAGAGGGAGAGAGGCCACACACGGGAACACCACTGGGTGGTGAGCTGTGTGGGGAAGGGTTTCAGTAGAGCATTTCGAAGAGGAGTTTTCAATCAGGGATGCCTTTGCCCTCAGGGCTAATTTCTGGAGACATTTTTGGTTAATACAGCTGGAGGATGTGCTGAGTAAAGGCCGGGGATGTCTCTTGAGCGTCTTGTCGTGTATGGTACAGACCCCATGGCCAAGATTACCTGGCCCTGAACTTCAGTAGTGACAAGATTGAGCCCGAATTTAGACCAGTGGTTCCCACATCTGGCTGCATATTTGAATCACCTGGGAGGGCTTTTAAACCATCTGGTACCCAGGCTACATCACAGTCTCAGGGATGGGACACGGGGTGGGTCATGGTGACCCAGGATGCTCTGAGCAGCCAAGGCGAGACCCACTGATGGAGAGAGTTGAGAGCCGTGTGTATCCACACACGGACCACGCAGGGACCTTATTAAAGGCAGATCCTAATTCAGTGGGTCTGGGATGGGGCCTGAGAGTCTGCATTTCCAGCAAGCTCCCAGGTGATGCTGATGAGGGCACTGGGGACCATGCCGGAGAGCTGGGGCCTGAAGTGGGTCACTGCGATCTCCTTGAAAGTTAGCAAGATGTTTCTAAATCCTTTCTCCACCCTGTGCAGTGTAAATCTACCCACATGTCTTGTTTTTGACCAGCAAACATTCGGGAAGAGGACACACCTTCTCTCCTAATCCCTGTGGGAGGGTAAGGACCTCGCTGTGTGGGCACCTCGCTTTGCACCACTGCCTCCCGTCATAAAGGTGCCGAAGTTTGTTTCTCCCCCTGACAACTGCCCGTTAACAAATCCAGGTGATCTGATGACATGGACAAGCCCCCTTCCCACACGGCAGTGCTCCTCCGTCAACAGACCCGGCCTTTAAAAGTCTCCAGCCCTGGCAGTTCCCGTCATGGCTCAGTGGTTAACGAATCCAACTAGGAACCAAGAGGTTGCGGGTTCGATCCCTGGCCTCGCTCAGTGGGTTAAGGATCCAGCGTTGCTGTGAGCTGTGGTGTAGGTCGTAGACGCGGCCTGGATCCTGCATTGCTGTGGCTGTGGCGTAGGCTGGTGGCTGCAGCTCCTGTTAGACCCCTAGCCTGGGAACCTCCATATGCCGCAGGTGCGGCCCTAGATAAGGCAAAAGACCAAAAAAAAAAAAAAAGGTCTTCAGCCCCGGAGTTCCCATTGTGGCTCAGTGGTTAATGAATCTGACTAGTATCCATGAGGATGCGGATTCAATCCCTGGCCCTGCCTGGTGGGTTAAGGGTCTGGCATTACTGTGAGCTGTGGTGTAGGTCACAGATGCAGCTCAGATCTGGCACTGCTGTGGCTGTGGCATAGGCCAGAGGCTATAGCTCCGATTCAACCCCTAGCCTGGGAACCTCCGTATGGCACGGGTGAGGCCCTAAAAAGACAAAAAAAGACCAAAAAAATACAAAAATGAAATAGAAAATAAAAGTCTCCAGCCTTGTATTTCAGGGAAACTGAGTCCCTTTTCCCCGTCGCAATAGTCGCAATAGCATCACTGAATGAAACCTGGTGTCGCCACTTGAACTGGTGTCTGGCTTTGTTGATCTCTGATGGAGGGAGTTCAGTCTCCCCCACCTTCTGATTTCCTGTCGGGGTCCCCCATTGGCCAATGGAAGCTGGAGGGCTTGGGAGCCTGCCTGCTGATGTGGCCCTTAAGGGTCAGCACCCTACGCAGAGAGGGGGCTGGGGAGCGATGAAGGTAAGAGGGTCCCTCCAGAGGCCAACGGGAGGGCACGCTCCGTGTCCTCGGGTCCTCCCGTTGCTGTCCAAGAGCAGGTGTGTCCTTGCTTTATCTAGGCATCGTCCTGAGAGACTCCCCACCGCCTCTGTACCGTCCGGGGACCGTGCTCCAGGCATCAGATGGGCCCCCACTCCTGCCCACTGTATTTCAGCTGGACTAAGACATCCTGCCTCTCCGGGGGGCGGCTTCTTTGTCTTCTCCTTCTCCCCCGCCGCTTTCTTTTTTCATGAAAGTATAGTCGATTTACAATGTCGTGCCAGTTTCTGCCGTACAGCATGGTGACGTTCTTTTTCTCATCCTAACTTCCATCACGTCCTCTCCCAAGAGACTGGGTATCCTGCCGCGCTGTGGAGTAGGCCCCCTGCTCATCGCCTCTAATGGAACAGTTTACATCACAGCATCACACCCCCAAACTCCCCCGTGGTTGCAGCCTAACTTCCTGGCTTTGTCTTTCTAGGGCATTCCTGACGTTACACAAACAAGACATTCCATCCAAGCCCTCAGGCCACACAAGTTCTGGCTTTGCAGTTACTGTGTCTGGCCAGTGCTCGGATCCCAGACAAGAGAAGTCACAGCCCTAGCCAACCTCAGCTTTCGGTTTCAGGGTGAGTACGGGCGCTCGCGGCCAAGCTGAGAGCAAGAACGTGTCTGCTGGTTCTACAACCTAAGGAAACCCCCTAAAACTCCCAGCGGGTGTCAGCGGGGGAGGCGCGAGGGCTGCACGAGGAAGGCCTGTGGGCCCCGCCGCCAGGCTCCCCCTCACTCCAGATTCGAGAGTGTGTTTCTCTCTGGGCTTGTCCCCAGCCTGGGGTCTCCCAGCCTTCTGGACCTTCCCGCCTCCTCCGCCGAAAAAGGGGTTCCTGAGAGGTGGGGTTCTTGAGCGGTGAGGCAGCCTGCTTCCTTCTAGAAGCTTCCCTGGCTCTTCCCACGACGCTGACGACACAGAAGACATTGCTGTGCCCTGGGCTCCTGGAAGGGTTCCTCTGCGCCTGGAGGGCCGAGGGCCCCTGTGCCGGGAGGGGGCGCGGAGTCCTGGTCGGGAACGACAGGCCGCCACCGCTCCCCAGGTGGAGGACATTTTAAATTCAGAAAGGAACTGGAAATTGTGCCATTAAGGCAAAACAATATTTCCCCTTGAAGGAGGGGGATGGAGGGCCGGCAATAGTCTGCTCCTTGATCTGGGTGCTGGTGACATGGCGCTGCTCATTTTGTGAAAACACACTAAATTGTACATTTATTTATTTATTGGGGGTTTTTTTGGTATTATTTTTTTAAGGCCACACCCATGGCATATGGAAGTTCCTAGGCTAGGGATTAAGTTGGAGCTGTAGCTGCTGGGCCTATACCACAGCCACAGCAACGCCAGATCCGAGCTGCATCTATGACCTACATCACAGCTCACGTCATCGCCAGATCCTTAACCCACTGACCTGGGCCACGGATAGAACCCTCAACCTCATGGGTATTAGTCGGGTTCGTTTCTGCTGCAACACGATGGGAACTCCAAAAAATCTAGGGCTTTGATCTACACTCATTGACAGGCAAGTTAGACTTTAAATTTTCTCAACTAATGCAGTTCTATAAGAAAATGAGGAAATCATTGAGACGAAGAATCGTAGTGAAAATGTACGAAAAAATGGAAGGAGGAAAAGGAAGAAAAAAATAAAATTGCAACAACTGAATTCATTCAAGAATGGGGAAGATGGGGCAAAACGATAATTGCAATGGAGCAGTAGGTGACCAAAATCAAATAAATTGTAGTTCATTCAATGAGCAAATATTTTCTATTGGCTAAGCACCAAATGTTGATATAAGGGCTTGTGATTCATCAGTTTCTTAAAAATATTTTTGAGTGGAATGAATATTCCTAGAAAACAACCCTCAAACCTCAAGGAAGTCTTTGTCCGTTGTTTGTAAACTGTATTTTCTTATATTGTTTTAATGTTGTATTGAGTCTTCCACTACTGGTTTAAAATTACATGTATTTTGAGTTTCATTCAAAGTTTGGGTTTTGGAGTTCCCGTCGTGGCTCAGTGGCCAACGAATCTGACTAGGAACCATGAGGTTGCGGGTTCGATCCCTGGCCTCGCTCAGTGGGTTAAGGATCCAGCGTTGCCGTGAGCTGTGGTGTAGGTTGCAGACGCGGCTCGGATCCCGCGTTGCTGTGGCTGTGACGTCAGCCGGCAGCTACAGCTCCTGTTAGACCCCTAGCCTGGGAACCTCCATATGCCGCGAGTACGACCCTAGGAAAGGCAAAAAGACAAAAAAAAAAAAAGGTTTGGGTTTTATCAGAGTACCTGTTGTGGTGCAGTGACAACGAATCTGACTAGTCTCCATGAGGACGCGGGTTTGATCCCTGGCCTTGCTCAGTGGGTTAAGGATCCAGCGTTGCCATGAGCTGCGGCAGTGATTGCGGATGAGTCTCGGATCTGGCGTTGCCGTGAGCTGTGGTGTAGGTCACAGATAAAACTCAGATCCAGCATTGCTGTGGCTGTGGTGTAGGCGGGGAGCTGCAGCTCCCATTGGACCCCTAACCTGGGAATTTCCATATGCCTCGGGTGCAACCCTAAAAAAAAAAAAAGTTTGGGTTTTCTTCTTATGTTCATAGAAGACATATTTGAATAAAATCTGAGCTTTTCATTTGGGGGAAACAATCTAGGGCTTTGGAGAACAGTCTGGCAGTTCCTCAAAAGATAGATAAAGAAACCACATGACCCAGCAATCCCGCTCCTAGGTATATACCCAGCAGAACTGAAAAAAAATCCACACAAAAACTTGTACAGAAATGTTCACAGCAGCTTATTCATAAGAGCCCCAGAGTGGAAACAACCCAAATGTCCACCCAGGGATAAATGGATAAGTCAAATGTGAATACACGGAGTGGAATATTACTCAGCCTTTAAAAGGAGTGGAGCACTGGCATGTGCTCCAACGTGGATGAACCTTGAGGATGTCACGCTAAGTGAACGAAGCCGGTCACATGGGACCACATACTGTATGATTCTGTTTATGCAGAGTGTCCAAACAGGCAAGTCCATAGAGACAGAAAGTTGGTCAGTGGGTGCCTAGGGCTGGGGAGGATGAGGGTTTGAGGTAACAATGAATTAGGCATACGAGTTATCTCAGACCGATGGAAATGTCCTAAAGTTGACTGTGGGGATGGTTCATATACTAAGAGCCGCTGAATTGTGTACTTTAAGTGGATAAATTATACGGTGTGGGAAATGCATCTCAATAAAGCTGATATAATAATTCAGTAGGGCATAAGCATTAGAAAGGGCACCAGACCATCAGAATGAACACCAGCTGGTGGAGTTGGCGTTGTGGCTCAGTGTGTTAAGAACCCGACTAGTATCCACGAGCTTGCGAGTTCTATCCATGGCTTTGCTCAGTGGGGTAAGGATCCTGCGTTGCCATGAACCACGGTGTAGGTCACAGATGCGGCTCGGATCTGGTGCTGCTGTGACTTTGGTATAGACGACAGTTGCAGCTCCAATTCCACCCCTAGCCTGGGAACTTACATATGCTGCATGACCCTAAAAAAAAAAAGAGATAGAGTGAAAAGAAAAGAGAAGAAAAGAAAAGAAAAAAGAATGAACACTAGCAGGCACACCCACAGGACCCGGCTGGTGCCCACCAGGGAACCCCAGCCATCCTGCAGACACGGTTTCCCAGGCCCTGGAAGACATGAGAACACAAACGGGCTGAGTATCTTGAAGACAGGAAATGGAAATAAAATGGGGCCCAACCAGGAGTTCCTGCCGCTCAGTGGTAACGAACCTGTCCAGTGTCCATGAGGACTCGGGTTCGATCCCTGGCCTCACTCAGTAGGTTAAGGATCTGGTGTTGTGTTGCTATAAGCTGTGGTGTAGGTCACAGATGTGACTTGGATCTGGCGTTGCCATGGCTGTGGTGTAGGCTGGCAGCTGTAGCTCTGATTCAACCCCTAGCCTGGGAACTTACATGTGCCTCAGGTGTGGCCTTAAAAAAATTAAAAAAAAAAAAAAAATGGGGGCCCAACCACTGTGCTTCCTAGAAAGGGATCCTGATAAGGAGGTGAGTGGAAAGAGTTTATTTGGGAAGGGTGAGGGAGCTGGGTCGTTTATCCTCCACCGAGGGGCTGCTCCCGGTGCAGGAGGAAGCTTCCAAAGGGCTGGTTGCTCCCGGCTGACGTGATTATCAATTTCTTACATGCCTTTATTCATGCACCTTTTTTTTTTTTTTGTGGAATGTTTTACATCATTTTAATCCTTGCTTGTTGCTTCTTTTTTTTTCTTTTTTACTTTTAAATGATTCTTATTTTCCATTATAGCTGGTTCACAGTGTTCTGCCACTTTTCTACTATACAGCAAAGTGACCCAGTCACACATACACATATCCATTCTTTTTCTCACATTATCCTCCATCATGCTCCATCACAAGTGACTAGATCTAGTTCCCAGTGCTATACAGCAGGATCTTATTGCTTATCATTCAGGCAACTTCTGTTTACTGAGCACCTCTATGTGCCATATCCTCGTGGGGGGAGTCACTGAGGAGGAAACAAACTCAGCCTGACCTCAAAAGACTCTCACAATGAGCCTGTAGTGCCCACAAGCCACATGGGAAAATCCTTCTCTTAGAATTCTTCACAGAAGTTTCTTCTGTTAGACTCGTGCCTCCCTGAGGGTGGGGACCGGTGGAGGATCCGTCTTCCATCATCAGCACCAACTGCCTGAATCCCAGACTCCCGCCCCACTCCGCACACTGCCCAGGTGCAGCCCTGCCCCTCTTTTCTGACGTCCACATGGCTCGAGTAGGCACCCGCGGGCCCCGGCTCCCCACAGTGGGGATTCCTTCCTCTAGCAGCGGCCAGGGTGGGGTGCGGCCGGCTGGGCGGAGCATCCACCATGAGGCTTGGGGAACCCTTAGACCAGCTCGTCCTGGTTGGCTGGGATCGTTGTGGCTTTAGCACCGCAAGTCCTGCACCCTTGGAACCCCCTCAGCCCAGGTTAGTGGGTCACCCTAGATCTCTGACCCTAGCTTGGTCCCCAGCCCCCACCTCAACCAGGACTTCCCACTGGCATCACCATGGGTGAGGGCCCATGCACTCTTTCATTCATCCATCAATTCTGTACAGAGAATATCACGGATCAGGGGTTTTCCTGGGGCTGGGGATGCAGGGTGGGGCAAAGACGACAGTTAGGGCCAGCTGTCATTCAAGTGGGGGACACAGACAGGAAATAGGTCACCTACCCACTTTCCGGTGAAGATGCTTCGTAGAGTGACGGGTTGAGTGAACTGGGGTCTGAGGGATGCAGAGCCACGTAGAGATGGGGCTTGTTTCCTGTGGCTGCTGTAAGAAACTGCCACCAGCTGGGTGGCTTCGAACAACAGGGAAGTGTCCTCTTATACTTCCGGAGGCCAGACGTCTGAAATCAAGGTGCTGGCAGCACTGCTTCCCTCTGAGGCTCTGGGAGAGAACCTGTCCCCTGACTTCTCACTGCGGGGCGGCCGTCAGTCCTTGACTTGGGGAAGCACGATTCCATCTCTGCCTCTGCCCGCGCTGGCGCTCGCCTCTGCCCGCTCTGGCGCTCGCCTCTGCCTCTGGGTCTCCACATGGCCTCCTCCCCTCTCTCTCTTCTTCTTTCCTTCTTCTTTTTCTTTTTTTTTAGGGCCATACCTGCGGCATATGGAGGTTCCCAGGCTAGAGGTAATTGGAGCTGCAGCCGCCGGCCTACACCACAGCCACAGCCACGCCAGATCCAAGCCGCATCTGCAACCTACACCACAGCTCACAGCAACCCTGGATCCTTAACCCACTGAGCAAGGCAGGGATCAGACCCACATACTCATGGATACTAGTTGGGTTCTTAACCGGCTGAGCCACAACGGGAACTCTCCTCTTCTTATAATGACACTTGTCGCTGGATTTAGGGTCTGCCAGAGTCATCCGGGATGATCTTATTTCCAGATCCTTAATTACATCCTCCAAAGGCCCTTTGTCCAGATAAGGTCTCGTTCTCAAGTTCCAGGGGTTAGGACTCAGATATGTCTTTTCTGGGGCCACAAGTCAACCTCCTACAGATCTGATGGGCAGGGAGGACTTTCAAAGGTGTGAATAATTCTAGATGTCACCTCCCAGGCAAGGATGTAGGGGGAAGGCCGGAAGCCCTGCCGGGGGGCATACAGGGAAGCACTGAGCAGTGGGGCCCTGAGACCCCACCCCCCTGGGGACCTCTCGGAGCCCACGCAGACCCAGAGCCTGGGAGTTACGCACCCACCTGGGGGCGGAGGGTTCTGGGGCACTTAGACCCCAACTCCTGAAAGTCACTGGTACGGGGAGCTCCCCAAGTTTACCGCCCCACCTGCGGGCTTGGAGGCTTCTGGAGGAGAGAGGAGCCCCAGCAAAGAATGGAAGGTGTTCACAGGCTTAGGAACCACGGGTGCCCAGCGGGGCTGGTGGAACATTAACCGTGGCTCTTCCAGGAAGTGCCACTTGAGCAGCCACGTGAAGGATGTGAAAGAGCTGGCCTGTGATGAGCATGTCAGGACACATGGAGGGCACGCCAGGCACAGGAGACAGCAAAGAGTCCCTGAGGCAGGCAGGGACAAGGACAGCCAGGATGGTGGTGTGGCTGCGGTCCCCCGGGGCAGGGGGCGGGGCAGGAACCAGGTGGGGGGCTCTCCTGGGCGCATCAGAGCTGGAATCTGACTGTGTGGACAGTGGGAGCCTTTGGGGAGTTTTAAGCAGGAGTCCAACAGGATCCAGTTACTGTTTGACAACAATCTCATCTCGACTGAGGGCCAGAGGGTGGGGTCAGGAGCAAAGCGGAGAAAATGAGCTCTGCAGGGCCTGACTCTGTCTCACCCAGCTGTGTGGCCCCAGGCCAGTGCCTTCCCTTCTCTGGGCCTCAGCTTCCCATCTGAAAAATGAGGCCAACAAACTAGGCCTTGTCTGTTCCAGAAGGATGTCCAGTGACTCCTGTGTGGTCCCATGAGCCAAGTGCCCTGGCTGTGTTGGAAACAAGGGTCTTTTTATTTTTTCCAAGTCCGCTCCTGTGACTTATGGAGGTTCCCAGGCTAGGGGTCGAATCAGAGCTGCAGCTTCCAGCCTATGCCACAGCCCCAGCCATGCTGGATCCAAGCTTCATCTGTGACCTACACCACAACTCGCAGCAACACCGGATCCTTAACCCACTGAATGACGCCAGGGATTGAACCTGCATCCTCACAAATACTATGCCGGGTCCTTAACCCACTGACCTGCAATGCGGGCTCCAGAAGGAGGGGTCTTGACACAGCCCCTCAGGCTGGCGTAGCCATGCCTGGACCAACCAAATTCAGGGTGGGACCTTTCGCAAGGTTCCTGCTGGGTGGCTGGGTATTCCTAAAGTGAACTGAGCTAAAGTTATGAATTAAGAATACTGCATCCTGGAGGCATGAAGACCCCAAAAGGCTGAGAAATGAAGATTGAATCTTCAAGGTACTTTGGCAACACCCAACCAGCCCTGGCGTTGATGGGTTTTTCTGGGCTCTTAAAGGCAGGAGCTAAAGCTGGTTATTCTTTGTAGCTAGCAGCATGGCACTTACTCAACATTCACATCTGAACGTAGAGAAAGCTGCCCTGAATTCTGAGAAGGCCATGCAACTGAAAATGCTTGGTTTTCCCCAGAAGGAGTCCAAGTGTCGTCATGTTTCAGTTAATGACTCAAATCTCAATATGGCTGACCCCCCCAACCTGGCTACTAGGGGGTCCACCATCGATACCTGTTTCTCAAGGGCTTACGTGTACCAGGCATGACGCTAAGCCCTTTTCATGATGAGGGACCATCGTTCCCATTTTACAGTTGAGAAGATGGGACCTCAGAGACATTAACCCACCTTAGCAAAGGTGCTGACAGATATCCATCAAAAGCTATCTTCTCCATTCTCTATAAAGACAGGACTGTAGTCAAGCACCCAGCTGGACCACATTTCCCAGCCTCCCTTGCATTTGCCTCGTTGTCTCTTCTGGGTCCTTTAAGAGAGGTGATCTCGGAGTTCCCGTTGGGGCTCAGTGGTTAATGAACCCAACTAGTATCCACGAGGACATGGGTTCAATCCCTGGCCTGCTTCAGTGGGTTAAGGATCCAGCATTTCTGTGACCTATGGTGTAGGTCGTAGACACAGCTCGGATCCCGAGTTGCTGTGGTTGTTGCTGTGCCACAGCTGTAGCTCCGATTCGACCCCTAGCCTGGGAACCTCCATATGCTGCAGGTGTCACCCCCCCTCAAAAAAGGGACAGCTGATTTCCCTCCCTCCCCGCCCTCCTTCCCCTCCGCCTTCTGGGTGTAGAAGAGAGCAAGGTCCAAGGTCAGAGGAGCCGTGAAATAGATCCTGGGTTCTTCCAAGCAGAGAACTGCCCTGCCAGCCGGGACACCAACCTAGGGCTATTTAAGTGAGCAGGAGATAAATTTTTATTACATTAAGGGCTCAGGAAAATGTCAGGTCTACTTGTTAGAGCCACACAGCGCAAGCTAATTCTTGCTGTTCAGAGTTAAGGCAGAGCTGGAATTAGAACCAGGTCGTCGACGCCAGGATCTGCTGTGGTGTGTGGCCATGAGATTGACTTCACAAGCACTGACGTCAAGCTTCGGTTCATTCTCCCCTGTCTGCTGGCCTCAGCCATCCTCAGCTGCTGCTGGGTTTAGAGTCAGGGGTGCAGAGGGTGGGCTCAGGGCCATTTCACCACTGCCACCATCCATGGAGCAGGACAGGGCACAGGGAGCCCTGGTGGTGCGCCTGCCAAGCTGGGATTTCTAGCTCCAACCATGACGGTCAAGGCTGCCATCCACCACCTGGTCACCAGCTGCCCCCCCCCATCGCCCCCTGCCCCTGGGGAAGATGTCTGTGTGCCTCTTTGTGTTACACTCCCGGGAGGTGCTCCACAGGCCTGGGCCCCCAGGCAGTCTGCACACAAGCATTTAAGTGCCCAGGTGACTGGGGTGGGGGCCGATTCTGCTCCTGGAGCACTGCTGCTCCCTGCCCCCTGCCTTCAGTGCTGAGTCAGATTCACTCTAGGACCCCAGTTTCCTACAAGTATCCTCAGTCCTGGCGCCCCTTCCTGCTGCAAGTGCTGCCTGTCCTGAACTGTGGTCTCGGAGCTGGGAGTCCTGTTCCTCCCTGGGCTCCTCTGTAGGTGATGCTGGCAGGTATAAGGACTCTGCACACCTCCATCTGTCGACAGCCCTTCAGTGCCAGCCGGGTCGGGTACCCGTGGATGGGGGGTGGGGGGGTATGGCCCACTCCTGCCTTGGCAGCTCCAGTCCACTAATGTGGCCCGTGTGGACATAATGGAAGACTCTGAGGAGTTCCCTGGTGGCTCAGCAGGTTAAGGAGCTGACGTTGTCACTGCTGTGACTCAGGTTCAGTCCCTGGCCCAAGAACTTCCGCATGCCACAACTGCCCCCCCAACAGAAAAAAAGAACAAAAAAGGAAGGCACCGAGAGGTCAACCACCCCAAGCAAGCGGGTGGCAGACGTGGGCTGAAGGTTCTGCTTTCAGTGCTTCCAGTGGACGGTGGGCAGCAGGTGCCTGTGTCCCTCAGATCCCTTTCCCACCTTCGCATCCACCAGCCCCCCGCGAGCTCCCCCTCCCAGCAGCGCCACCTGCCCCTCTTTGCTGGAAGACAACCTACGCGGCTGGAACCCCCTTGGCCTGTGTATGCCCAAGGCCAGAAGTGCCTGTCCCTTCCAGGGGTCACCCTTAACCAATGGCTGATGCATGGGAGGTGGGGTGGTGTGGAAACACTTCACTCTCTCGCCCGAGGGGGGACGGAGTGAGACACAGCTACCTTCCGTTTGGGGCTAAATTATGTCCCCGCCCATCACCAAAGCCATATGTTAAAGTCCTAACCCCTAGGATTAGAATGTGACATTAGGAAATAAAGCTGTGGTCGATGTAACTGTTTAAGATGAGGTCACACCGGGGTAGGGTGGGCCTTCAACCCAGCATGACTGGTGTCCCTGTAAAAAGGGGAAATTTGGACACAGCCATGCGAACAGGGAGAATGCTACGGCCACGTGATGGCTGGAGTTAGGCTGCCCCAAGCCTGGGAACCGCCAGAAGCCAGGAGAGAGGCCCCTCTGGTGCCCCAGGGTGTCGACTCCTTGACCTTGGACTCCTGGCCCCCAGAACCATGAGACGAAACATTTCTGTTGTTTAAGCTGCTCCACGGGTGACACTTCGTTGTGGCAGCCCTGGGAAGTGACACACCTGCTGTGGGACTTGGCCTGACATCTCACGCCCGCGCGCCCTTCTGCTTCCGCTCTCTGGGGACGCTGGCTAAAATCTCACCTTCACACAAACCCTTGTCACGTAGGGTCGGCTTATGGAGAATTCCACTTAAGGCAGTGGGTTTTAAGGAGTGATGGAAAACTGACCAGGAGCAGACGGAGAAAACGGAGATGAGCAAAGTGGCCGCCGGGTAGAGGGGACCCATCTAAAGACAAACAGCCACCACTCGGGTACCACTCAAGTCTGCCACAGGGAAGGCAGCTCATCATTGCCTGACCATGAAGTTTCTCAAGAGAAACCAGAAATATGGATTTCAAAAAAGAAAAAAGTGACATCAGATTTTTAAATGTTGGCAGTTAACCTCATGCACTCTCTATTTGCTTGTTGGTTCTTTCTGACTGCTCAGCTGGGTGGACACCGTGGTGTCTGCTTCCTGTCCCTCTGGACCAGGGCCAGCAACGTGCCCAGACAGGCCACTGCCCTTTCTCCTCAGTGGAGCATTTCCCGTAAGTGGTGGCTCCCTGCCCGCTGGCTCTCAGACTTTCCAGGGCTGGCAGCCAGGTCACACTGGCGCTCGTCCTCTGCGAGGCCCATGCTCCCGGACTGGGGCTTGAGACACCTAGCCCTCACCGCCTGTCCCACTGCACTCTGTGTCTGCGATGTGCGGCATGTTTCTGAAAAGAACCTGGGTCCAGACGAGCCCCACCCAGGGGGAAATCCTGGCTCTGTTTGCCCTGACCCGGAACGCCTTCTTCTGCACGATGGACAGAGGGTCACCTGGCAGCTTCCCCAGAGCTGGTTGTCTCTTCATTCACTGACTTATTCACCAGACACTGGCCAAACGCCCACGGTGCGCCAGCACTGGGCTCGCTGGACGGAGGGCGCACCCGCTCTCACGGAGATAATATTCCAGCAGAGGGATAGGGATTAGAAAGGTTGCTTAACGAATAAGATAATCAGAGATCATGGAAATTGTTCGAAAGAGGACAAAACATTTCTAGATTCCGGAGAGAGAATTGTCTAGATCTAGAAAGCGAGACTGAGTCATTGGGTGGAAACTGAGCTAGGTCTTCTCTTGAGACCACATATTTTCAGTCCTAAGAAAATGTGCAGGGGAAACAGCAGGTGCAAAGGCCCTGAGGCAGGGAGGAGATTGGGGAGTCTGGTGGTCTTAGTGTATGGCCAGTGTGTTTCCTTTTTTGGGGTGAGGAGGGGAGGTTTGACACTCCAGTGGCGTGCGGAAGTTTCTGGGCCAGGGACTGAATCTGAGTTGCAGTTTTGACCTTTGCCACTGTTGCTGCAACATCGGATCTTTTAACCCACTGCGCTGGGCAGGGGATCAAACCCGCACCTCCGCAGCTACCTGAGCCACTGCAGTCAGATTCTTAACCCACTGAGCCATTGCAGGAACTCCTGCTGTGTTACTGGCGCATAACGAGCAGCAGAGGGTGAGGTGGGTAGGTCCCCACCGACAGGGCTCGCTGAGGGCATCTTCTTTAGTGGGGGAGGACCCAAGCTGGTCCTCCGGCTGCTGGGGGGAGACCAGCATGATCATCTTCCCGGCACTGGACCCGCGGGAGGGACCCGCCAAGCTCCCACTGTTCCAAGAGGCCACGTTCAAGATGGGTGACAACCCCCTCCTGCTCCCCCAGCTTCCTGAAACAGCCCTGCTGTGAACCTCATGTTTCTGCTCTTGTCCCGGCCCTTGAGTGATAAGACGCTTTCTCTGGCTTATTTGTCAACCCCTCCACAGCCTGGGAGGCCGGGCGGGACACGTCAAAACTTGCCGTCCCTTTTGTCCCCGGTCTGGAATGTCCCCTCTTAGAGAAGTGACCAGCTGGCCTAGCGAAGCTGCCCCCCCGCCCCAGGTTAGGGCGGAGCAGAGCGAGGCACAAGCTTCCGGCGAGAGAAGGAGAAGAGGGCTCGGCAAGGGCGGGCAGCAAGGAGGGGGTCACACAGCAGATACGTAACTCCCAGACCCCCCCAAGCCCCAAGCCACGCAGACATTCTGCTCTCATCCTGTGGGTCAAGGGCAGCTGGCACAGAGCTAAGCACTGAGTGGGGGGAAGGTGCATGGGATCAGACCGGGGGCTGGAACAGGCCTGAGATGCCCCAGGCCTGGGAGGGGGAGCAGCAGCCCCAGGCCCATCATTCTTAGGCCTCCAGCCTCTTCTCACCCTCAGCCTGGCATCCCCACTGGTCCCTAAGATCTCCCCACCCAGCACCTTGCAATGGTCCTGCTTCCCCCCTGCCCCAAATCAAGTTGCCAGATCTAGCAAGGGAAAATAAGGGAGCCCAGTAAAACGGAACTTGAGGTAAATAACTTTTTAGTATAACTATATCCCAGGCAATATTTGAGATATACTTACACTAAGAAATTATCTGCTGTTTTTCTCAAATTATAATTTACCTGTGTCCTCTATTGCATCTGGCAACACTGTGACTCCAGGCCAGGGAACATCCAGGCTCACAGCACCCAGGGTTCCTAGCCTGGTGTCTGCTTAGCTGTTCCTCGGCCTCTCATCATCCTGCTTCCTCACAGCTGTGTCCACTTCACAGGGCCCCTCCCACCTGACCCGGGCCCTGTCCTTCATGCTGGCAGCCACAGCAGGTGCCCAGAGGGCCGAGCAGGGCAGGTGGGTCCCTCCCATGGACTGCCCTGGGGCGGGGGCAGGCAGTGCAAGGGGTGAGCCCTGGATTTCTACCCAATGGACCTCAGCTGTACCTGGGCCTCTGATTCCCCATCTGTGAGATGGGCAGAGATTTGCTGTCCAACGCACTCCTGGTCCTTCACCTGCCTGCTTATCCATATCCTCTGCACGAGTCTAGACATAGGGTGCTGCCTTCGCTGAGCCGAGATTCTAGTTCAGAGAGAATAAGAATGACCAAATGTGGCAAGCCAAAGCAGAGAGGGCAACGCAAATGGTCTCTCAAACTCGAAAGAGGTATTCCCGTTGTGACTCAGCGGTAATGAACCTAACTAGCATCCATTAGGACTCGGGTTCGAATCCTGGCCTTGCTCAGTGGGTTAAGGGTCTGGCATTACTGTGAGCTGCGGTGTAGGTCACAGATGCAGCTTGGATCCAGCGTTGCTGTGGCTGTGGTGTAGGCCAGCGGTTGCAGCTCCGGTTCAACTCCTAGCCTGGGAAATTCCATATGCCACAGGTGTGGCCCTTAAAAAAAGAAGGAAAAAGAAAAGGGAAAAAAAGAACTCAGAACAGAGAGGGCAAAGGTGTAGAGACAGCGGTTGAGTGGGGTATTAGGGAGGAGGTCAGGCGGATGGCTTGGAGCCTCTGCATTTTCACCCTGTGAAAAATCGGTGTGCACTCTGGGGAACACTGATGCAGAGGAGACAGCACGTGCAAAGGCCCTGAGGAAGGAAAGGCCTCCTCTGATGCTGCGTTCCGAAGACTGGTGGGATTGCGCCAGCGCACAGAAGCAGAGTGAGTCTCCCAGCCAGCTGGCAGAGGGTAGCCGGCCCTGCCCTGCAAAGCTTTACGGACCGGGGTGGGAGTTTGGGGTCCACCTGATGGGAGGGGGAAGGTGGGGACCTCTTAGCAGAGGATGGAAACCCAGGTTTCCTGCTTCCACCTCTGCACAGGGCGGGGTACAGCTCTGGCTTAGGAGGTGGGAGGACTGGGAGGCTCCTAGGAGATCTGTGCTGAGTGGACACGTGAGAGGGCCCGGGACAATCCCATTGGTTGGGGAATGTTCTGGTCCCTCTGATGGCATTCCTACAACAGTTTGCAGATAAAGCCTAGCCCTTGCTATTTACCTGGCACCCTGGCTCTGTCCCAGCATCATCTCTGCAGCGATATTTCTTTGGCAAGTCATCTGCCTTTTTTCCAGCTGCCTCTTGGGACTAGGGTGGGTGGCATGGTCTCGGGCCTCAGGGAGGCCACAGAGCACAGACCCTGAAGATACAAAAGGCAAAGGGCCTGGGTCTTTGCACAAAGAGGCTGAGAGAGAAGAGCTGGGGGAGGAAAGTGCTGGCAGAAAGAGACTTTTCCATGAATTAATCGCAAGCAGGGTGTGACCTTGTTGCGATGTGAGAAACTGTTGGAAGTAAAAATGTTTATAAGACAAATGCCAAAGGCACCCTGACAAGGGTTTGGATAGACCTCTGATGCTACGGATTGATGATGAGGATGTTGCAGTGTTATGTTTTTTTTGTCTTTTTAGGACCGCACCCACAGCATATGGAGGTTCCCAGGCTAGGGGTCTAATCGGAGCTACAGCTGCCGGCCTACGCCACAGCCACAGCAACGCCAGATCCGATCCCAGTCTGCGACCTACACCACAGCTCACAGCAATGATGGATCCTTAACCCACTGAGTGAGGCCAGGGATTGAACCCGCATCCTCATGGATACTAGTCGGATTCATTTCCGCTGCACCACGGCGGGTACTCCTGCAGCTTTTAAAAATTGCGATGTAATTTGAATACTATAAAAGTCACCCTTTTAAAGCGTTAACAGGCACTTGTTTTTAGGATATGCCCCAAATTGGGCGGTCTTCCAGAACATTGTCATCACTCCAAAAAGCAACTTTGTACTAATTAGCAGTCACCCCCTCTCCCGCCCCTACCCCCACCTGGCCCCTGGCAACCGCTAATCTTCGCCTAGTCTGGACATTTCCTCTAAAGGGAATCAGACAGTATGTGTTTTGTTTGTTTGTTTGTTTGTTTGTTTGTTTGTTTGTTATGCTTGTTTCACCAAGCATCCTATTTGCAGGGTCCATCCAGGCTGCAGAGTGTATGAGCACATCTTCCTCTTTGTTTCTGAGGATTGTTTGTGGCATGGGTAGGGTACATTTTGTTTAGCCCTTTCAATAGCTGATGGACATTTAGGTTCCTTCTGCCTCTGGCTCTTATGAGGGATGCTGCTTTGAACAGTCCTGGACTAAGGTTTTTTTCCGGATGTTTTCAATCCTCTTGGGGACACACCTAGGAGTGGAATTGCTTTGGCTTTGTTTTTCCAGAAGAGTCCGTTTTTAGAGCTACATACCAGATTATAGTGAAATGATAAGACGCTGGGGTTTGCTTCAAAATCCTTCAAAAGGAGGAAGTAGGGAATGTCAATACAAAAAGATGAATTTTGAATCAGGACAAGTTCACAAAGGTTTATTACGCTGTTTATATTTGTTTTAATTGGGGCCTAAAAAACTTTTTTTTCCTCCTTTGGTCTTGTCTGTGGCATGCAGAAATTCGGGGGTCAGGGATAGAACCTGCAAGACAGCGGTGACAACACCAGATCCTTAACCTACTGAGCCACCAGGGAACTCCCCACATCTCTTTTAATGTTGAGATTTGGTTCAGAGCAGCTTCTTTGTCCTCTTTTTGAATTTCTACCCAGTCACTCTCTAGAATAGAAATGTAATACAAGCCACACGGGTCGTATTAAATTTTCTAGTAGCCACGTCTAAAAAAGTAAAAACAGGGTAATTTGATTTTTGGTTGTACTTAACCCAATATAGCCAAAACATGATCATTTTAATATGTGAGCAATTTAAAAATTATGAGAATATGTTTTACATCCTTTCTCCTGCCAGGTCTTCAAACCCCAGTGTGGATTTTAGAAGAGCATCTTCACCTCGTGTCACCCCCATCAAGGGCTCCAGTGACTCCTGGCTCCCAGACTGGACAGGGCAGCTTCGTTTTGGAGCATTTATTGCACTTTTCAAACAGCTCTTGTGACTTCTTTTTTTTTACTTGGTTGGCTTTTTGGGTTTTTTTGTTTGTTTTTCTTTTTATGGCTGTACTGGCAGCATGTGGAAGTTCCTGGGCTGGGGAATGAATCCGGGCCACAGCTGTGCTGCAGCTGTGGCAACGCCAGATCCTTTAACCTACCCCGTGCCAGGTCAGGGAGGGAACCCACGTCCCCACAGCAACCCGAGCCACTGTAGTCAGGTTCTTAAGCCACGTCGCCACAGCAGGAACTCCTTACTTGGTTGTTTGTAATCCCTCTACAAGTGGAATACTGGCCTAAAGAGGGCAAGCACTTTGGAGTTCCCGTCATGGCGCAGCGGAAACTGAATCTGACTAGGAACCATGAGGTTGCGGGTTCGATCCCTGGCCTTGCTCAGTGGGTTAAGGATCTGGCGTTGTTGTGAACTGTGGTGTAGGTGGCAGAGGCAGCTTGGATCCTGCATTGCTGTGGCTGTGGCTGTGGCTGACAGCCGTAGCTCTGATTAGACCCCTAGCCTGGGAACCTCCACATGCCGCAAGTGCGGCCCTAAAAACGACAAAAGACAAAAAAAAAAAAGAGGGCAAACGCTTAATGTGTCTCACCAAGTGCTGTGCGCGTGTCTGGACGAACATATCAAGCACGGAGCAGGTGAGAGCTGAGTGAGTGAAGGACCGGGAGTATGTAGGGTGGCGAATCTCTGCCCATCTCACGGATGGGGAATCAGAGGCCCAGGCACAGCTGAGGTCCATTGGGTAGAAATCCAGGGTTCACCCCTTGCACCGCCTGCCCCCGCCCCGGGGCAGCCCACGGGAGGGACCCACCTGCCCTGCTCGGCCCTCTGGGCACCTGCCGTGGCTGCCAGCGTGAAGGACAGGGCCCAGGTCAGATGGGACAGCTGTGGGGAAGCAGGAAGATGAACGGCCGAGGGATAGCTCTGGGTAGACACCAGGCTCGGAGATAATTTTTAACGTAAGTATATCCCAAATATTGCCTGGGATATACTTATACTAAAAAGTTATTTACCTCAAGTTCCGTTTTACTGGGCTCCCTTATTTTCGCTTGCTAGATCTGGCAACTTGATTTGGGGTAGGGGGCAAGCAGGACCATTGCCAGGTGCCGGGTGGGCAGATCTTAGGGACCAGCGGGGATGCCAGGCTGAGGGTGAGAAGTGACTGCCAGCTTGGGAGCTGCTGCTTCCCCGCTGCGTAATGGGGGAAGGGGTGCATCTCAGGCCTGTTCCAGCCCCCGGTCTGATCACACGCCGCTCCCCCCACTCACTACTCAACCCTCCGTGCCAGCTGCGCTTGACCCGCAGGATGAAGAGTGAAGCGTCTGCGTGTCTTGGAGCCAGTGCGGTCCGGCCAAGCAAACCCTCCCGCTGCCCCCGCCAGGCTCCAGAGTTGAGCTGTGTTAGTCCAGCCCAAGCCTCTGCCTTCTGGTCCAGGGCTCCCAGGGTCCTGTCTGGGGAGGAGAGCAACGCACGGTCCTCCACTCTGGCCGCCACTGGTCGCAGGTACTGCAGGGGGGACAGCCAGTGGGGCTGGACGTGCAGCTCCTGTTCCCCCATCGAGGCGGGCGTCCCTTGGCAGGAGGAACGGCTCTGGCACGAGGCTTGGCTCCTGTGTGCTACCAGGCCCACAGGGGTTCCTTGGGCTCCCCTGCTGAGGACCACAGCCAGTCACCAGGGCCAGTGTTCCCTGAGCCCCAGCTCTGAGAAGCGTTTCACACATGTTTTCTCTAATCCTTGCATCATTCCTGCCAGGTGAGGCAAGGCGTGGTCCTATTTTACAGGTGAGGAGACTGGGCAGAGAGGTGAAGCTGCCTGCCCAAGGCCACCCAGCCAGCCAGTGGTGGAGCCTCGTTCCCAGCCAGGACAGAGGTGGACATCCACGGGCCAGCCAGGGGCCAGTGGCTGCCTGAGCCCGAAGGCCCTTCCCTGGGTGGTTCTGGCTTCAGGGCTGGAGGTCCCACTGCAGGGATCAGAGACGAGGCTGCCTGTCAAAGCTCCGCTCCCCCCAGCCCCTCCTGGGCCAAGACCAGCGGAGGTGACTCGTGTCGGGGTCCAGTAGCACCAGCGTGAAGGGAGAAGGTCAGTGTTTCCCGGAAGTCTCTGAACCCAGGACTCCTCCAGGCCTTTATGAAAAGCAGATTCCCAGGCCCGGCCCTGGAGCTTCGGGGCTCTGGAATCTGCATTTAACCAACAGCCCCAGGTGAAAAACACCTGCAGCTGCTTTCAAAGCCAAAGCTGAATTCCCTGCAGGATCCTCGGGCTCCCTGCCCCCTCCCGGATTCTGCAGGCTGGCCCCTCAGTGGGCCGTCCGAGTGTGTCCGCAGGGAGGGTGGGTTCTGGAGGCCCTGGTTCCAGGCCCGACATCTGCGTCCTCAGCCTGTGCCCCACGAGGGTGGCTCAGGAGCACGTGACCTCCACCTGGTGGGAACTGAGGCTCTTCTCCAGGTACCCCCAACCTGATGACTGAGAATGACCGTTTGTCCCCACGCGGGGCTTCCAAGGGGCTTTCCGACCTCCTCACCCCCCTTGGGGACTCTTTGAGCCCCAACTTAACAGATACCAACAGTCGATGACTCTCAAGAATCAGAGGAAAAGCCCCTAAATGTTTTGTAACGGCTTCTCACCTCCACCTGCCCTCTGCCGTGGCCCCTGCCCCTCCCCCAGGCAGCTAGGGCCCAGCAGGGGAGGGGAGCTTAGGGCGCACTAGCCTCTCAGTGTGACCCTCTTCTGTGTCTGGAGCCAGCTTTGGGCTAGAAGATCCAGTATGCTTTTCTAGAAAGCCAGACTTGGGTGGTTTAAGTCCTTACAATTCAAAGAGTGGGCCAGAGGCTGCAGTATCAGCATCACCTGTGTGCTTGTCAGAGCTGCAGCCTCTCCGGGCCGCCCAGACCCCCTGACTCCTGAAGAGGGCATTCCCAGGAGAAAGTACCCTCCCTCCATGTACGCCTGGTAGACCCTCCATGGGATCGGAATCGAGGGGGGTACCCGCCTGGGGCTCAGAGCTAGGTCCCTTCTGTCCCTCTGCTCTCCAGGCCTCCTCCTGGGCACACCACAGGCAGCCGCCCACCACTAGCAGTGAGTGAGTTGTGGCAGGAGCCTGTGGACCACTGGCCCTCTTCTGGGTCACCAGGGATGGCGAACAGGTCCCCATTGCCCATGGCGGGACAAAGGGCAGGACCAGGGCCCTCTTCCCCTGGGTGGGTGGCCAGGAGGAGGAGAGGGAGTGACCTTGTCTTGGGCTGCAGAGATTTCCAGGTGGCAAGGCTTCTTTCCTGGGTGACACCTGGGAAGGCCTCTTACATCCAGAAACACTACTCTTACTGCTAATAACAGTTATTTGAGCTATGTGTCTGGCACTCAGATGCATGCAGATGCCACTGTATGTAGCAATGGTACCTGAGCCGTGACTGTAGCAGGTTCACCTATTAAAAGGCAGAAGCCAGGGCTCCACTCCAGGCCTTATGAATCTCTAGGGCTGGGCCTTCCGGGGAAACTGCCTTTAATAACGGCCCTGGGGGGCCCTTCGGATCAGAGGGTTTTTGGGAAACAGTGACCGTCCCCACATTTTGAATGAAGCTGCGGGACACAGACATGCATTCTCTGGTTCACTCGCTCCTTCGACGTTTATGGAACATCCACCTCCTTCACGGACCCACCCGCCCCTGTCCTCCCAGGATCGCTGGCTGCGGTGTCCACGTCCGCGTCTGAGCCCGAATCCTCCCCTCCCAGCCGCCCGTGTCTGCGCCTCCATCTCTGCACCTGACATCAGCTCCTGCGCTCCCACGCCAGGTCCCGGGCGAGCCGGGGGCGGAGGGACCCACCAAGCCCCGCCCCCAGAGGGGCCGCCGAGCCCACCTCCCCAGCCCGCGACTGCGCTTTGGGCCCCGCGCGCCCCGCCCCCACGGCAACCTGCGCGGAGGACGCTCCGAGGGGCGTCGTTCCCACCGCTACGCGCCCGCTGTGCGTCCCAGCTCTCCTGCGGCGACAGGCGGAACCCCAGGCTGGGGTGGGGGCTCCAGGTGGGCCCTGGGAAGGATGAAGCAGGTAGGGTCGCGGGGATGCTGGGGACAGGAGGGTGGTGCAAGGACGCGGGGAGCCTGCGGGAGCGCTGGGAGAGGGGGATGGGGTGGGGCGGGAGGAGTGATTTGGAGCCGGAGGCCTTGGCCTGCACCGGACTCCAGAGGGGCTGGAGCGTGGAGAAGGTCTCGTATTGCAGCTGAAAGGGAGCGGTCCCCCCAGCAGAGAGGGTTGGGGCGTGGAAGGGCCTGTGCACCGCCGAGGGGCCTTTCACCGGCTTTTGGTGTCCCCCAGGCCCTGGTGGACGATACTGAGGACGTGTCCCTGGACTTTGGCAACGAAGAGGAGCTGGCCCTTCGGAAAGCCAAGATCAGGTATGTTGGGCCTGGGCGTGGGCGAGCATTCCCTCAAAGCTGCAGATTTATTCATTCATTCGTTTACGTTCTTTTATTCATTCAAAATGTATTGAGCACCTAGTGTGTGCCAGGTACCTGGGCTGGGGACACGCCCTGGACAGATGAGACAAAGATTTGGGGGCCCTGTGGTCCCGGGGTGGGGATGGGGGACGGGACTAACATTGAACAGGCAAACAAAGCTGTTAACAAGATAATCAGTGTGAGAAGAGTTGGGGAGGAAATCAACAGGGTGATGAAAGAATCTAATTGGGAGAGGCCAGTTGCCTTGGTGCAACCAGGGAGAGCCTCCCAGAGGAATTGTTTCACCTGAAACTTGACCAATGAGAAGCAGCAGCTGTGGGAGACCGGAGGCTGTGTTCCAGGTGGAAGGAACAGCAGGTTCAAGGGCCCCAAGGCTGTGTTGGAAGGTCAGAGAACAGCCACTGCGTCCGGAGGGCAGAGGTGGAGGGGAGGGGGGTTGGCAGGAGGCTGGAGAGGTGGACAAGGGCTTGAATTTTGATTTTTATCCCAGTTGCAGCTGCCGTCAACAGACTTAGTGTTGGCTTAAAACAACATTAATTGATTCACAGTTCTGGAGGCCTGAAGTTCAAAATCGGCTTTACTGTGCTGACACCAAGGTGTGTCGGCAGGACCACACTTCCTCTGGAAGTTCTAGGGGAAAGGCTGTTCCCTGCCTTTTCCAGCTGCTGGCGGCTGCTGGCTGGTGGCCCCTTCCTCTGCCTTGGGAGTCCAGCAGTGCAGCATGCGCTGGTCTGTGTTCCACTTGACATCACCTTTTCCTCTGAGAAGGGTCAGACCTCCCTCTCAGGGTGACTTGTGATTGCATTTAGGGCCCGCCTGGATAACCCGCTCTGCTCTCTCCATCTGAAGATCGTTCATTTAATCACATCTTAAATGAGTCCCTTTTGCCAATTACGGTAACATTCACAGGTTCCAGGGATTAGGACCCTGGACTGGGGGAGGGGGCCCTTCCTCAGCCTGCCATAATGACCAATGTGGAGTTCCCGCAGTGGCTCAGCAGTAACGAACCAGCTAGAATCCCTGAAGACGCAGGTTCGATCTGGGACCTCGCTCAGTGGGGTAAGGATCTGGAGTTGCTTGGATCCCGCATTGCTGTGGCTCCGATCCAGCCCCTAGCCTGGGAACCTGCTTATGCCGCAGGTGTGGCCCTAAAAGGACCAAAAGCAAACCTTAATGACCCATGGTTATCTTTAAGGAAAGGCACTTTAAGTGGACTGGAGTCCCGGGGGCCCTTCTGCAGCGTCTAAACTCGTCATCTGCACGGTCTTTGCTGAGCACCCCCTGTGTGCTTGCCTCTGGGCTGGTGCCTGGGGACACACAGCGCATAGGACAACACCCGCTGCCTCTCTGTAGCTGCCTGGTCTAGAGCAGGGCTGGTCAATCTCAGCATTTGGGGCCAGGTGCCTCTTTGTTGTGGGGGCCGTTCTGTGCCTTGTAGGATATTTAGCAGCACCGCTGGCTGCACCAGATGCCAGTAGCACCCACCAGCAGTGTCCCCAGATGCTGCCAGATGTTCACAGGGAAGCAAACTTGTTCCCAGTTGAAAACCATTGGTGCGTGGGTGTAGGGTGTAGGCATGTCCGTGGCTGTTATGAGTCGGTGTTTTAAATGCTGTGATGGGCAAAAACTTGGGTCCGTAGGCTGACCAGCGGAGGAAGTGACAGCTCAGCTGAGAAGGACGAGTCCTGAGTCTGGGGAGTCGAGAGTGGTTCTCTGGGGTGTAGTCTGAATGGAGTCCGTGGCCATAAATTCGGGAGCTGCCACCAGCCACCTGTGGCTGTTCAACACTTGATATGCGGTCCGTGGGAGGGACAGAAGTTTGGATGTGTAATTTTAATAGCGACATGTGGCTGCCATATTGGATGATGCAGTTCTAGGGTTGGGGTTTGCACAGGGCAGTGACGTGGTCGGGACTGCAGGATGGAGTGTGGATTGAAGGGGCAGGAGGAAGCAGAAGCTTGGGAGCTTGGACCAGGGCGCTGGCAGGGAGGTGGAAGGAGATGGGGGGAGGGGCACAGGGGAGGCAAACTCTCCTGGCCTTGCTGATGATCAAGATGTGGTTTGTGCTAGAGTTCCCGTCGTGGCGCAGCGGAAACAAAGCCGACTTGGAACCATGAGGTTGCGGGTTTGATCCTTGGCCTCGCTCAGTGGGATAAGGATCCGGCGTTGCTGTGAGCTGTGGTGTAGTTGGCAGACGTGGCTCGGATCCCTCATTGCTGTGGCTGTGGCATAGGCCGGCAGCTGTAGCTCCTATTAGACCTCTAGCCTGGGAACCTCCATATGCCGTGGGTGCGGCCCTAAAATGACAAAAAGCCAAAAAAAAAAAAAAATGTGCTTTGTGCTGGAGTTCCCGTTCTGGCTCAACAGAATAAGAACGTGATATCTCTCTGAGGATATGGGTTCGATCTCTGGCCTCCATCAGTGGGTAAAGGATCCAGCATTGCTGTGAGCTGCGGCGTAGGTCACAGATGTGGCTCAGATCCAGTGTCGCGGTGGCTTGGAACTTCCATTTGTTGCAGGTGTGGCTATAAGAAAAAAATAAGAAAACATGTGGTTTGTGACTACGGGTAGTCCAGGATGATGTCCGGGCTGCTGGCCTAGCGACCCAGGTGAAGGGGCACTTCAGGGGGAGAGATGTTGAGTCCAGCCGGCTCATGGCTCTGGATGTGTCTGAGAGTCGCTGATTCCAGAATTGTCTGATGTGCCTCATGTGGATTTCTGGTCCAGCCCTGGACCTGCTTAACCAGATTCAGGGGGAACAGGCTGGGGATTTTTAAAAATAGCATCTGTAGTTGATTCTGATGCTCAGAATATAAAGATGGCTCTAAATCCTGAGATAAATGAAGTCGTCCAGGTAGCAGGATGGAAAGGGGGTTCTTTACTGGGGTCTGTGGATGAGCTTCACAGGGCCCAGGATTTTCTGCAAATGGTTATCCCAGTTTCACCTGTGCGTTGCTTTAGGCAAAGGACTCAAACTTTAATGACAGTGGAGTTCCTGTCATGGCTCAGTGGTTAATGAACCTGACTAGGAACCATGAGGTTGCGGGTTCGATCCCTGGCCTTGCTCAGTGGGTTAAGGATCTGGCGTTGCCGTGAGCTGTGGTGTAGGTTGCAGACGAGGCTCGGATCCCGCGTTGCTGTGGCTGTGGCGTAGGCCGGCGGCCACAGCTCCGATTAGACCTCTAGCCTGGGAACTTCCATATGCTGCAAGCGCGGCCCTAGAAGAGGCAAAAATACAAAAAAAAAAAAAAAAAAAAAAAAAAAAAAAAAAACCAAAAAAACCAAAACTTTAATGACATTATCAAATAGGTTCCTAGTCTCAACAAGGTAATCAGGTGAGAATTGTTATTTGTAAATTCGGCATTGAAATGGATCCCAGGCTGACTCTGAAGGGAAGTGAAATGATGCAGGAGGCCCTATCATGGGGTTTGGGATATCAGAGCCAGTTCTTGCTTTACTACTCGCTGGCTTTGTGATTTTGGGCAGTGTTCACCTTGCCTTGTTGTGCCTCCACTCACCCATCTGTAAAATGGGGGTAACTGCAGCAACTTGACCTTCACCACGTGGTTGCTATGCAATTTGTTCAGTACAGGTGCTGGCTAGGCCCTGGGGATTGAGACCTTGTCCTTTCTCTTCCTTTTTTTCTTTTCTTTTTAGGGCTGCACCTGCGGCCTATGGAAGTTCCTGGGCTAGGGGTCAAATTAGAGCTGCAGCTGCCAGCCTGTAGCACAGCCACAGCCACACCAGATCCGAGCCACATTGGCAACCTGCCGCCGCAGCTCACGGCAACGCCAGCTCCTTAACCCACTGAGCAAGGCCGGGGATTGAACCCGAATCTTCACGGACACTACATCGGGTTCTTAACTTGCTGAGCCACAACAGGAGCTCCCCTTCCCCTCCCTGTCCCTGGCTCCAGGTCAGCGGGGCGCAGTGCTGTGGGCGGGGGGTGGGGGGGCCCTTGCAGCGTCAGTGGAGGATGCACACCTGGACAGTGCGGGGAGATGTTAGGCTGCGTGTCTTTTTCCTCCGTGGGGTATACTTTTCTTTTTTTCTTTTGTTCGTTGTTGTGGGGGAAAAACCCTATAACATAAAACTTAGCATTTTAACATTTTAAAGCGTACCATTCAGTAGTGCTAAAGGTATTCGTGTTGTCGTAAAACAGATGTTTTAAACAAAGTCCAGAACTTTTCATCCGATGAATCTGACCCTCTCTCCCCATGAAACACTAACTCTCTGCCAGCCCCTGGCCACCGTCACTTTTCTTTCTGAATCTCTGCATTTGACTTTAGAGACCGCACGTGACTGGAACCTGAGAGTCTTTTTGTGACTGTCCAGTTTCACTTAGCATAATGTCCTTGAGGTTCGCCCATGCTGTAGCCTGTGTCAGGATCGCTGTCCTCAAAGGCTGAGTTAGTAATATTCCGTCGTGTATATGCACCACATCGTGTTCATTCATCTGTCAGGGGACACTTTGGTGGCTTCTGAGTTTTAGCCCGAGTGGACAGTGCTGCAGTGAACATGGAGGTGCAGATGTCTTTTTTAAGACCCTGCTTTCAGTTCTTGAGGCCCAGAAGTGAAATTGCTGGGTCATATGGTAATTCTAGTTTCAATTTTTTGAGGAACCTGTGTACTATTTTCCATAACAGTTGAACCATTTTACAATCCCACCAGCGATGCACAGGCTTCCGATTTCTCTACATCCTCACCGTCGATTGTTATTTTCTGTTTTTTTTTTTTTCACAGTAGCTATGTTGATGGGATGTGAGGTGGGTTTGATTGCCGCTGCCCTAGTGATGGGTGAGGCTGAGCATCTGTTTGCCATTCATCTGTCGTCTTTGGAGAAGTGTCTGTCCAAAGCCCTTTGCTATTTTTTTTTAATCGGGTTATTGGATTTTTTTTGCTCAGTTGTAGGAGTTCTTTATAGATTCTGGGTCCAAAGTCTTTACGAAATGTATGATTTGCAAGTATTTTCTCTCATTTCATAGGCTGTCTTTACACTCTATTGATTGTGTCCTTGGATGCATACAACTGTTAAAACTTGATGGCGTTCCATTTATCTGT
Organism: Catagonus wagneri; assembly: GCA_004024745.2. Classification (NCBI taxonomy): domain Eukaryota; kingdom Metazoa; phylum Chordata; class Mammalia; order Artiodactyla; family Tayassuidae; genus Catagonus; species Catagonus wagneri. The sequence goes on from PVHT021183594.1 coordinate 521,168, forward strand.
TTTTACTTTTGTCTTTGCGTTTGGTGTCATATTGTCTGTGAGTGCATGTTTTTTGTTTTTTGTTTTTTTTTTTCTGAAATATAATCCACATATCATAAACTCACTTTTTAAAAATACATAATGCAGTGTGGTTTTTAGTATATTCACAAGGTTGTGCAATACTAGTTCCAGAATTTTTTCATCACCCCAAATGGAAGCTCTGTAGCCATGAAGCAGTCACTTCCCATTTCTCCCCACCCCCGACCCCTGGAAACCACCAGTCTACTTTCTGTCCCACGAATTTGCCTACTCTAGACATTTCATTGTAAGTGGAATCATACAACATGTAGACTTTTGTCTGGCTTCTTTCACTGAGCATAAAGTTTTCAAGGTTCGTCCACGTTTTAGCATGCACTCCATTACCTTATATGGCTGAACACTAGTTCCTTGTGTGGCTAGAGTGCATTTTCTTTACCCTTAACTGCTGGACATTTGAGTTGTTTCTGGGTTTTGATACTTATGCATATGCTGCCGTGAATATATATGTACAAGTTTATGCATGAATGTATGTTTTTTTTTAAATTTAAGAATGTTGAAGTATAGTTGATTTACAGTGTTGTTTGTTTCAGTTGTACAGCAAAGAGATTCAGTTATACACACATATCTATTTTTTTCAGATTTGTTCCCCTTATAGGTTATTATAGAATATTGAGTGTAATTCTCTGTTCTACAGAGTAGATTGCTCTTGATTATCTATTTTATATATAGTGGTATGTATGTGTTAATCCCAAACTCCTAGTTTATCCCTCCCTCACTTTCCCATTTGGTAAACCTCAGTTTTTTTTCTGTCTGTGGGTCTATTTCTGTTTTGTATATAACTTTATTGGTATCATTTTTTTAGATTCCACACATGATATATGATATTTGTCTTTCACTGGCTTACTTCACTTAGTATGATAATCTCTAGGTCCATCTGTGGTGCTTCAGATGGCATCACTTCATTCTTTTTTATGGCTGAGTAATATTCCGTTGTTTATATATACCATATCTTCTTTATCGATTCATCTGTCAATGAACATTTTTTCTTTTTTAAAATTTTTTATTATAGTTGATTTTCAGTGTTGTGTCAATTTCTGCTGTACAAAAAAGTGACCCAGTCATACATACATATACATTCTCTTTCTCACATTTTCCTCTATCTTGTTCCATCACAAGTGCCTAGATATAGTTCCCTGTGCTATACAGCTGGACCTCATCGCTTATCTGCTCCAGATGTGGTAGTTTGCATTTGCTAACCCCAAACTCCCAGTCCATCCCACTCCCTCTCGCTCCCCCTTGGCACCACAGGTCTGTTCTCCATGTCTATGAGTTTATTTCTTTTCTGTGGATAGGTTCATTTGTGCCATATATTAAAGTCCAAATATAGGTGATATCATATGGTATTTGTCTTTTTCTGACTTAGTTTGAGAGTTTCTAGTTCCATCCATGTTGCCGCAAATGGCATTATTTTGTTCTTTTTTATGGCTGAGTGGTCCGTTGTGTATATGTACCACATCTTCTTAATCCATTTATCTGTCGATAGACATTTAGGTTATTTCCATGTCTTGGCTACTGTGAATAGTGCTGCAGTGAACGTAGAGGTGCACATATGTTTGGAATATAAGTTTTGTCCAGATATATGCCCAGGAGTGGGATTGCTGGGTCGTGTGGTAGTTCTATATTTAGTATTGAGGTGCCTCCATACTGTTGTCCATAGCAATTGTACCAATTTACATTCCCACCAACAGTGAAGAAAGGAACCCTTTTCTCCACACCCTCTCCAGCATTTGTTATTTGTTGACTTGTTAATGATGGCCATTCGACAGGTGTGAGGTGGTACCTCATTGTAATTTTGATTTGCGTTTATCTAATAATTATGATTTTGAGCATTTTTTCATGTGCCTGTTGGCCATCAGTATATCTTCTTTGGAGAAATGTCTGTTCAGTTCTTCTGCCCATTTTTCAGTTGGGTTGTTTGTTTTTTTTTGCTGTCAAGTTGTATAAGTTGTTTGTATATTTTGGAGATTAAGCTCTTGTCAGTTGCATCATTTGAAACTATTTTCTCCCATCCCATAGGTTGTCTTTTTTCTTTTTTCTTTTTTTTTAATGGTTTCCTTGCTGTGCAAAAGCTTGTAAATTTGATTAGGGGCCATTGGTTTATTTTTGTTTTTATTTCTATTGCTTTGGGAGACTGACCTAAGAAAACATTTGTACAGTTGATGTCAGAGAATGTTTTGCCTATGTTCTCTTCTAGGAATTTTATGGTGCTTGTCTTACGTTTAAGTCTTTAAAACATTTTGAGTTGATTATTGTGCATGGTATAAGGGTGTGTTCTAGTTTTATTGATTTACATGTGGATGTCCAGTTTTCCTAGCACCACTTACTGAAGAGACTGTCTTTTCCCCATTTTATATTCTTTGTCAAATATTAATTGACAGTAGGTGTCTGTGTTTATTTCTGGGTTCTCTGTTCTGTTCCATTGGTCTGTATGTTTGTTTTGGTGCCAATACCACACTGTCTTGATTACTGTAGCTTTGTAATATTGTTTCAAGTCTGGGAGAGTTATGCCTCCTGCTTGGTTTTTGTTCCTCAGGATTGCTTTGGCAATTCTGGGTCTTTTGTAGTTCCATATAAATTTTTGGATTGTTCTGTGAAGAATGTCATTGGTCATTTGATAGGGATTGCATTAAATCTGTAGATTGCTTTGCGTATTATGGCTATTTTAACTATATTAATTCTTCTAATCCATGAACATGGAATATCTTTCCATTTCTTTGAATCCTCTTTAATTTTATTTATTTAGTTAGTTTTTTTAGGGCTGCACCCATGGCATATGGAGGTTCCCAGGCCAGAGGTCTAGTCAGAGCTGTAGCCGCTGGCCTATGCCATAGCCACAACAACTTGGGATCTGAGCTGCGTCTGCGACCTATACCACAGCTCACGGCAATGCCAGATCCTTAACCCACTGAGCGAGGCCAGGGATCGAACCCACAGCTTCATGGTACCTAGTCGGATCTGTTAGCCACTGAGCCATGACAGGAACTCTGAATAATATGAATGTTTTATAGTTCTCAGCATGTAAGTCTTTCACCTCCTTGGTCTGTCAATGGACATTTAAGTTGCTTCCATGTCTTGGCTATGAACACTGGGGTGCATGTATGTTTTTGAATTATGGTTTTCTCTAGATTTATGCCTAGGAGTGGATCATATAGTAATTCTTTTCAGTTTTTTAAGGAACCTCCATACTATTAGAGTGGTCGCACCAATTTACATTCCCACCAATAGTGTAGGAGGGTTCCTTTTTCTCCACACCCTCCCCAGCATTTAGTATTTGGATTTTTCGATGACAGCCATGCTGGCTAGTGTGAGGTGATACTTGTGAATGTGCTTTCAGTTCTCTTGGGCGTCGACCTAGAAGCCACACTGCTTGGCTGTATGTTTTAGCTGTGCTGTGTTGCAGACAAACTTTGGGTGAGTACTCTGTGCTTCCAGCTGCTTTGGGGAGCTCAAGCAAAGTCCCCGCTCAAGGTCATACAGACCCAGGTTTGCATCTTGGCTCCCGCATTCTGCAGCTCACTCGCTGTGATTGTGGGTTCCACTTGGCAGAGAGCCTCAGCAGATGCAGATGAGCTTCACATACAACAGTTCACTTGGCTGTCTAGAAGGATGCGAGCGTCTTCATCCAGCATCTTCATCTCACGACGGATCGGGTCACTGTTCTCCCCGCAGTGCCCTCACTCAGCTTTTGCTCTGTCACGACCCGGGCTGTTGGGCTATCAGAGAAGAGCCAGGACTGTGAGTGGCCTTGAGGCAGAGAAGCTTCAGCTCTCTTTCCTGCAAACCTTTTCTATGATTCGGTTTACCGAGGTCCAAGGCCTGCTTGCCAGTTCACAGTTCTTCCAGCCCAGGTGTGGTTCCAGACCACCAGCAGGCAGATATGACACTGTCATGCGAGACCCAGGTCATTCCTAGGCTGGCAGGCCTGTTGTTAACCCTTCACTCCCAGTGACCTTGAACAAGTCAGGGTGTCTTCAGATCCCCTGTTTTTCTCATCTGTAAAGTGGGCATGATGTTAGCTCCATCATAGGGTTGTGTAAAGAGGACTAAATTGGGTGATGGATATATGTAATGAGTCCTGCGGGACCCCTGACACCTTGCATGGCCTTCCTAAATGGTGTCTTGCATCTGAATATAAGTGTGACTTTGGGAGGTCCCATTGGAACTCAGTGGGTAAAGAACCCAACTAGTATTCATGAGGAGGCAGATTTGATCCCTGGCTTTGCTCAGTGGGTTAAGGATCCAGCATTACCACGAGCTATGGTGTAGGTCGCAGATGCGGTTTGCATCCAGTGTGGCTGTGACCGTGGCATCGGCTGGTGGCTACAGCTCTTGTTCGTCGCCTAGCCTGTGAACTTCCATCTGCCACAGGTGTGACCCTAAAAAGCAAAAAAGAAGAAAAGACAAGGGTGACTCTATGGGCGGGACTGCGGGGGAGGGGCGGGTCCTCAGGGCAACAGGATGTCACCCCGGGGTTGTCCCTGGAGCTGGAGACTGGCCCTCGTGTGGAAAGTTATGTTTATGCTTTCAAGGCACTGTCTTCACAGAATTCATGGGGACCCGAAGCTCGGGATTCCAGTGGGTTCCCACCCCAAGGAGGATGCTGTCCCCTTGCCTGAGGCAGAGCCACTGGTCTCAGCGGTCAGGGCTGGTTCGTTGGCGGCTCTGGCCAGCGTTCAATGGCTGGTCCTCAGCCGGCCCAGTGGGCATCGAATTGCCAAGAGCCTGTCCCCTGGCCTCAGGCACCGCAGGGACTCACAGGTCAGGGGGTCCAGGCCCCAGGCAGAAATCACATGGCATCAGAATTAGCCCTGCCGGTCCCCAGCGCGCCGTCAGGTACAAGAGCTTTTGTCCTTCAGGAAGGCTCCCGTCGTGCTTTCACCGCCCCGTCTTCAGTCCGAAGGCTCTCCCTCAGAACGGGCTGCAGATGAGACCGTCCTCTGCTTTGCAGGCGAAGTTGGATCAAATGAAAAATAGTAGCTGCTTTCTGAGCACTTAACTCTCCACAGGCACCGTTCCGAGTGTTTTACGTATGTGATTTTTTTAAGCTGTATTGCAGACCTATGAAGTTGATACTCTGGTTTTCATCAAGTTCAAGATTAAATTGAGGGAAAGAATTGAGGGGTTGGCCCCATGTCACACAGCTATTAAGTTGCAGAGTGGGGCCTTGAACCCTACGATCTGGCTCCAGAATCCCATCTTATGTTACGCTGTTCTCTGGGGGACAGGTGCTCTTGCAGGGAGCCCCGCTTGGGGACAGCTCTGCCCTGGGGACAGCATTCTTGGGCCTTCCTCTGGGGAGTACTTATATATTCCTGTGGGGCTGAGAGTGCGGAGTCGCTCCCCCCGCCTCTTTGGAGCAGACTTTCTCAGCCCTCGGCACCGTCAATACTTGGGGCTGGCCGGTTCTTGCTGGGCCTGTCCCGGGCCTTGTGGGGTTTTAGCAGCATTTCTGGACTCTGCCTACCAGATGCCATAGTGCTGCCTCCCCTCCACGGTAGAAACAGCCAAAAATGACTCCGTGAGTTCCCTGGTGGCCTAGGGGGTTAAGGATCCAGCATTGTCCCTGCTGTGGCTCGCGTTCAGTCCCTGGCCTGGAAACTTGCACATGCAGCAGGTGTGGCCAAAAAAAAAAAAAAAAAAAAAGACTCCAAACGTGGTCAGGTGATGTCCTCTAGGGATTGAAAACCTGCACTGAGACTGTTGTCTTGCTTTCTCTGGGGTTTAGAACTGGAGAAACTAAATTTGCTTCTGAGGGAACTTGGAGCATTCCTGAGAACTCTGTGTTTGACGTTGACCCAAGAGAAGCTGGTGGGGAGGGAGGGTGGGGCCGCGCCTTGGTTGCCGTCCATCCATGCTTGCCAGAATTCAACACAGGCACGGCTCTTACTGCCCACCCCCCCACGCACACACACTCACACACACACACACACACCATGCTGCAACACACAGATGAGAAGAAGAATTTGGATTTTTCTTCGTTGTTATTCTAGGAAATCTGTTTGCCTCCAGTAGGGGGGACCCCTCCCCCAGACCCCTGTTCTGGTGACGCTGGGCAACAAATTAGACTCTCCCTCTCCCCACGCCAAAATCTGTTTTTAAAATGTAGAAATAATGACACAAGCAGGTCTCACCAAGGACTGATTGTTTAAGGAAGGTTCATGATTACCAAGGAAAATAACCCGCAGAATCAAGGAACTAGATAAATTTCAGTTCTCTTTGATCTGGGGCACGGAATTGCGTGTTCTGAGATTAACCCCTTACGTCTCCAGCTGCTTTACTTCCCCTTCTTTATATTTCTGGTTAACGTGAACTTGATTGCATTAGCAGGGCCAACAATCAAGTCACCAAAGGGAGATTTCTTTTGAGCTATGGTCCACGCAATTGGGGCAGGCATTTGGGACCAGAAAGGGACGGCAGTCAGGCTCCTTGATGTTCATCTGATGTTGGACAGCAGCTTGACTGTGTCGGTCTGGAGTATCGAACTTGCTCATTCATTTATTCTAGAGTATTGACTTTAAAAAAAATTTTTTTTGTCTTTTTTTTTTTTTTTTTAGGGCTGCACCTGCGGCATATGGAGATTCCCAAGCTAGGGGTCGAATTGGAGTTACAGCTGCCAGCCTTCACCACAGCCACGCAGGATCCGAGCTGAGTCTACCACCTACACCACAGCTCACGGCAACGCTGGATGCTTAACCCACCAAGTGAGGCCAGGGATCGAACCCACAACCTCATGATTCCTAGTTGGATTCATTTCTGCTTAGCCACGATGGACTTCTTGACTTTTTCTTTTTTTTAATGTGTGATTTAACTTTCAAAGAAAAAGGTTAAGGGACACAGGTAATATGAAAAGCTCTGCTGAAAGCAGGAATTATGTTCATTGCCAAAAATTCTCTGTACATTATATGCTCTTGACCTTTGAGGCTGGACAAGGGCTGTCCTGGGCGCTGCAGAATGTTTAACAGCATCCCTGACCTCCATCCCCTAGGTGCCAGTAGCAGCCCCCTAGTTGTGACACGAGTTCCTGTTGTGCCTCAGCGGTAACAAACCCAGCTAGTAATCATGAGGACACAGGTTCAGTCCCTGGCCTCGCTCAGTGGGTTAAGGATCTGGCGTTGCCATGAGCTGTGATGTAGGTCGCAGACGCAGCTCTGATCCTGTGTTGCGGTGACTGTGGTGTAGGCTGGCAGCTAGAGCTCTGATTTGATCCCTAGCCTGGGAACTTCCATATGCCGCATGTGTGGCCCTAAAAAGGACAAAACAAAACAAAACAAAACAAATAAACCCTGTTTCCAGATGTTGCTAGGGGAGGGGGACCCAAAATCACTTCCCATTTGAGAACCACCAATTTATTCTTTACTCGCTCATTTGTTCATTAAATCAACAGAAACTTTCAAGGGCCTTTGTGTGCCAAACACTATTCTAAGGGCCACAGAGAAAACAGGACAGGCCTGGGCCCTGCTGTCACGGAGCTGACATTTTCACTGGGGAGAGACAGTGAACATTTGGCCAAGTTTCTGAACTAAGTAACGTCAGAGAGTGGCAAGTGCCGTGAAGAAGGGGTCCAGGGCCAGGGGGCTCCCTGAGATCCTGGAGGGCTCTGGGGAGGCCTGAGGAGGGGCCTTTGGACCGAGACGCAGCAGTTTGGAGGGGGAGCCAGGCATGGGTGATCTGCAGGAAGAGACTCCTGGCAGAGGAGACAGCAGGTGCCAAGGCCCGGAGGTGGGAGTCTGCTCTGCGGATTGTTGAGAACCAGGCCGGGGTGTGGACAGTGGGAGGAGGAGACAGCTGGAAAGGACACGGGGGCTTAGACTGTTGTGACGGGAAGCTGGGACTGTGTCTGCCTTGGCAGCCAGCCTGTGGAGGGGTTTGAGCAGGGAGGAGTATGATGTCACTGACCCTCGAGAGAGCTGCTGTGACTGCCGTGTGGCCTGCAGGTCAAGAGCCAAAGCGGGGAGGTCTGTGGAGGGGCCAGGGTGGAAGATGCTGGCGGCCTGGGCCGGCTGGACTCCGGGGACACATGTGGGAACTCGGCTCAGACGGAGTTTGGCCACATTCTGCCGGCGGCTGGGACTTCTGATCAGCCCAAGGTGGCTGAAGGCAGTGGGGCCCAGATGCAGGCTCTCAGCTTCATCGGCGTCCCCAGGGACCTCCGCACGCAAAGGGACAAAACCTCAGGTTCTCCATCCATGCAGCTGCTGACAGCGGGCGTGCGCGCCTCCTGCCATGCGGTTCTGCTCTGCTGTGAGTGACTGGGCGTGTTTTTCTCGGTTGTCCATTTCTGGATTAAGTAGGGAGGGCTCACACTGGGGCGGGGGGGGGTGTGTGTCCACGTGTGTCCGTTCATCCTCATTAGGGGGCGGGTAGGTGTGGACACAGCCACGTGTTCTGACAAGTGATGCTGCTGACAGAGCCTTAGCGAAGGGCAACTCAATAAATCTGGGTTGGAATCCTTGGGGAAAGGCCTGGGGCTGGCCCTGCCCCAGCCGTGAGGAAGTTCTTTTCAGTGGGCCTCAGCCTTGGGTGTTCAACGGCTAATTGCTGGTCACTCATTACAAGAATAGCGAGGCTTCCAGAATGACTCAGAAATAGCCACAAATCGAGCTAATAGAGCCTTATGTTTTTCTGGCATTATAACACAGATGGAGGCCCCCCCCCCCGCGCCGCCTCCCGCATTGTGAAATACTTTCAAAATTGCAAAGAGTCAGCTGACTGACTCCCATTCTCACACATACTGTCTTAAGCTGGGGAGGTTTTTGTTTGTTTGTTTTGTTTTGTTTTTGCCCCGCCTGGAGCATGCGGAAGTTCCTGGGCCAAGGTTCGAACCCGTACCACAGCTGTTACCAGAACCACGAACCACAGCAGTGACAACACCTGATCCTTAAGCCACTGAGCCACCAGGAAACTCCAGGGGGTGTTGTATGTGAATGTGAGTTTTCATTGAAAAATTGGAACAGGCATTCTCTTGTGGTGCAGTGGGTTAAGGATCTGGTAGTGTGATTGCAGCGACCCAGGTTCGATCCCTGGCCTGGGAACTTCCACAGGCCACAGGCACATCCAAATAAAAAATAAAACATAATAAAATTGGAACAGGGCATGTTAGAAATCTGACTTGCTGAGAGTAGATGAGCCACAGAGACAGAAGGCAGACTGATGGTTGCCAGGGGCTGTGGGGGGAAAAAAATGGGGAGAAAGTGCTCACCTGGCCTGGGGTTTTACTCTTGAAGGACGGAGATATTTTGGAGCAGCAGTGTGAAGTACGCAGCGCCACTGAACTGTTCACTTTAAAGTGGTTAATTTTATGTGATGTGAATTTCACCTCGATACTTTTTTGGTTGTATTATTTTCAGGTTTTAATACTTTAGACCTTATTTTGTTGAACAATTTTAACTTCCCAGCAAAGAGAAGGTTACAGAGATTTCTCCTATACCCTCCAGCCCTCCCCGCACAAGTGGCCTCCCCATCATCCCCCCCCCCCCCCCCCCCCCCCCCCCCCCCCGCAGACCAAACCATCTGTGCGATTGATGGACCTGTGCTGACACAGCAGAATCACCCCAAGTCCATAGCTGAGGACTAGGGTTCTCTCTTTATGTTGTCCGTTCCTTGTTCACGTGTAATGATAGGTACCCGCCATTACAGCAGCCAACAGAACAGTGTCACCACCTCCCAAAAACCTATTCGCTGCATCCTAGCCCCTGATCTTTTTACTGCCTCCATAGTTTTGCCTTTTCTAGATTGTTGTGCAGTTGGAATCAAACAAGAGGGAGCTTCTTCAGACTGGCTTCTTTCACTTGATAGTATGCAATTAAATCTTTTAAAAAAATCTGCACTGCTGACTTGTGTGTGGCTGTTAGATTTGGAAGGGTGGTCCTGCCCCTTCTGGGTGAACCCAGCTCCCACCCAACCAGCCGATGTATTTACTAGCACAACTTAGCGTAGGAAGTACCTGAGTTTGCAGTCCCTCGTCGCCACCCCTCGACAGTAGGGAGGAAACTTAATTTCAATGATAGCATGTCTACTACGCTTTCCAGGGGTGCGGGAGGCTTTGAGTTGCTATTCCTAATGCTGTGGTTTTCTCGCTAAACCTCTTGAAGCTGCTGCCAGATGACTGAGAGGTCTGCTCATTTGCAGTCCTTTTATATGCTTTGTTCTCTGTTTCCGAAATTTGTCCTTTAGATCTTAAAATATTTTTAGGGCCTCACCTGCCGCAGATGGTGGTTCCCAGGCTAGGGGTCCAGTCAGCACTGTAGCTGCCAGCCTACACCACAGCCACAGCAACGCCAGATCCGAGCCACGTCTGCGACCTACACCACAGCTCAGGGCAACGGTGGATCCTTAACCCACTGAGTGAGGCCAGGGATTGAACCTGCATCCTCATAGATACTAGTCAGGTTCGTTAACCACTGAGCAATGATGGGAACTCCGGATCTTAAAATATATTTAAAAAATTCATTGGTTTTTATTTTTTTAAGTTTTACTGAAGTATAGTTAATTTACAAGGTTGTGGTAATTTTTGCTGTGCAATAAAGTGACCCAGTCGTACATATACACACATCCCTTCTCTCTCGGATTCTTTTCCCGCATAGACCATCACAGAACACTGGTAGAGTTCCCTGTGTTCCTCAGCGGGTCCCCGTGGGCCAGTGTTTCCCGAGACCTCAGTGCGCGTGTGCCGGTCCCAGACCCCTGGCCCGCCCCTCCCTCCCCCCACCTGCCTCTTTGGTAAGTTTTTCCAAGTCTGTTTCTGTTCTGCAAAAAAAAAAAGGTTCATTTGTATCCTTTCATTTATTTATTTATTTTAGAGATTTCACATATAGGTGATTCATTTATATTTATTTATTTATTTATTTATTTTGCCTTTTGTCATTTTATGGCCGCACCCGCGGCATGTCGAGGTTCCCAGGCTAGGGGTCTAATCGGAGCTGTAGCCACTGGCCTGCGCCGCAGCCACAGCAACGCAGGATCCGAGCCGCGTCTGCAACCTACACCACAGCTCACGGCAACGCCGGATCATTAACCCACTGAGCAAGGCCAGGGATCGAACCCGCAACCTCATGGTTCCTAGTCGGATTCGTTAACCACTGCGCCACGACAGGAACTCCTCATTTATTTTTAATTGAGATATAATTCGTATACCATAGCATTTACCCCTGTGGAGGCTACAACTCAGTGGGTTTTAGAATATTCCAGAGTTTTTGCAGCCATCCTTACTACCTAATTCCAGAGCATTTTTCTGGCCCCCAAAAGAAGCCCCATGACCTGTGGATGAAGATCACCACTGTGTCTGGACCGGTCGCCGCCCCCCGCTGCCCCCGTGGCTGTCCCAGCCCGGTGCCAGCTCTTGTGTCCATCTCTCAGCATTGTTAAAATGTCAGTAGAAGCCAGGAGCCTTGTGGAGACCCAGGCCTGGCACGGGCTTTCTAACTAAAGGAGTAGCACCGGGAACAGCAGGGGTGGCTGGGGGGCCCCTGCACCCGTCAGTTCTGGTTGGACAGTGGCTGTACCACTTGAGACGTTCAGTCTATTGCTCATGGCTCTGCTCGCCTCGTTCATGGCACTTCAGACCGAGTTGGAATTGCCCGTTTGCTTCTTTGCTCCCCCCCCGTGCCCCCCCAGACTGTGCCGTCCATGAGGACAGGACTTGATCCATTTGGTTCACTGTACTTTGCTTGGCTCTGGCACAGTGCGTGGTAGATAGTAGGTGCTCAATAAATGCGTCGTCGTCCCCTTAAGCCCAGTTTCTCAAACTCCCTTCGTTATGTCTTGAACAATTTTGAAAATCAACTTAAGTCATCTGTGTGTGGATTATGAACCTAATTTTATGTCGGTGGACAATTTAAACTGCAGTTTCTATTTTAGCAGTAGTCGTCTTTTTAAACATCAAATTAACCTGTAAACAATAAGCACACAAGCATGGCAATGACAACACTCCCCGCTTTCAGAGCGATGGGGGAGTTTTAGTGGCTGATAAAACCCCAGATGAAAGTAAAATGCAGCAACAAACGACGTTAAATTGGAAAATAAGATCCGTAAGCAATGTCTTTAAAAGGACTTAAAAAAACCTTGTTACTTTGGATTAATTTCAGACTCAGGAAAGTAGCCTGAGTAGTACCAGGAACTGAGACGTGTCCTTTACTTTGATTCACCTTGCTGTGTGTGTTTCTGTCTTGTGAAGCATTTAAGAGAAAGAGGCACAGGAGTTCCCTGGTGGCCCAGTAGTTAAAGATCCAGCGACTTCTTTTTCTCAGCTTAAGATCCAGTCAGGATCCCTCACTGCATTTAGCTATTCTTTGTCTTGTTTTTTAACAGTTGCATTTGTGGCATGTGGAAGTTTGGTCAGGGGTCCCATCGGAGCTGCAGCTGCAGGCCTACACCACAGCCCTGGATCTGAGCCACATCTGTGGTGTCGCGGTGGTGTAGGTTGGCAACCACAGCTTGTGGCGACACTGGATCCTTAAGCCCCTGAGCGAGGCCAGGGATCAAACCTGCATCCTCACAGAGACAGTGTCGGGTCCTTAACCCACTGAGCCACAACGGGAACTCTTCACCTAGTTATTCGCTAACTGTCCTCAGCCTTTTTCTGCTTTTGGTGATGTGGACAGTTTTGAAGAGCAAAGGCCAGCTATTTTGAGCAATGTATCTGAACTTGGGTCTGTGTGATGTTACTCATGATTAGATCCAGGTCATAATTTTTGGCTGAAATGCTGCAGAAATGTGTGTTCTAAAAGGAGACTTTTTCCCCCAAGCTCTGTCACTACTAAAGGTGGCCCAGATGGGGCACTTTTTTTTTTTCCCTTCACCGTCTCTTAACCTGCACCTGGGCCCCCAGGCTTTGGTCCTTGATTCTCTTTGCCACTCAGAGAACCCAGAACTTCCAAATCTCGAGGCAGAAACCAGTCAGACTGGACCTGGAGTGTTCTTTTGTTGCCGGAAAGCACAGATATTTTTTTAAAGTGTCCCAGGCTGTTATGCAGAAGAAAGAAACCAGTTTAATGAGGCTCCCACAGGCCAGGTTGTGGAATTGATTCCGTATTTGCTGTATGAATTGATACGATTTTACATGGTTCTCCTCTTAACCTGTAAGGCTCTTGTTTCTAAGATACGGTGCTTCGAAGCTGCAGTGGTTCAGTGACAGCTCTCCGGGGCGGGCCGTGAACACCGCGTTAGTGCTGACTCTCATGGATGGAGGCGCCCTGCTTCCAGACACATTAAAATGGTCGAGAAGAAAAATGCGGGGAAAGGAGTTCCCATTGTGGCTCAGCGGGTTAAGAACCCGACGGAGTGTCCATGAGGACTCAGGTTCGATCCCTGACTCCACTCAGGTGGTTAAGGATCTGGCCTCGATGCAAGGTGCAGCGTAGGTTGCAGATGTGGCTTGGATCTGGCGTGGCTGTGGCTGTGGTGTAGGTGGGCGACCGTGGCTCCACTTTCACCCCTGGCCCAGGAACTTCCATGTGCCACAGGTTGGGCTGTTAACAAAAATAATAATAACGCAGGGAAAGATCCGATTGTTTTGCACATGAGGAAACCAAAGCTCCCAAGATCCCAGTTAACAGACCCAAGCTCACATAAGAGCCAATATTTGAAGCCTTTAGATCCCGCCCACTTTCTAACAGAATCTAGTTCATGAGGCACATAAAGGAGTGAATTTTACATTTTATTTACAGTGCCCCCCCCCAAAAGGCATCCCACTCAGAGGGAGAGGGAAGACAAAGGCAAATACAGGTCTCTTAGCTCCTTCATCCTGCCCGAGGCCCCGCCCGCTCCAAGCGCCTTCCCGCTCGCTGACTTCGGCTCCAGCCTTCCAGAAAATCAGTCCTTGGCCTCTCTGCCTTTTCTCTTCCTCAGGTGATAATTTTGAGTCTCCCGTTTCCAAGAGGTGAGGGTAGGCGTTTGCGTTGTGGCTCAGTGGTAACAAACCTGACTAGAATCCATGAGGATGTGGGTTCCATCCCTGGCCTCGCTCGGCGGGTTAAGGATCCAGTGTTGCCGTGAGCTGTGGTGTAGGTCACAGATGTGGCCTGGATCCCGCGTTGCTGTGGCTGTGGTGCAGGCTGGCAGCTACAGCTCCTGTTGGACCCTGAGCCTGGGAACTTACGTATGCTGCAGGTGCCACCCTAAAAAGTGGAAAAAAAAAAAAGGAATGTAAGCGCAGCCACCTCCCTGCCCTCCGCTGTCTTCAAGTAAGACTAAGACCCTTCAGTGACCACCTCTCGGAGGAACCTAGTCTGTCTTTCCTGCCCTTTGAAACTCTGACAAAACATAACGAGAGTTATACTGAGCTAAGTAAGACTCTTCAATGTTGGAGCCTCTGTTTGTTAGCGATTGCTGCGTAACAAAATTATTCCAAACTTAGAGGCTTCAGACAACCAACATCTATGATCTCACACTGTGCCTGAAGGTCAGGACACTGGGGGCAGCTTCTCCGGGTGGCTCTGGCTCAGGCTCGCACGCAGTTGCCGACATAGGAAGGCTTGACTGGGACGCAGGGAGATGCTTCCAAGGGACGCCCCCTCGTGGCTGTTGGCTGGAGGCCTCAGTCCCTTGCCAGGTGGATCTCTCCATAGGGTCGCGCCCAACGTGGCAGCTGGCCTCCCCCAGGGAGAGAGCGAGGGAGTGACCAGGACCCAAGGCACAGCGTCTTTTATGACCTAATCTCAGAAACGATACACAGTTACTTCTAACGCATCCTCTCAGTCATGCACACCAGCCCTGGTGGTTCACTGAGGGAAGGGACTGTACACGGATAAATACCAGGAGGTTGGGATCAGGGGCCCAGTTCGGGGGCTGGTTGCTTACACATCCCAGCCCAAAGAAGGAACAAATGCATGTGTGTCTGCAGCGTGCCCAGGCCCTGGTATTAGGTAGATGTGATTATCCTCACTTTACAGGTGAGGAAAGGACCAGAAAGGTTGAGTCGCTTGCCTGAGGTCACACAGTAAATAACAGAACTGGACTTTGAAAGGCAGTAGTCTGCTTCCTTAAAAATTCCAAGAGTTCCCTCTGTTGCGCAGCTGATTAAGGATCTGCTGTTGCTGCAGCTATGCCACAGGTCGCAGCAGTGGCTCAGATTTGATCCCTGACCCAGAAACTTCCATATGCCCCAAGTGCAGCTCCCCTCCCCCCAAAAAATCCAGCAATAGAGTTCCAGGAGTTCCCTTTGAGGCACAGCGGAAAAGAATCCGACTAGGAACCATGAGGTTGTGGGTTCGATCCCTGGCCTCGCTCAGTGGGTTAAGGATCCGGCGTTGCCGTGAGCTGTGGCTCGGATCTGGTGTTGCTGTGGCTGTGGCGTAGGCTGACGGCTACAGCTCCAACTAGACCCCTAGCCTGGGAACCTCCATGTGCCTCGGGTGTGCCCTACAAAGTGGGGGGTGGGGGGGGAGTTCTGGATGTCCACCGAATGGAATAATCTAGTGAACTCCATGTGGCCATCACACAGCTTTAGAAATCATCAACTCCTGACTAATATTCTTTGATTTCGACCCTGATTATTTTGAAACAAACCCTGCATTATGTCACTCCAAATGTAAATATTTCGGTATGTTCTCTCTAAAAGACAAAACTTGTTTTTAAAAGCAAGACCACAGCGGCATTTTCTCAGTTGAAAACGATGAACAGCTCCCGTGATACTCCGGTCCGGCAGCCTCCGGCCGGTGTCCAGATGTCCTCGATCATCTCATAGCTTTATGATTTTCTGGAACGGCAACTGAGTAACTCCCACACGTTGCAGTTGGTGGCTGGATTTCTTAGGTCCCTTCTAACCTGTGGACTTCTCAGGCCTCCCCGCTCTCTCTCATTTTTTCCCTTTGCAGTGGATCTGTTCTGCAGAGCTTCTCACAGGCTGGAAATTGATGATTGCAACCCTGACACGTCCTTTAATTTTGCCTTTGGTCCCTATGTTTCTTATAAACTTGAGGCTTGATGAGATTAGGTGTGATTTGGGGGCACAGCTGGCCTTAGAGGAGGGGCTGAGTTCTTCCCCAGCGGCTCCCGACGCCTGATTGTCCTTAGCTGCAGTCCCTGCTGCGTGCGTGGGGGCTGTGGCACGGTGGCATTCTAATACTGTCATTCCGTTTCCATTTGTGAGCTGCCGTAATCCCGAAACAGATAGGCTCCCTCTTCAAAGATTTAGTTACTGCAATACATACTTTACAGCAAAAAAAGCATAATAAACACTTGATACTTGCCCTGCGTTTTTCCGTTTTTGAGCGATGGGTTTGTTCCCCAGCATCGCCCGTAAGTGGCCACGGAGGGTTTTTGCTTAAGTGTCACGTGACTCGTGGATTAAGATGTTCATATTGCTGTTCAAGTTGTCCCGTCTTTGGCCAATGGGACCCTCTGCCCTTTGGCCTCTGCGTCTTTTGACCTGGCTCTCGTAGTCTTTGACAGCTTCCTTGTGACCTGGGGTCTGCTAGTGTCCCAGCCTCCTTGTATGCATTTCTCCACCCGCGAGTGGAATCGCCGTTTCACCAAGGTGCCTTGGCTTCTTTGGCGGATGGAGTTCAGAAGCCACAGCCTGGGTTCATCCCCTGCTCCAGCTCTCCAGCCCCCTTGGCCTGGAAATGTATCAAGCAGGGCTCAGAGTATCTCTTAGTGGACGTGTTTGGGGGGTGAGGGCACTGTCGTCGTCAAGCACATGTCACTTGCAGTTGACCTAGGGTGGGGCTTTCTGTGCTGGTGCTGGTGCTGCCGCTCAGAGCAGCCGCTGCCCAGTAGGCACCTCCGTACAAACTAGAAAAGACCTGGCCCTTCCGCGGGCGGACAGTCCCTCCAGGGTGAGCAGCTGGACAGTGGGGCATGCGCCTGAATCCAGCAGCATATCACCTGAGCAGGGTCCTCTTTGCTCAGACGCCCCAGAGGGGTTCATTTCGCCTCCTTGGCCTCCAGCTCTTCATCTGCAGGATGGCTCTCTGCCCGTTGCCAACCTTGCCTATTTTCTTTGGGCTCCTTTGTCCCAAGGCGGGTGTTACGGGTTGACTTGGATCCTCCCCAAAGAGGTGTTTGCAGGTCCCAACCTCAGTACCTCAAGCTATAACCTCATTCAGAAATAGAGTCTTTGCAGATGTAATTAGTTCAGATGAGGTCCTCCTGGAGTCGAGTGGGCCCCTAGTCCTGTAGGACAGGTGTCCTTAGAGAAGATGGCCGGGTGGAGTTCCCTTTGTGGCTCAGTGGGTTAAGAACCTGACATAGTCTCTGTGAGGATGAAGGTTTGATCCCTGGCCTCGCTCAGGGGTTAAGGACCTGGCGTTGCTGCGAGCTGCGGCATAGGTCACAGATGCAGCTCGGATCTGGCGTGGCTGTGGTGTAGGCTGCAGCTCCGATTTGACCCCTAGCCTGGGAACTTTCATATGCAGCGGGTTTGGCCATTAAATAAACAGACGGCCATGGCCAACACAGGCAGAGATGGGGGTGATGCACACAGAGGCCAGGGGGCCCCAAGAGTGCTGACTGTTGTCAGAGGGTAGGAGAAGGCTTGGGATAGATTTGACTTCAGAAGGAGCCAACCCTGCAGACACTGGGGTTTGGGTGTTTGAATTCGTCCAGTTTGCGGTGCTTTGTTACAGCGGCTCCGGGAAACCAAAACACGGTGCTGCTTCCTCTGGTCCCTGGTGCTCCAAGCGAGGTCCCTGGGCCAGCAGCATCAGCATCACCCGGGCGCTCGCTCGTCAAAATGCAGCTTGTCGGCTGCACCCAGACTTCCTAAATCAGAATCTGCATTTAACAAGAGACCCAGCTGGTTCGAATGTGGTGAAGGACTGCGCCCTACAGCAGGAGGGTGGCGGAAGGCCCAGCCCCCGGTGCAGAGGCGCTGTTATTTCTGAGAACAGCTGGCACTTAGTGAACTCCCTGTCTGCCAGGCAGTGTCCTGAGCCCTGTATGTGCCTTGTTATTTTCAGGTCATCTTCCTCGCAGCTCTGGGCAGTGCTTCCCAGGGCTTGGGCGGAAATTCTCCAGGGAACACAAGCCACACGACTGTGATTGAATGATGCCCCCTGGTGTTGTGCAGCGCAGCAGTCCTGACCCTTGTCTCATTGTACAGATAGGAAACGGACACACAGAGAAGTTAAATCGTTTGCCCAGTGTCACACAGGTCCTCAGTGATGGAGCTGGGATTGGAATCTGATAATTTGCGCCTGAACCTGTACCTAGGACCCTCTACTCACCCCATCTTTGTCTCTGAAAGAGAGATGGTGAACCAGTGTCTCTCCTCCTCTCATCCTGTTTCTTCTGCATGTATGTATGTATGTATGTATGTATTTTCTTTTTAGGGCTGTAGGTGCGGCATATGAAAATTCCCAGGCTAGGGGTCGAATCAGAGCTGGTGCTGCTGGCCTACACCACAGCCACAGCAATGCCAGATCCGAGCCACATCTGTGACCTACACCACAGCTCACAGCAACTCCGGGTCTTTAACCCACTGAGCGAGGCCAGGGATGGAATCTGCGTCCTCGTGGATCCTAGTCGGATTCTTAACCCGCTGAGCCACAGCGGGAATGCCTTGTCTCTTTTTTAAATTGTAGTAAAGTACACATCATGTCAAATTAACCATTTTAACCATTGTATTTATTTTTATTTTTTATTACTTCTTTTTTGGCCACCCCGAGGCATATGGAAGTTCCTGGGCCAGGACTCAGATCCAAGCCGCAGCTGCGGCAACTCTGGATCCTTAACCCACTGTGCCGGACTGGGGGTCAAACCTACATCCCAGTGCTGCAGACACCCCCAATCCCGGTGTACCACAGCGGGAACTCCCATTTTAAAGAGAACGATTCAGTGGCACTTAGTATGTTCACAGTGTTGTGTGCCACCATCACTGTCCAACTCCAGAATGTGTTTATCGCCGTAAAAGGAAACCCCGTGTCTAGTAAGCACTCCCCGCCCCCCGCCCCCCGCAGCCCCCCGCCCGCAGCAGCCGCTCTCAGTCTCCATGGCTTTGCCTCTTCGGGACATTTCTCAAGAATGGAATCCTACTGTGTGACCTTTTATGCCTGGCTTCTTTCCCTTAGTGTGTTTTCAGGGTCCCTCCAGGCTGTCACATGCATCAGTAATCCATTAATTCGTTTTCATGTTTTTTTAAAAAAATCGTAGTTAAATACACATCACAAAATACAACAACCACCATGGAAACCGTCTTCAAGTGGAGAGCTGAGTGGCTCTAAGCACGCTGACACAGATGTGTAACCGTCACCACCACCCACCTCTAGAGCGGCTTCACCTTCCCACGCTGAGGGCCCGTGTACACGAAGCCGGACTCCCCACCGCCCCTCCGCCGGTCCCGGAGCCTCTTTTCCACTTTCCGTCTCCGCCTTTGCTGGGTGGCTTCTGTAAGTGGCATCACACGGCAGCTGTGCTTCTCCGTCTGGCTTCTTTCACTCAAGCCTCCTGTTTTCCAGGCCTGTCCACACTGTAGCAAGAATCAGAACTTCATTCCTCTTTCTGGCTAAGTGATAGCCAACTGTGTGGACAGACCACGTTTTTGGCTTGTCGATGGGCTCGTTTCCACCTTTTGGTGATTGTGAATGTTGCTGCTATGAAAACGCATGTGCAGGTTTTGGGATGAAGGCCTATTTTCAGCTCTCTTGCCATTTTTTTTTAATTGAATCTTTTGTTTTATATTGGAGTATAGTTGATTTGCAATGTTGTGTTAGTTTCAGGGATACAGGAGAGGAATTAATCTATATCTATATCTATATCTATATCTATATCTATCTCCATTGCTTTTCACGTTTTTTTCCCACAGAGGCTATTACAGAATATTGAGTAGAGTTCCGTGTGCTGTGCACTCGGTCTTTGTTGCTTCCCTGTATCAGATAGTGTGTATCTGCTAATCTCAAACCCCTAATTTATCCCCTAATTAATCCCTTCCCCACCTCTCCCCTTTGGTAACCAGAAGTTTTTTTTGTTTTGTTTTGTTTTTGTCTTTTGTCATTTGAGGGCCGCACCTGCAGCATGTGGAGGTTCCCAGGCTAGGGGTCTAATCAGAGCTACAGCTGTCAGCCTATACCACAGCCACAGCCACGTGGGATCCGAACCGCATCTGCAATCTACACCACAGCTCACGGCAACGCTGGATCCTTAACCCACTGAGTGAGGCCAGGGATCAAACCTGCAACCTCATGGTTCCTAGTCAGATTTGTTTCTGCTGAGCCACGACAGGAACTCCCAGAACATTTTTTTTAAGGTCTGTGAGTTTTGGAGTTCCCATCGTGGCGCAGCGGTTAACGAATCCGACTAGGAACCATGAGGTTGCAGGTTCGATCCCTGGCCTTGATCAGTGGGTTAACAATCCAGTGTTGCCGTGAGCTGTGGTGTGTAGGTCACAGACGTGGCTCGGATCCCACGTGACTGTGGCGAAGGCGAAGGCGGGCGGCTACAGCTCTGATTAGACCCCTAGCCTGGGAACCTCCACATGCTGCGGGTGCGGCCCTAAAATGACAAAAGGCAAAAAAAATAAAGTCTGTGAGTTTTTCTTTTTTTCATTTTCTTTATTTTTTTTCTTATTAGCAATGAATTTTATTTCAGTTATAGGTGTACAAAGATCATAAGTCAATTTGATAGATTTTGTGTCCTAAACCCACAGTGCATCCCCCCACCCCCCAGATTGTCTTATTTGAAAAACCAAGGTTTTCCAAAATCTGTTAGTCATTGTCTGTTCTTCAAAGAAGTTCATTGTGTCTCTTTAGTTTCCACATGTACGCGGTAGCATTGGGTGTTGCTGTCTAATTGTCTGACTGGTTTCACTTCGTATGATAATTTCTAGGTTCATCCATGTTGCTATAAATGTTGTTATTCCGTTCCTTTTAATGGCTGAGTAATATTCCATTGTGTGTATGTACCATATCTTCCCTATCCATTCCTATGTTGATGCGTATTTAGGTTGTTTCCATGACCTGGCTTCTTCCCTCTCTAGCTGCTTTAGATGTAAAGTTAGGTTGGTCATTTGAGCTTTTTCTTGTGTCCTGAGGTAGGCTTGTATTGCTATATACTTTCCTCTTAGAACTGCTTTTGCTGCATCCCAGAGGTTTTGGAGTGTCGTGTCTTTGTTGTCATTTGCTTCTAGGTATTTTTTAATTTCCTCTTTGATTTCTTCAGTGATCCATTGGTTGTTTTCTTGTTTTTGTATCCATTTGGCTAGTCTGTGTCTTTTGGTTGGGGCATTCAGTCCATTAACATTTAAGGTAATTACTGATATATATGTTCTTATTGCCATTGTATTAACTGTTTGGGGGTTTTTTGCTCTTTTATTTTTTTTTTCACCCTGAAGTTTTGATATAGGAGTCTATATACAAATGAGATTGTTTTAAGTTGTTGGTTTCTTAATTGCACGTGCGTCTCCAGTGACCTGCATTTGTGCTCTCTTCTCATGATTTCTGATTTTGGTTGCATAGTTGTGCATGGATGATTTAGTATCTTTACTGTATATATACCTTTACTGGTGAGCCTTGTCATTTGTGGCCTTTTCTTTTCTGACTAGAGAAGTTCCTTTAAGATTTGTTGTAAAACTGGTTTAGTGTTGCAGAAATCTCTTAGCTTTTGCTTATCTGTAAAGGTTTTGATCTCTCCTTCAAATCTTAATGTGAGCCTTGCAGGGTAAAACAATCTTGGTTGGAAGTTTTTCCCTTTCATCACATTAAGTATATCATGCCACTCCCTTCTGGCCTGCAGAGTTTCAGATGAAAAATCTGCTGATAACCTTATTGGGGTTCCCTTGTATGTCATTTGTTTCTTTTCCCTAGCTGCTTTCAGAATTTTCTCTTTGTCTTTAATTTTGGTCATTTTGATTAATATGTGTCTTGGGGTGTTCCTCCTTGGGTTTATTTTATATGGTACTCGTTGCGCTTCCTGAATTTGACTGAGTGGTTCCTTTCCCATATTAGGGAAGTTTTCGGCTATTATCTCTTCGAGTAGTTTTTCTGTCCCCTTCTCTCTCTCTTCTCCCTCTGGCACCCCTATAATACGGATATTGGTGCGTTTAACATTATCCCAGAGTTCTCTGAGACTCAGCTCATTTCCTTTCAATCTTTTCTCTTTTCTCTTTCGCATTAGTGATTTCCACTAATCTGTCCTCCACCTCGCTGATTCGTTCTTCTGCCTCCTGTATTCTACTGTTGGCTGCTTCTAAGGAATTTTTTATTTCAGTTATTGTATTTTGCATCTCTTCTTGTTTAATTTTTACAGCTTGTATTTCTCTGCTCAGTGTTTCCTGTAAATGATCAATCTTTGCCTCCAGTCTATTTCCAATGCCTTACATCATCTTCAGCATCAACAGTCTAAAGTCTCTTTCTGGGAGGCTGATAATCTCCTCATCAGTGAGCTGTTTTTCTGGGCTTTTCTCTTTCTCCCTTATCTGGGTTAGAGTTTTCTGTCTTTTCATTTTTATAGGTTTTTGGTGTGGTGACCTTTTTGCCAACAATAGAGTTGTAGCCTCTCTTAGTTCTGGCTTTTGCTTCCCCTGTGACTAAAATTGGTATGGGTGGGGCTTGCTGTAGGCTTCCTGATGGAAGGGACTGATGCCTGCCCACTGGTAGGTGGGGTTGATTCCTAGCCCTCTGATGGGTGGGGCTTTGTCTCTGGATGAGATTAGAGGCTGGCTGTGTGCCTGAGGGGTCTTTAGGCAGCCTGTTTACTGATGGGTGGGGCTGTGATTCCACCTGGATTATTGTTTGGCCTGGGGCTTCTCAGCGCTGATGGGAGGGACCAGATTCTCCCAGAAATGGCCCCCTCCAGAGAAATGCAGGCTGATGAATGTTCCCGAGAGCTTCGCCTCCAATGTCCTTCCCCCACAGTCACCCCTATTTTCCCAGGAGATCCTCCAAGAATTGCAGTAAGGTTCCACCCGGATTCCTATGGAGACTGCTTTGGCCTGGGACCCAGTGCACGTGAAAGTCTGTGCCTTTCAAGGATGGGGTCTCTGTTTCCCCCAGTCCTGTGGAGCTCCTGCACGCAAGCCCCACTGGCCTTCAATGCCAGATGCTCCGGGGGCTTTTTCTCCCTGTGCCCGATCCCCAGGCGTGGGGTTTTGACGTGGGGCTCAGAACTCTCAGTCCTGTAGCTGAGTCTCTGTGATGCAGTTACTTTCCAGTCTGTGGGGCTTCCCACCCGGGAGGTATGGGGTTGCTTCTATCGCATAATCGCCCTTCCTACCTCTTGATGTGGTCTCCTCTTTGTCTTCTGGAGTAGAATATCTTTTTTGGAAGTTTACAGTCCATTTGGTTGTAGGGTGCTCGGCATTTGTTTGTAGTTTTGCTGCTTTTCGGGAGAGAAGTTGAACTCCAGTCCTTCTATTCCGCCATCTTAATCCAATCTCTCATTTTCTTTACCTTTTATTTTTTATTGTTTTTGCTTTTTAGGGCCACACTCGCTGCATATGGAGGTTCCCAGGCTAGGGGTTGAATCGGAGCTGTGGCTTTTTAGGGCCACAGCCGCAGCAACACAGGATCCAAGCCGTGTCTGCAACCTGCACCACAGCTCATGGCAACACCAGATCCTTAACCCACTGAGTGAAGCCAGGGATCGAACCTGCATCCTTATGGATGCTAGTCGGGTTCGTAACCTACTGAGCCATGACTCCTATTTCTGCTTTTTAAATAAGTTCATTTGTATGCTTTTTTTTAGATCCCACATATAAGCAATATCATATGGCATTTGCCTTTCTCTGTCGGACCCACTTACTTAGTATGATAATCTCTAGTTCCACCCATGTTGCTGCAAATGGCAGTATTTCATTCTTTTTATGGCTGAGTAATAGTCCATTGTGTATATGTACCAAATCTTCTGTATCTACTTCTCTGTTGTCGAACAGTTAGGTGGCTTCCATGTCTTTGCTGCTGTAAAAAGTGCTGCCGTGGACACTGGGGTGCATGTGTCTTTTCAGATTGTGGCTTGCTCTGGATATATGTCCAGGAGTGTGATTGCTAGATCATAGGATAACTTTAGTTTTTTAAGGAACCTCCATTCTTTTGAAAACTCTGGAATCTGGTTCATAGTTCGAGCAGCTTGAGGGAGTGGGCTGTGGCTGTGGGTGGTGGGGTCCCCCAGGGGAGAGGCGAGGGTCCCCCACAGGGCCCGGCTGGGGCTGAGTGGCCAGGGGCCCGCTGACCTGGCCCTGGGGGTTCGCCTCACTGGCGTCTGGCTGCCGAGCATACCTGGCCGATAAAGTTGGGATGTCCCTTTAAAAAGCAATAAAGAACAGAAACTGGAGGGAAAACTCTGGTGACCAGAGGGACGTCTACGCTTTTATTCACTTCCACATGCAAACTTCTGTGGTGCTGCTCTTCCAGCGGAAGCCGCAGGGACCTGGGGGTCAGCGTCTGCTCGGACAGCCCGGCCCAGAGGTCGGGGTAGGGGGAGCGGGTGCTGTCGTTTGCAGCCAGAACCCGGAGTCTGAAGGGTGATGGGCTAACGTGGCATCTGGAACATTCTAGAGAACAGGCTTCTAGCTCCCGCAGCTCAGTCACAGGGGTTCTGAAACGCTCATGGGGCCTCTGCGTTTGTGGTGTTTGCTTGTCTCCTGCTTTGTCCCTAGAAGTGAGTTTACCTCGTGAATGAAGCCGAGAAGGGCTCCTGGATCGTTAAAATGAAGATTCGGGCTCAGGAGGTGTTGGTGGGGGGCGATCCTGCATGTCTAGCAAGTTCCAGGGCACGTGGGGAGCAGACGGACGAGGAGCAGCAGAGGGGTGGGTACACATGATCTTAGCTGTCCCCCCGCCGCCACCACCCGCACTCGGGGTCCCCTTCCTCCCACATCTTCCTGGTGGCAGGTGGCTGTTAGCAGAAGAGCCACCTGGCTCAGAGTGGGCGTCGGGATAGAGAAAATAAATAGCATCATCCTGCTCATTTTCACTGCTGGGGAGAAACACCTAACAGAAGGCTTTTGTAAAGATCATCACTGGCCACGCCTTTTTTTTCTTCCTGTTCTCAAAGATCTTGACCCTGAGTGAGTCAAACAATAAGTAGAGTGATTATTAACCATAACCACGTGAGGCCCCCTCTGGTCCAGCATCATAGGTATTTTTTCTCCCAGAACCCTTGGGAATCTGAGTGTAAATGTCATCCTCCCATTCTGCAGATGAGTATCCTGTGCTACAGATCGAGGCTCTGAGCAGTTCAGTGCCCTGTCCAGCAGTTCAGTGCCCTGTCCAGGGCTGTGGGCTTGTTTTCTTCTGACAGGTGCAAGGATGAAGCACGAATACAAGTCTAGGCCCTCTAGCTTTCACTGCCCCCCCGCCCCGCCCGACCAGATGGGGGCCGGGGTGAAAATTTTTACTCCACAGAGAGGGGTGGCCCTTTTTTTGTTTTTGCAGAGGGACCGGTAAGCCCAGAAGAAAGGACCTGCTTTCTGGAATTTTCCTCATGCATCCAACTGTAATTGTGGATTTGGGGGGTCTGATTTTTTTTTTTTTTTTTGGACCGAAGATGGCCCCTAGAATATCAACCATGGGCTTGTTTTCTTCTCAAAGGTAAAAGTCTGCCTCTGAGGATTTCTTTATTTTTCTACCTTTTAATTCAAATGTCTATAAAAGTATAGAGAACGGAGACCCTGGTATTGTCATAGGCAAGCTTTAGTCACAGTCAGCTGGTGGCCAGCTTGTTTCTTCTTCGCCCCCAGTTCCTCCCCAGCCCTGGATTATTTTGAAACAAATTCTAGACATCGTCTCAGATGCTATTTTCATAGCAAAGTAAACCAATGAGAAAAGATACTGTCTTTCGTCAGACCTTTGCCACAGTGAAAAGCAGAAAGCTTTCCAGCGTGTCTGACCAAAAAAAAAAAAAATTAAGATGTTTGAGGAGGAATTCAGTTTTCAAAGTAATTGAAACAAAGAAAGGGCAGCTTGTAAAGATACTGTCAGGTCACTGCTGAATTGGAGATTCATTGGGCCTTTCCCCCCAAATCCAACGTGCTTTAGAAGTTTGTGCGGGAGGGGATGTGTGTGCCCGTGGGTGCTGCCCACCCCACCCCACCACTGATTTTACGGTCTAGACAGGGCACAACCCCCAAGCTGTATCCATTTTTTAGAGCTGCTTTTGGTTTACAGAAAAACTGAGCAGAAAGTACAGAGTTCCCACAAGCCACCCCCCACCCAGAGTTCCCGCTGTTGTCAGCATCCTGCATCAGTGTCGCACGTGTGCTGCGATGAACGAGAGTGCTGTCATTAAGGTCCGCGGTGTCCGTCTGGGTTCCCTCTTGGTATTGTCCCCGTTTTTGTTTTGTTTTCTAGCTTTGCCTGAGCCCCGTGGGAGTTCCTGGGCGGGGATTGGACCCGAGCTGCAGCGGTGACAGTGCTGGCTCCTTAACCTGCTGTGCCACTAGGGAACTCCAGCGTTGCATGGGCTTTGACGAGTGTATAATCAGGGGGCCCACCAGTATCGTGTCACACAGACTCGTTTCACTGCCCTAAAAATCCTCTGTGTTCCTGCTGTTCACGCTCCTTCTCCCCTAACGCCTGACCTGTCTCCGGAGATCAGTCCTTTCCAGAACATCATCGAGTCGGAATCAGACAGTTACGTAGTCTTTTCAGACTGGCTGCTTTCCCTCTGTAATATTCTTTAAGGTTCCTCCACGTCTTCTCACGGCTTGGCAGCTCCTTTCTCTTTTGCGCAGAGTAGCGCTCAGCTGAGCGGATGTGTTCGGACCTACTCAGTCACCTGGCAAAGCGCGTCCTTCCTAGCTGCTTCCAGCTCGGGGCAGTTAAAACTAAAGGTGCTGTGAACATCTGTGTGCTGTTATTTTGTGCGGATTTAAGTTTTGCACTCATTTGGGTAAATGCTGAGGGTGCAATGGCTGGCTTGTAGCTTATGTAGAGGTTTTAGGGTGACTTGCAAAGGTTTTTCTTGGGTCACCGGCTTCAGTCAGAAGTTCTGCGGAGGTGCAGTGTACACACAGCGAGGCGTACTAACCCTAAATGTACAGTTGGATGATTTTTTTTTCTTTTCTGGCCGCCCCTCGGCAAACGGAGTTCCTGGGCCAGGGATCAGATCCAAGCTACAGTTGGGACTTAACGCTGCAGCTGTGGCAGCGCTGGATCCTTAACCCACTGGGCTGGGCTGGGGATTGAACCTGCGTCCTGGCACAGCAGAGATGCTGATCCTGTTGCGCCACAGTGGAAACTCCTTGGGTGAATTTTAATAAACGCATACGCGCGAGATCAAGATCAGAGCATCTCCAGAGCCAGAAGGCCCCCCCCCCCCGCCCCGTGAGACCCCAGTCGCTGCCCCGCCCCCGTCCGCAGACTCCTGGCGCAGTGCTTGCTGCCGTTCTGGAAAGGAGATGGGGGGGGGGGCCTTAGTGGCCGTTCGATTGATTTTGGTTTGTTTTGAATGGAGCCTGATTTCGTCACCAGTTCTTCCTGCCGGTCCGGAGCGGGGATCGGCCGGGTTCTGGGTAACTGCTTTTGGCTTTGCCGGGGATTGAGCGCGCACGGCTGCGTTCTGGTAAATTTACGGACACGGAAAGTGGGCCAGGTGTTTCAGTCGAGAACGGAGCAGGGCTTTTCCTTCGTGAAGTTCACGTCCCGTCTCCACTCCAGACACACACCCACGCGCCCCGGGCCGGCGGCCTTGTGGGTGTTTTCAGGCCTGGTCAGGTAGCCTTTGAGCACATTCCACGGGAACCCGCTGGGTTCCCTGGGTGGGGGTGGGGAGGTGACAAGTGTCCTGGGCCCAGAACTGTTAAAATGGATTTAAACTTAACAGCCCAGCTGCCCCCCCCACCTCGGATGAGGGAACCCCATTAACCCTTTCACCGCTGGTCATTCTCTCCTCCTGAGAAGCCCCTGGCGGGGTGGAGGGAGCCTGAGGGGTGCCGACCAGAGAGTCCTGCCATTAAGGTGGAGGCTGAGACAGGGGCTGGGGGAACGTGGGGAGATCAGGAGCCTGGGGGGATCCCTGCGCGGATGAAAAGTCAGCCCCTGGGGAGAGAGAGAAAGTTGCGGTCAGAGGGGGAATTTTACCGTTTGGCTCCTTAGCGGTGGAACAGTTTCGAGTGACTGTGAGGCTGACAACTGTTCGCAGATTGAGCCTGGTGTGTGTTTCAGGCACGACACACGTGCCATCTTCGCTTGATCTTTTTAATCGGATGTCCTGGGCAGTGGCTCCCGAGGGCGTTCCCACGTCACCGAGGCAGAGACGAGGTGATAGGAGGTGAGCTTAGGGACGGCCAGGGAGCTACTCAGAGGCTGGAGCCCGGATCTGGACCCCGGCAGTCGGGCACCTCTGTGCTGTTTACTTCTCAAGGGGCAACCGGGTGGGTGCCTGGGACTGGGAGCTGGAAGCCAGTGGCATCAAGCCTTTGGGTGCGTGTGCGCGCCCCATGCCCGCAGAGGTGGCCGGAGAGAAGGCGGGGGGGCGGAGAGAGGACCCCGTGTCAGGGAAGGGTGGACAGGCTCAAGCCGTAGCTTTCAAAACTCTCCGAGAAGCCAGGAAGCTCATCTGAGACCACATTCGTGTGGGTGGGGGGCACAGGCTGGGCACACTGCAGAGGTGGGCAGAGGGCCGGTTTGGAGGGTCACCGAGAGTGTAAAACAGGAGTAAAGCTGCGTTGGAAAGTACAGTACGCATCCTCTTCTCCTTGCTTTGGGCTTGGTCTGGATAATTACAACTATAATAATTCTCTTCCATTCAAGTTAAAGAAATAGTCAGTGACCCAGGACCCAGCTAAATAAGGAGAACCTTCAAGCAACTGGAATTTCTTCTGCATTTTATTTTAGGAAACCACAGTCAAAAAAAAGAAAAACCGTAGGTGGGCAGGGGATTTATTTGAATGTGTTAAGTCCCAGGTTTCACCCCAGACCGGTGCTCACGAGGGTCTCTGGTCCACCTGTTAAGTCTGTGTTGTTCTGAAAAAAGGACATGTTCTCACTGAGCCTGAAGGGTCAGGATTACAAGGTTCGACCCCACAGCTGTTTGCCGAGACTCTTAATCCCAGGTGCTCTTGGGGATGTAAAATTATCAAAAATATGGTCTTTGCCTTCAAAGGGTGTTCAGTTATTGGAAGAGGATTCATTTATCTTCAGAGTGAAGGGAAGTTGTATTTCGACAGTTAGTTGAAAGATCTTCAATAAGAATTTGTTTTTGGCTGCACACACAGCACGTGGGAGTTCTTGGAGGGATCAAATCTGAGCCATAGCTGTAACCAGAGCCACAGCAGTGACAATGCTGGATCCTTAACTCACTGAGCCGCCAGGGAACTCCCTCCATAAGATCAAAGGCAAAAAGTGTCTGAGAGACTCTTTACCTTCTGGAACATTCCAGGTTTGGAAGTGCTCTGTGACCACGCCTAATTCTTAAATGCCAGGTGCGGTCACCAGGAGACCCCAGCATCTGAAAGGCACGGGTGAGAAGGTTCTGGGGGAACATCTGGGTTTGGTAATGGCCCCTTGGTCCTTTGGAACATGAGGGTCAATGCAGGCGTCCCCGCCCGTCCGGCCTCTGCATCTCGGTGGACGTTCCCTTGGGAGTCAGAAGCCCACGGTTCCAGGGGACCCTCCAGTGGGCTGACCCCGGCCCCCCTCCTCCTTGGCAGACCAGGCAGGCTCGTGCCCCGCAGGCCTGCTCCCCCCAACGTGGCAAGCTGGCAGCTCACAGGCCAGCGTGAAACAATCACATTTTGTTAACATAGTGGCCGTCACTTAAAAATCCAATTTCCTGGGGCAGGTCTGGGGCTCTGGCCTCCCATGAGGGTGCTGGATCTGGCGGTGCCGGCCGAGGGCGGCTAAGCTGTCACCCACCCAATCCGTCGCCATCTGTCGCGGGGCTTCCATGGTTCCTTTCTGGCTCCGTCACCGAAGCGCTGCCAGGAGCAGCTGCAAAGTGGCCCTGACGTGAATGCTTCGTGCAGCTTCCCTCCCTCTGGGAACATGCGGGCTGCTCAGTTACAGGTGGAATAACCCAACCTTTCCCTTTGGGGAACTGGTCACTGTCGCCGCTGGTTTGGGAAGGTGGCGGTCACTGCCCTGGCTCACTTCAGAGGCAGCCTGGTTTCCACAGGGGCAGGTGATATTTGGGGTGGAGTTAGGGGAAAGTACTGGATTCTTCGAGAGAGGGTAAAGATGCCAGTGCGATAAGGCCTGTTTCGAGCCTGCTAGGTTAGGGACGTTTCCTCAGAGCGGCAGCCTGAGCGTGTTGGGTTTAGATGCACGGGGAGAACACGGAAACCACAGCCCGAGTTCGGCCACTGCCCTTTGGGCCCTGGAGTGAGGGGGCTTCTGGGTTCTTTCCTAGGCACCCGCTGGCCACGTTTTTCCACCTGTTTTTCCGAGTGAGTGCCATCATCACCTACGTGGGCTGTGACTGGTTCAGCAGGAGCTTCGTGGGCTGTTTTGTCACGGTGCTTCTCCTCCTGTCCTTCGACTTCTGGTCCGTGAAGGTGAGCCCCTGGCCTCTGACGCCCTTGCGCCCCGAACCCGTGGGCTGCGTTTCCAGACGTATGGCCGATTTGGGCTGAGGTTTAAATCGCTGATCTATACTTAAGAATCCTAAGCTTTGCCAAGCTATTGGAACCAGCACAGTGCAGTACTGATGCAAAAACAGACATGCGGATCAATGGAACAGAACAGAGCGCCCAGAAATAAACTGAGACACCTACGGTCAATTAGTCTTTGACAAAAGAGTTAAGGATGTAAAACGGGAAAAAGAGAGTCTCTTCAGCAGGTGCTAGGAAATGCCAATTGCAGCAACGTGGATGCAGATAGAGATTCTCATGCTAAGTGAAGTCAGAAAGAGAAAGACAAATATCATATGGTGTCACTTGTATGTAGGATCTAAAACATGACACAGATTTACCAACCTACAAAACGGAAACAGACTCACAGAGAGAACAGACCTGTGATTGCCAGGGCAGAGCGGGGAGGGAGCGGGGTGGACGGGAATTTGGGGTTAGCAGATGCAAACTATTGCTTTTAGAATGGACGGGCAGTGAGGTCCTGCTGTGCCGTTTTGGGATAGAACGTGATGGAAGATAATATAAGAAAAAGAATATGTGTGTGTGTGACCGGGGCCCTTTGCTGTACAGCAGACATTGGAACAACATTGTAAATCAACTGTAACTGATAAAAAATAAAGATAAATGGGGTAATAGTCGCAATATAATAAAATCTCTTAAAAATACTGAGCTGATGTCTCATAAAAATAGGAAAAAATATTGTTTAGTTGAATAAATGACTTCTGGGTGTCCACTGTCATGTTTGAAAGCATGTACCATATAAGGGTGACAACTCCATATGGCTTAGGATTCTTGGTAAAATTTACATATGTGTATATATGTGTGTGTGTGTGTGTGTGTATAAAAAACATTTAGAATTTCTCTATAGTATATATATGTTGACACATACACACACAAATGTATTGTGTCTGTCCTTTTTGAAGTAAGCTTAGCTAAAAATTAGAAGGCTTCTGGTTTTGAGAAACCACCTCAGTTCAGTTGCCCCCTCCTCCTGCAAGTTCAGCATGAATTGGTGACTTTTATTCATCGGTGAAAAGCTGAGGTCTCTTTCTCGACCCGTGGCCCGCTTAGAGCTGTTTTGTCCATTTTCCTCAGAATGTAACCGGACGACTCATGGTGGGCCTTCGCTGGTGGAACCAGATCGATGAAGATGGGAAAAGCCACTGGATTTTTGAATCCAGAAAGGTAGTCTGCAACATGTGTCAGGCTAGAAGCGGGAGAACAGCCAGGGGAAGTTTCTGTGGGTTTCCTTTGAGCTTTGTGTGGTCTGACCCCGCCATACGCACAAAGCCCACTGCTGCCGGCACCCCATTCAAGTCACATGTGGCAGAAGTGTGTGCGACTTGAACTAAAATCAGAGCACGCTCGTCTGCAGCCATCTCTGCTGGTTTTAAGACCCAATCACTTTCCTACAACAGGTCTCTGCAAGTGATGTGACTGCCACGGAGGCGGAAGCGAGAGTTTTCTGGCTTGGCCTCATTATCTGCCCCATGATTTGGATCGTGTTCTTTTTCAGCTCCTTGTTTTCCTTGAAGCTCAAGTGGCTGGTAAGGCAACCCTCCTCCTGATGTCTGCACAGAACTGGTGGTTGCAGGAGAGGGTTTTCGATATGGTTGATTGACAATTGATTGAAACAGCTTTATTGAGGTGGAATTCCCACAGCAGGCGGTGCACCCAGGCGCGTGTGCAGTTCAGTGGCTTCTAGTCTATTCATGGGGTTTTGCAACCATCACCGTTTTAGGGTATTTTCCTCCCCCAAAAAGAAACCCTGAGCCCTTGTAACTGTCACCCCAGCCACCTGCGCATTTCTGTTTCTGTATATTTGGCTATTGTGGACATTTCCTATAAAACAATTATGTGATACGTGGGCCCGTGGGACTGAATTCTTTCCCTTAATGTTTCTGGGGGGTCACCCACGTTGTAGCATGTGTCAGCACTGCTTTCCTTTTTAATGGCTGAATAATAATCCATCCTGCGCTCCGTTTATCCATTTATCCTTGGGTGGGACAATCCCACTGTTATTTTGCTTCCTACTTTTGGCTCTGAATAATGCCGCCGAGAGAGGCGTTTTTAGAAAAAGTGGATGACTTCCTGCCACGGATAGGGAACCCTCGCGCGGCAGGAACAAGCTGGTCTTAGGGATCTGGAGTTTTATGTCTGAGTTACCATGTTTCACTGCCAGTCTGGCTCATTCGCTGAGGGAACAAAATATCCAGGCAGTACGAACAGCAGGAGAATGAAAAGTGTGAGCTCTGGAATCAGGATCCTGGCTCAGCCTCACGGCAGCTCTGGAACCTCGGGCGACGTTAGCTTTCCCGGGCTCCCATGCTCTGCCGGGAAAACGGGACGGGAGGGGCACCAGCCTCTGGGGCTCCTGTTGATGACAGGTGTCCACGTGTATTTGGAAGCGCGCAGCAAAGGTTGGCTGCTGCTGCCAGGCGTGGGCCGGACACCCCTGCTGGGCTTGGGGGCAACGTTCCAAGATGCGCTTTAGAAACACGACCTTTGCTTTGCGCGCAGGCCCTCGTGATAGCCGGGGTCTCGCTCCAGGCTGCCAACCTGTACGGCTACGTCCTCTGTGAGATGGGAGGCGAGAGCGACATCAGCAAGATGACAGCCAGCTTTCTGTCCCAGATGGTGTTCCAGACAGTGAGTGACTGACGTCCGACTCGTCTCCAGACACTTAAAGTCAAGGAGGCCTGCGGGCAGCTGCAGTTTTTGATGTTTTCCCTGTCAGCCAGGCTGCTGTTGTTAGGGTGTTTGGGGGGGGTGTCTGTGTGTAAAATATATACAAGAAAAAATTGTATCATTTTAACCCTTTTTAAGTGTGTAACTCAGTATAGCCACGTTTCCGTGTTACCAGAACTGTTTCATCTTCCCAAATGGAGACTCTGTACTACCGGGTGCCCGTGCTCTACCCGCTCCAGGCTGCTGGCAGCCACCATCTACGTCCTCTGCCCATGAATTTGACCATTCAAGGGGCCTCACCCAAGTGGAATCGTACAGCACTTATCCTTTTGTGACTGCCATTGTTTTAAGTGATATTTTTTTAAAGCTAAAGAATTGGGAACCATAAAAAAGTTGTAAAACTTAGCCATAGTTCTAGAAGTGAGAAATAGCTCTTTTATTTATTTTTTTCCAGCCGTGCCCATGGCGTGTGGAAGTTCCCAGGCCAGGGACGGATTTGCAGCCCGAGCCACAGCTGTGCCAACGCGGGATCTGTAACCCGCTGTGCCCCGGGGACCTTCTGAGAAACAGAGCTTCTAAATTTGACCAAACTCATCCTGAAATGGCTCAAATTATCTTAAATGTGAACAGAGCAGCTTAAGGCCACGACCTCGAGCAACCAGCCCTGCGGGCTTTCACCTCACTGCGGGTTTGCTCTGGCCTGGCATCGGCAGCGTCGGGCCACGCACGCGTGACACACAAAGCTGGGCTCCCTCCTTCCCTTGCAGGCCTGTCCGAGCGACAGAAAGCTGGGCTCCCTCCTTCCCTTGCAGGCCTGTCCGAGCGACAGAAAGCTGGGCTCCCTCCTTCCCTTGCAGGCCTGTCCGAGCGACTTTCAGAAGCCTGGTCTCGAGCGGCTGGAGATTCACAAGCATTAAGGTAAGGGGGAGGTCAGGGTGCGGCCGGGGCTGGGGGAAGCGGGGGCCCCCCCTGCACTCAGCCGCCTGTGGTCTGGGCGGGCTTGCCCCGGGCCTGCCCGGGCGATGGTGCAGCCTGGTGGCCCTTCAGAGGGGCCTGACCTCCCCAGGCCTGGAACACGTGCAGATGGAACCCTGTTCTGGTGGCAGGGGAGGCAGGGAGGAAGGTGGCCAAGGGGATTTTCTCTTCCCGCAGCTGCTCAGGTCCTGCGGATTTCATACAGAGTAAGCATCTCTGGGCAGCGAGGATCATCCCAGAGTTTGCCTCGCTCTCCTTTTTTACATCATTTTTTTTTCCCCTTTTTGTCTTTTAGGGCCGCACCCGTGGCATATGGAGGTTCCCAGGCTAGGGACTGAATCTGTGCTGTAGCCGCCGGCCTATACCACAGGCACAGCAATGCCAGATCCGAGCCGTGTCTGTGATCTACACCAGAACTCTCGGCAATGCCGGCTCCTTAAGCCACTGAGCGAGGCCAGGGATCGAACCTGCATCTTCATGGACGCTACTTGGATTCGTTAACCGCTGAGCCACGACGGGAACTCCTTTTTATGTAATTTTTAAAACCCTCTAAATTATCTCATCTGATGCTAGAAACTGCTGGATTTAGGGGACACATTCCCATACAGGGTTCTGAGAGCGACCCAGTTCCGATCCTGTGGGTGACCACACCCAGCCATGCCCCGTGCACTGACCTGGGGCGGGGGGGGGGTTCCGTCGCTGCTTTAATTCCTCCTCGGTCTGGGCATAGCGGTTTGCACTGCGCTCCCCGCAGCGCGACTGTGTGTCAGCAGTGAAGCCGCACGTTCATCTCTTTATCCCTCTGATTCTTTTCAGGCTGCTTTTCCAAGGCAGCAGAGGCTCAGAGGAGAGGCCCTACGACTGAGCTGCCTGGGTGCAGGGCTCCGCCGCCCACAGGCCGGGTTTCCCCGTGATGCAGGCCTCGGGGGCAGAGGTTCGGGGAGGTTTTTATTGTCAAAGCCGCACATCTGTAAGTAGTGCCCTTTACATGCGTTCTAAAGGCAAGTGTGCGCATGTCAGGTGACTCCAGCATCGTCGCGCCCGCTGCGGCCGGTCCCTCTCCGCCGGTGCTGCCCCCACCTCTCCCCGAAGCCGCGCTGGTGACGGACGTGCTGCCTGCGTCCCGGACACGGTCCTCCTTCAGGAGGGGACTAGGCTCGCTCCTTCAGGCGGATGCAGGTCGCAGAACTCCCGGATTCCTAGAAAACAGGACGAGGCACAGAAGCACGGTGGCGTCTTGATGGGGCGGAGTCCCCGGGCAGCTTAATGCCCCCCAAAGCCCCATTTCAGCTGGTGCCCCAAATCTTTGAGGGCGAGCTGGGCCGAATACTGCCCGCCCGTGGTTCTGACCGCAGCGGGAGGCCTCACGCTGCAGCTCAAGAATCCCGGAACCGGTGTCCTCCACCCTTGACACAGTTTCCTCCGGTCAGAAGAGTTCAGCTGCCAGCCGAGAGGCCAAAGCTCTGCTCCCGACACCTCTGCCTTCAGTTCGAGGCCTCTGACCTGCCTGTTGGTTGAATCGGGCCTGCACGTGGGTTCGGCTTACCGTGCCTTTTTTTTTCCCTTCCAAATTTCTTTTTACAGCTCTATGGAGGTGTATTTCCTGTACCACAAACGTCACCCTGTGCTTTTTTTTCAAGACGCCTAGTCTCCTGGGCTGAGGGGTCACCCCAGACCCTGCTATACCCGCTGGCCCCACCGAGGCTGTGTGGCCGTGACCACTGACCATCCCGAGCGGGACTTCCCACCCCCAGCCCACACTGCTCTTGTGTCACCTCCTGGCCCTGAGGCCACCTGGGGTCACACTTACTCTGGATTATACTTCTATAGGCCGAAGTGGCTGGTGAATCCGGAGCTTCAACCAAAAAAGACTGTCCTTTGTCGCAACTCTTACCTTAAAGAAACAAGTGAAAGAAAATTAAATCAGTGAAGAAAACAGCAGTGACATGAACTTGGGGCTCTTTCTGTGCTCGGGACACGGAAGCTCCTGGGCCCCCCCACTCGTGATAGAGAACAAAGCTGAGACAGAGGTCGGGGGGTCGAGGCCCTCGCCCGCCTCCCCTCTGCCCCGCAGGGCCCTGACCCGAGCCTGGCCCTGGTGTTTCATGTGGGTGCCTACGAATCATCGGGATGGCATGTGGCAAATGCGGGGGCCCCACACTGAACGGCTGCGGCAGCCGCGTGGGCCTAGGAACCTGCATGTGAGATCAGTTCGGTCTTTGTGCAGACAAGGCGCGCACGTGGTAGAGGTACGGAAGACAGAAGGTCACAGACAGCGTGGAGGATGAGCGCAAGGGAGGCTGCCGGTGTTTCAGGCGTCTTCCTAGAAATACTGTACGTATATAACCGTGGCGTAGACACACTCGCACGTGCTGTGCCACTGCCCTCTCCATGTGTGCTTTTGTCTTGAAGCCCCCACGCTGGCGCCCGTCGTCTGCTAGCCTGCCCCAGGACTGTCCACTCCAGTGCCGCCTCTGGACGCACAGGTTGTCTCATGTCCAGGTGAGCACGAGGGGGGCCACAGGTGGGTGGTGCGCCCCCTCCTGTCCGACCTTGGGTCGACCTGGCCCCCGCATCCCCTACAAGCTAAGTCGGGCTGGAGAAGCAGGAGCAGCGCTTCCATGACCCCCAGCTGCTCCCCGCACGCTGCCCAGAGGGACAGGGACAGCCAAGAGGGGCGGGCAGAGCAGGGCCCACGCGGCCCAGGCACCACAGGCACATGGGACCGGCTAGGGAAGCCTGCGGGTTCACGGCCACTGCACTAGGTCTGGGAAGTCACAGGTCCCACAACAGACTCGGGGGGCCACTTTCTTCTGACCTTCACCCCGAGTCCTCTCACTGCTTGGCTCCCCTCCCCCAAGGGACCCCCCCCCAGAGCCTTCCCAAGGCGCTCTGGTCAGTTCCCCACCTGCACACCCCCATCCCTGCCCCTCCTCTCCCAGTCGCGCCCCGGGACGCTGCCTTCTCCCCGGGCTTGGCTTGTACCCCTCGTTCCACCCGTGCAGCCTGCGCGGTCGGCTCCATCACCGTCCCCACCTTACAGATGAGGCCCTGCAGGCTCAGAACCGGCAGCGGAGCAGCGCTGTCTGAGGGCAGGGCGCCCCCCCCAGGGGCGCTTCCTCATGGCCCTCCGGCCCGTGGGGCCGGGGAGGCTGAGGATCTCGGCGCCAGAGGCTGGCAGCTCCTCTGGCCACGGGTCCCCAAAGGGGCCCTCCCGTCTCTCCCCAGGAAGGTGGCTGCTCCTGGACAAAAGCGCCACGGAAGGTTGGGGACCTCCATCGGCCCCTTGCGCCTTCGCACAAGCGCCTAACGGTGCTCGGTGGGCATCCTTTCCACGCCCCCTGTGGCTTCCACTGGAGGTGAGGTCTGGGGACGTGCATGTCCTCACACAGGGCCGTGCCCGCTCGATGACACCGAGCCCCAAAGCTGCCACTGGCGGCCTGGGCTCCGCCGTTCTGTCCTGTAAAGTGCTCTGAGCCCTGAGGGAGATGGCGGTGACTGCACCGGGCTGCCACTGCCCACGCTGTCGCCCACCTGCCCTGTGCCTCTGGAGGCCTCTGCGAGGAGTACCTATTCCCACAAGCATGAGGGACACTCGCTGCCACTGCTGTCATGTGAAGACAGCTCACAGTGTTCAGGAAGGCTGAACAAGCAGCTGGAGGTGTCTGTTCCGTGGGGGACCCAGACCAGGAGCGCTGCTGGGCGAGGTGGCAAGCGCGGCAGGGTCTTGGAGACACCCCCCTGGGTGCCCAGGGCGACTCCAGGCCGCCGCCTCAAGGCAGGCCCCTGCCCACGGCGCTCTTGGCCCTCCTCCCCAGCCACCTGCACACGGCCCCCAGGGGGGAGCTGGCCTTCCCTGTGACAGCACCGCCCGTGCTCGCCGTTTCCGGGTGGTGTCCCCACCTCCCTGCTGGCTGTCGCTGGGCAGCACGGACCTCTGGGACAGCTCCTCCCCACCGAACCCCGTCACTTGCCCCAAGTCCCCCCCCCCCCCCCCCCCCCGGTGGCCCCACCTGGCCTCCACCCTCCTCTCGGGCTCTGTCGCCCTCCCTCAGGTGTGTCTGATGTCAAGTACAAACAAAAGTCCGCAGTCGGGCGTAGCTAAGAGTGGGTGGCCCTCGCCACCCCGCCGCCTGGACTGCCTTCCTCTGGGCCTCTGCATGCTCACAGAACAGCGCCTCGAGGCCTGGGGACTCGGGTCTCAGGAGCGTGGCCCCTGAAGGGGTGCTCACGAGAGAGGCCAGCACGAGGAGGGCTGGGCTGGGCTTCGTGTAGACAGGACGCTGCGCACGGAGACACTGCTGTCGGGCTTTTCGAGGCTAATCCCGGCCTTGACTTTCACGTCAGAACCTAGTCCTGTGAGGACGGCGCCCCTCTCGTCCTCCCCGAGCTTGAACCCGGCCCAGCTCCTTGGGGCCCTCCCGCGGGCGCCCCTGTGCCTGGCATCCCCTGACCGTCTTTCCTCCGCCCTTCCAGGTCCGCCTCGTCCCCAGCGGCCCCCGTTCCACAGCTCCCCTCAGCTGGACGACGCGGGGGCCCTCGCGGTGACGGCGCTGTACCCACCTATGCGCGGATCCAGAGGCACGCGGCCGAGCAGCGGGATTTTCAGGTCCTGACACATGACCTCTGCGCCCCCGGTCGTGGGCGGGAATATCTGAGACTCTTTCTGGAAGGCAGAGGAATCCTGATTGTGGTGCAGAATCATATGAATGGGCCACATTTTAAAGACTTTTTTAAAAAAATGGTTCTTTTGTGTGTAAAAGTCAAAGTTTTCATTAAATCAGCAAAAGAGGATTTTAACTGCGACTCCACTTCCTGAAATCGGGTTGGGGGGCGGGGACCGACCCCTCTGGCAGCTGCAGCGGGGCGGGGGCGGCCACTCACCCGGCACCGGGGGCAGACGAAGCCGCTCATGTTCTCTACCACCCCGATGATCGGCAGCTTCACCTTGCGGCAGAAGCTGATCTCTTTCCGGACGTCCTGGAGCGACACCTCCTGTCGAGATTCAAGGAGACCGGCTGTTTCAGAGCCTGTGGCGGAGGGAGGGCCACGGGGCCACTGCCCTGAGGCTTTGGAGACTGGGGCCCCCGGTGGTAGTCTGCGTGTGCTGACCGCATGCGGGGCCCCGTTCTAGGTGCTGTTTACTTTGCAGAAACCTCGAAGGATAAACCCGAGCCGCCCAGCATGAAGTGTGCGTGAATCTACAGGAGAGCGGCCCTTTAGCACAGCTCCACGTCCCGCCCCAGGCTGAGCCCACTGCTGTCGAGGTCAGGGATGGCCCGTGGGCTCTGTCTGGCCGCGTGTTTTGTAAATAAAGTTCTGGAACACAGCCTGGCCCGCCCCTCTGTGTATGTCCTCGGACAGCTTTCGCCCTCAGTGGTGGGGCTGAGGGGCTGTGACAGGGACCGCGCGACACACAGAGCCTGAAACATTTACTCGCCGGCTCTTCACAGAAAAGCCTGCCAGCCTCCGATCTCAGGTATCGTGCACACACACAACCTGGAGCACAGGAAAATAAGGACCACCACCAGACCTGGAATGCTTCAGATTCACTCTAGACTCGATGCACATCTGACACCTGAGCGCTGTCCCGCTCCTCCCCGTGCCCAGAGCCCGGGAGCAGCAGGGGCACCGGCTGACGTGAATCCTGGCCTCCCTGCTCCCTGGACCCAGCACCTCCTCATGGCCCTCCGAGCGCATGCACCACGGACATGGCATCACACGTGCACGCCAGGCAGAAGGACCGGCCTGTCTCACTGCCCGGGTGCCGGGCCCAGGCTGCATGTAGCAGGGGCTCAGTCCTCTCCTGAACCAGGCTTGATGGGGCACAAAGGGTGACGCCGAGTCAGAGGTAGCCTGAGATCAAGTCCCCCCCAGTACTGTGCTTTCTTAGGAGCCGGGAGTGGGGTCGGGGAGACCCCCCAGGAGGAGAAGTGAAGCGTAACCGAGAAGAGCCTGCTGGGTTCCTGAGACCCCCTAAAAGCACGGCAGTAACAAAGCACAACACAGGCCCGAGCGCGCTTGCTCAGCGCTGCCCTCTCCTCGGCCTCTGCCACTGGTCCAGGGGGAGCTGGGCATTGCCCAGCAAAGCACCAGGCCCGCCGCGGCTTATTGAGAAGCCCATCTGGGCCCGGGCTGGTTCCGGGGAAAGCTGGGGTGAATCCCCAACTTGTTCAGGAGGGCGGGCAGAGGGAGGTGGTGGGGATGAGGGCCCCAGTGCCCGAGCGCAGACGGCGGCGTGGGCCCAGGGGACAGGCTGAGCTGCACCAGCACCAAAGCGTCGCTGAGTGTGTGAAGGGAAATTAAAAGGGCAATTCTGAACCACTGGTTTAACCTTGGACAAACCCCGACCTATGGAATGCCCCCACGTCAGCCGACAGTGCCCGGACCCAGTGCCCGGTCTCCGCAGACGCCCAGCGGGGTCTGCTGCAGAGCTGCCGGAGACGGCCTCGCTCACCTGCGGCGTGGTGACGAGCACAGCGCCGTCGATGTGTGCCCCGGCCAGGTACTGCACGGCCGACAGGTGCTCGTCCGACGTCCCGGGCGGGGTGTCCACGATGAGGTAGTCGAGCTCCCCCCAGTCCACGTCGCGGAGGAACTGCTTGATCATGCCTGCGAGGAGAAATCCCACACGCTGCTTCTCTTTTCTGTCCCTGTGACTCCTTCCAGAGGCACAGCTGTGACCTGGGTGTCCGGCCTGTCCACGCCTAGAGCAGTGGTGCGTGGCAACCATTAAGGCAGGGGTTCTGCTCGCCTCTGGGGCGCAGAGGCCGGGGAACTGCTAACACCCTGTGACGGGGGCACCGTCCCCCCGCCCCCAGCCAGGGGTCATCTGGCTCAGAATTTCAGAAGCACCGAGGCTGGGGGACCATGCCCAGAATGGCATTTCCTATCATCGCCTGCAGCCTCTGAGCCCATCAACCTGCCACCCACCTCCCCTCACGTCCCCCCTCTGACACAGATACAAACACAGAAGCACAGGACAAATACTCTCAGGGTTAGGTAGGTTTCCAAGAGAGAAAAACCCGTAAGAGATAGGAAATCATAAAATGTTATGTACTGGAGTTCCCGTTGTGGCTCAGTGGTGATAAACCTGACTAGGCTCCATGAGGATGTGAGTTGGATCCCTGGCCTCGCTCAGTGGGTTAAGGCTCCGGCACTGCCGTGAGCTGTGGTGTAGGTCACAGACGCAGCTCAGATCCTGAGTGGCTGTGGCTGTGGCGTAGCCTGGCAGCTGCAGCTCCGATTCAGCCCCTGGCCTAGGAACTTCCATATGCCGCAGGTGCAGCCCTAAAAAGAAAAAAAAAATTTTTTTGTATAACTGATCCTCTTTGCTGTAAAATGATGCTAACATAACACTGTAAATCAACTACACCCCAATACAATTTTTTTAAATCGTTCAATATAAAACTGGTTGTTTTTTTTTTTTGGCATGTGGAAGTTCCTGGGCCAGGGATCGAACCTGCACCACAGCAGTGACCTGAGTCACTGCAGTGACATTGGATCCTTACCCCGCTGCACCACAGGAAAACTCCTAACTAAAATTGGTATTTCTTTTTTTGTCTTTTTAGGGTTGAACCTGAGGCATATAGGTTCCCAGGCTAGGGGTCAAACTGGAGCTGTAGCTACCGGCCTACACCACAGCTCACGGCAATGCCAGATCCTTAACCTACTGAGCAGAGCCAAGGATCGAACCCGTGTCCTCGTGGATACTAGTCGGGTTTGTTACCACTGAGCCACAATGGTAACTCCTTTCCCCGCCCCCCCCCCCCCCC
>PVHT021183594.1:563222-601840 GCA_004024745.2 Catagonus wagneri
GGCAACAATAAAATACTCTACAGGGCCATCCTGACAGGACAGGATGCATGCTGCCCTTGGGAAGATGCGGAAAGAGACAGAAAGCAGAGTGGCAAACCGTTTTTCTTTGGTCCCCTCCAGATAACGGCGTCGTCAGGACTGCTGAGCAAGAAACCCACTGACATCACCCCCAGGTTGTCTTCCAGGAACTGCGAAGGATGATGCAAGAAACACTTTACTTAAAACCGCAGTGCAGGGCACTTCCCTGTCTTTCGTCTGAGCTCTGGCTGAAAAAATTACTACTTCATCTTTGAGTATATTCAGTCATGAATCTTCAAATTCCCCCCCCCCCACAAAAAAATAAAAAAAAATAAATAAGAAAAACGCTACCACACTGGGGGGATTGAAAGAGGCACCAGACTGCCCTCTGCGGCACTGGCAGTGAACTCGACTAAAATGAACAAACACATCTACTTGACTGCCTTAACCGGGCCTGGCAAACTACAGCCCTCCTTCTGGTTTTTTGTGTGTGGTTTTCTTGGAAAACGGCCACAGTCGTTCGCTTGCATATCACTGCTTTGGAGCAACCACAGTGGCAACGGCACAGCCCACAAACTGGAAACATTTACTCGCTAGGCCTTAACACACGGAGCTTGCCGATCCCTGGTCATAACTGGATTCCCTGTGCCTAGAAAAGTGCCTCCAGAAGTGGCTGTTGACTGACATGAAGAGCTGGGTTGAGAAAAATGCCACCAGCCAGGCCCCCGCACACCCGTCACGCGCACGCCGCACACCCGTCAGCACACGCACACCCGTCGGCGCACGCACACCCGTCATGCGCACACTGCACACCCGTCAGCACACGCACACCCGTCAAGTGCACGCTGCACACCCCGGCGAAGAGAAGGCAGAGAGCGGAGCACTCACCACTGGAGACCAGCCCGAGCCGCTCTGGTGAACCTGTGTGGAAGAAGACGCTGTCTGTTGGTGAGAAATGACACACTCTGGTCGCGCTTCACACGTAAAGTTTCCAGGGAGAAGACAGTCTTATAAGATAGGCTACTGCTAAGTTCTTAGTAGGGAGGGACCCGTGGGAGGGCCCGGAGGTGGGTGGTGGGTGGCAGAATTCACGTGCTTTCTCCCTCCCAGGCTGGGTTATTTTGAAACCCTGCTTAGCCATCTAGTCAGGGAACCCACGCTATTGGAGTCTAAATATAATTTTCGGCATTTTAAAAGTGTGACAGATCAGTTGGGGCCGTGGGGATGACCTCGAGGGAGAAGGACACGGAACCCGAGTCAGCGCCGTGAGCTGAGCCACTGCCCCTGGGGGACAAGAAATGGGGGAGGGGGGAGCCCCGGGACGCTCGGTGCTACTTCAAGACCCAGCCCTTCCTTCCTTCGTGGTGGGTGCTCACTACCTGCCAGGGTTCAAGTCTGCACTGATGCTTTATCCACTGTGAAACCGGAACTTATGCAACGACTCCCAGTGGCACATCAGTCTTAGAAATTATGCTCCAAGCAACACAGGAGCCAAAACAACGTCCATTTTCTTGATGAAATCTTTTTAAACATAGTCTACTGTGATGTAATTCACATTACACAATTCACCCATTTAAAGTGTACAATAATTAAATGGCTTTGGGATGGCCGCAGAAGTGCACATTTTAGGATACCCTGCACCCTGTAAGTGTCACAGCTCATCCCCTCCCCGACCCCCGTCCTAGGGGACCAGGTGCTGTTCCCAACATCCCACAGAAACGTCATCAGATATGTCACTGGCTTTAAAGTCCTATTTTAAAGAAAAAAAACCCCACTCGTTCCTATTAGAATTCATTCTCCAAGTCACTGGTCTTGAAAGAGCATAAACACGAGGACGCAACAGCCAGGGGAAGAAGAGCGTGGAACTCCTGTTTTCTCTCACCACTGACCGCTTACTGTCTAGAAACCACTTAGGAACTGGCACAGTGAGTAGCACGTGCATGTGACCGACAGTAGCGGTCCCCATGCAACGAGGGGGCGGGTGTCGCGGAGCTCACTGCTCTCGGCCACGCGGTCAGTCCCTTCCGGGCACCTCGGCAGCACAGCCCAAGTCCTGTGCCATCAGAAGCAGTCCCCAGGGACTGGCCCCACCTGCCCCTGGCCACTCCCTGCTACCCCGTCACTCTGCCCCGGCCCTGGGGACCCTTGTACTGAGGGCGTGGGGACCGTCCTGCGTCTGTCCCCCGCGCCCTCCTCCGGACTTCTGGGCAGGGTACCCTCGACCGCCCCTCCCTATGTGCAGCTCCCCCTGCCCCGCCCTGTGTGTCCTCTCACTCTGCTTAGTGTCCTATTACCTATCACCTGCCCCTCCCACGAGGGCAGGGTCTCCATCCACCTTGTTTGCCTCTGAACCCAGTACCCAGTAAATAA
Source organism: Catagonus wagneri (assembly GCA_004024745.2). NCBI lineage: Eukaryota > Metazoa > Chordata > Mammalia > Artiodactyla > Tayassuidae > Catagonus > Catagonus wagneri. Next base: position 565,611 of record PVHT021183594.1, read on the forward strand.
TGAACCAATCTTTTTTTTTTTTTTCCCACTTTTTTAGCTGCCCTGAGGCATCTAGAGTTCCCCAGTCAGGGGTCAGATCAGAGCGCTGGACAGGGGATCGAACCCGTGTCCCAGTGCTTCCAAGACACGGCCAATTCCCTTGTGCCAGAGCGGGGACACCAGAGAACAAACCAGTCTTGACAGCCTCGGGGAGCCTTGCCCTCCAGTCTGCTGTCAGTGCGCCCCCAAGGAGCCCCTTCTTGGACAGCTCCGTGCCACCTAGAAGGGAGACCTGCTGCCCTGCCCGTACCTGTGTCACTAGCCCACCCTGCAGTCTCACTTCCCCTCCGGTGACCACAGGAGCCGAAATATCCCCTTGCTTCCAGGGTGCAGATCCCCGGTGAGCCCTGGCCTAGCTTCCCCTGTCCGCACTAAGTTTCCGTGTTCAACTTCTGCATTTGTGTGCTGTTCCCCTCTACGAAGGCTGGAAACTAGCACTTCTCAGATAGTTTGGATGAACTTAAATATGATCCTGCCCTCTCCAAACTCAGGGCCATTGTTAAAAGTAGACAGGTGGACTAGTGAACGTTTAACCCATGGCACCTTGTCCAGGGGCCGAGCCCTCAGGGGAGACTCAGCAGCTCTGGGCTGCAGCTACCGGGAGAAAGCCGTTTTGTCACGAAGCCATTACCTGTTCTCCCTCCAGTCCCATGATCTTGGGGATCGACGGCCCGCATATATCAATGTCTAGGAGAGCCACCTGGGGGACGAGAAGAGACCAGAGCAGGTGGTGACTGGATGCAGAGTCACTGGATGGGGTTCCAAGAAAAGGCAGCAGGGGGCAGGGGGGGGGGCACGGGAAACTGGGTCAGACCTGCACCAGGTGGAACCTCACGAAGGAGAGTCAGATTTACCTTCCGGGCCCCGGAGACACTGTCTCAGCTCCTCATGAGAACCTGGCAAAGTACTTCGACACCACCGATCCTCCCCCCTGCCCCCTCAACCCCCAGCCCTGCTGCCCCGAGTCTGGCCTGTTGCCAGGGGGATCTTATGGACCTGGGTGTCAGGTCACTTCAAGATTCAGGTCCAGGCACCGTCTACTCGGCCCTTAATGCTGTGCTGGTGTGTGCGTGCATGTGTTAGGATCGTCACCTCTGCTTCACAGAAGAGGAAACTGAGGTTCAGAGAGGCCCAGAGGCTTGTTCAGTGAGCAAGGAGCAGAGCTGGGACGTGACCCAAAGGCTCCAGACTCCAGCGCCCGGCCTCTTCCCACTAGCCCTGGGGCCTGGTGAGGGCCAAAGTGGACCCTCGGCTGAGCTCTGACTAAGCCTTGTTCTCCTTTGATGCTAAAGGTTAACAATAACTTAGGCTCCACTTCTAAAAAAAGAAGCCCAAAATGAGGAAATCTACCCAAGTTCTCTGCCGGTTAACAGGCGGCCTTGGAGGACCCCTTCCATCCCAAACACCCTGCACTGCGGGTGGGATAAATGAGAAAGTCTGAGGCAGTCTTCAGAAATCCTCTGAAGGGCAGGGCTGTGTTCCTCCTGAAAGCTCTACTGTCTGAGAGCCAAAGTACAGCACGTCTGGGTTACTTTTTAACCTGCCCCCAGTTCGTTTCTTGCTTCCTTCTTCAACCCTCTCGGAAACCCTGACCTCCCACGATGCTCACACCCTGATCGGGAGGGCGGCTCATCCTTCAGATCACCGCTTGCCTCGCGCGCCCTCTGCTGGACCCCGAGAAGAGTGCAACAGAACCAAGCTCATCCTCAAGACCCAGGTCCTTCCGGATGCTTTTGGCTGATGCGGATGCTTTAGGCTGATGCGTGTTGAGGATCCAGCGGTTTTACATCAGAGCCTCACGACCCGGGGAATGACACCATCACTGCGATGCTAATGGGGACCTGCGTCAGAAGTCTCACTCTCTCGTGGGACTTTAGTCGGTTTCCTTTTGAGGACCGACATCCCCCCCACCCCCAACCGGCCTCCGACGCCCCACAACCAAGGGGATATCTTGAACGAAATGATGCAGAAACAAGCACGTGCACTCCCTGGTGGGACCCGAAAAGGCCGTGGCACATTCCTGCTACCCCCGCTCTCCCAGTGGCCGTGCGCCGTCCCCTTCAGACTCCCTGCTGCTCCCGCCGCTGCCCCTATCCGTCCGATGCACTCCCTGTCTGCTCCACTGAAGCCATAGAACCCTCGAGAACCCTAGCTGGGAGACAGGTACCTGCATTAATGCTCGCAGGGTCTCTGTGGAAGGTGCTAGAAGCCTGATGGGAAGAAGCTTCGCCACACCTCTTCCAGCCAGAAAGTGGTCGAACAGGGCCGTCAGGACCCACCACGCTCCCCTACCAGGCGCCCCACAGGTCCCCTTAAGGGGAGGTCCAGGGAAGCGGGCTCTCTTAGTTCTAGGCGCTCCCCCTCCCCCGGCTCTGTCTGAGCTGCTCATCTGTGAAGCCAGTGTTTCAGTAGATCATCAGGCCCCTTCATCTACATGCCCTGAAGCCCCCAGCGGGGACCTTTCAGTGACAGTTTGCCTTTCAGATCACAGGCGGCAGCGGCAGCTGTAACTTTCGGGAGCTGCTCGTGCAGTGGAAAGAAGGCATGTGGTGCTGGGCGGCCTCACGGCCCAGGTCTACACCTCCGTCCCCCCAACCTGCACACTCCCCGCCTTCCTGAGAACAGCCAGGGGCTACCCTGCGATTCAAGGCCCTTTATGAACCGTCAGACACCCGCCTGCCTGAGCGCTGCCACGGAACGGCCTTGCTGGGAGTCAGCAGTGAGCCGGCACGGGGGCAGGCAGCAAAGGACAGGGTGGTCCTTACCGTCCTGCTTCATTTAGGGTGAGTGAGTGAGTGAGTGAGTGCGTGCGCCACTTGGCTTTAATCAGCAAGACCCTCAGCGTGAGCTCTGTGCCCACCCCGGGCGCCCTCTGCAGACAGTGACAGTTTCTGTCAGGAGCAGGTATTTGGGAAAGATACACTTTCATGCACACTGACGTTTTTGTTAAATGCCACCCCAAGAAGACACTCGGCTCCTCCGGCCTGTTCCCGGCAGGCCGTGTGTCCCGCTCAGTGCGTTGCAGTCTGGACGTGCACGCAGTGGGGCTTCAGGACATAATTACACAGAAGCACATGGGTCTATGTAAACAGCTGTCTGTTCAAAAGCAGCTCCTCGCGGCCAACCTAGTTAAAGAGCATCTCCAGCTGTTTAAGACGATGCCCGACAGCTTCTAAAAGCAAAGATGATTCTGGGTACCACGGCATCACTTCAGAAAACACACTTCTTGGCCTGCCACTTGGCCAATACAAAGCTGACTCTCACACAGTGAGAGATCATGAACAGAAGAACGGATCGGCCAGCAGTATTTTGAACCTGCTCAGCACTGAAATCTGGGTGGGCTACAGACTCATTATGTCCAGAGCAGAAGTAATTCCCTTTCTCGTAGTGGCAGGATCAACAGGAAGTCTGAGAGGGACAGGACACAGCCACTGGGATACCTGGTTAGCAGGACCTCATAGTGGAATAAGGTAGTGATAACGGTGGCCGTCAGGGACATTTTTTGAGCACTTCCTATGCATCAGGCCCTGGGTTAAGAATTTCACACTTACATGCATCATCTCGCTCAGCCCTGAGCCCCATTTTACAGACGGGCGCACTGAGGCAGAGTCTGACAACTGCCAAAGGTCACAGTGGTGGTGTGGGCGGAGCTGGCACGTGATCGCGGGCAGACTCCAGAGCAGGTGCTCTTAGCCACCACGCTAAACCGCACCCACCTCCTGCCCCAAATGCTCAACCAGGGCTCTGACCCTCCCTCTTCTCTAGGAGCTGGAGGCCTGGTGGCTCCATCTTCCCAGCTTCGTCCTCACTGTTTCCTGGTATCCGTTCCAGCCACCGCCCTAGTTGTGTCCTCAAAGCCTCTCATGGAGACCAAAGCTTCACCTGCTGCTGGCTTACACGTCCTCTAACAACATGCAACCACACACTCGGCTGCTGCTGCAGCACTGCTGCTAAAGCAAGCCTCAAATCACGCCCCATTCCCACCGGACCACCTCCCCGGGGCGTTCAAGGCCGGCCGGTCTGGCTCGGCCTCATCCCCAGCTCCTTCGCCTGAGTGGCCGCCCCACGCTGCCCACTGTCTGCCTGGGCAGTGCCAGCTCTGCGCCTCCGCCTCCTCCCGCCACAGTCCCTCTGCCCCATTTGAGTCCAGAGGCCGCCTCCTCCAAGGAGCCTGCCCAGCTGCCCCCGCCAGTCACCTCTCCCCTTTCCTGAATCCCAAGGGCACGCCTTGGGTAACAGATACCAGATTCCAGAGTGACCCACGTCCGTGGCAGAGGCCAACAAAAGCGGCTCCAAGCGTCACAAAAGGATCCAAAAAGAAACAAGTGCATAAAGGAATTCAGGAACCCAAGGGACTGAGGGCAACGCCACGCTTTCCAGATCACCTAGTCCAGCCTCTTCTGCATCCCAGGCAGGCCACGCCGCCCACCGCCACCCCCGATCCTCCTCCAAAGTCCTTCCTCAGCCAGCACTAGTGCTTCTGGCTCCACAAACCAAACCAGGGGCCAGCATGCTAACCCAGGGGCCAAACCCAGCCTGCTGCCTGTTTCTGTACAGCCCACAGCTAAGAATGAATGGTTACTAGGTTTTTAGAGCGTTGGAAGAAAAAAAAAAAAAAGAGTACTTTTATTTCATGACATGACAATTATATGGAATTCAAATTGTATGAAATTCAAAGTTTTACTAGAACATAACCACACTGATTAGTTTATACATTATCTATGGCTGCTTTCATGTTCAAGGGTAGAACTGAATAGTTGCTACAGAAACCATATAACCTAAAAAAAAAAAGTACTGTATAACCTACAAAGCCTAAAATATTTACCATCTGTTTTTGTTTTTTTTAACCATCTGGTTTTTATTCCTTTTCTTTTTTCTTTTTTGCAGCACCTGCAGTATGTGGCAGTTCCTCGCCCTGGGACTGACCTTGAGCCATAGCGGTGACACTGCCAGATCCTTAACTGCTAGGCCACCAGGGAACTCCTTAACGCAATGATTTAAAAAAAAAGTATTCCTGGAGTCCTTGGTGAGGTATCTCAGGGGCCACTTTGTGTGTGTGTGTGTGTGTGTGTGTGTGTGTGTGTGTGTGTATCAGGGCAGGTAGGAATGGTGGGCTTGGCCCACTGCAGCTAGCTTTACTGGGTTTTTGTGGAAAAATCAGTCTTTATGTTATTAAGAACTCTGGATGCTATTTCACACTGGAATAGGATGGTTTCTCTCAGTCAAGGAGAAAGTACTGATGTTTATCCAGTTTTTAGAGTTAAAAAAAATATAACTGGCAACATATGGCAGTTTTGAAATTTCAATATTAAATTAAACATACCTCTGCTGTCCCTTCTAGTAGCATCTTAAAAATAAACAAACAGAGGGCCATCTGTCAGAATTACGAAAGAAATGTGAACTGAAAGTCAGTTAGCCCTTATATAAAAGTAACTTTCAACAATCAAAGCGCACGAAGAGAAAACTAATTTTCAAAACTAAATCAACCGGAGTTCCGCTGTGGCGCAATGGAAACGAATCTGACTAGGAATCATGAAGTTGTGGGTTCAATCCCTACCCTCGCTCAGTGGGTTAAGGATCTGGCGTTGCTGTGAGCTGTGGTGTAGGTCGCAGACGAGGCTCGGATCCTGTGTTGCTGTGGCTGGGGTGTAGGCCGGCAGCTACAGCTCCTGTTAGACTCCTAGCCTGGGCACCTCCGTATGTGGCGGGTGTGACCTTAGCAAAAATAAATAAACGTATGTATGTATGTATGTATGAAAGAAAGCACATGCCAAGACCATGAAAAGAACTGGAATGGTTACGGAAAGAACTGGAATAGTCGGGAATGTCTTTCAAGGTGAACAAAATGGAACAGTTTCTACCTTACACAGAATTTGACTACAGGCCCGAACGGTGCTCTGATGGAAAGACAGCATTGGTTTGGCAATTCATGCAGAGTGTGTGGCGGGCCCCCTCCCTGGGGCCGCAGCGCCAACACACAGGTTCTCAAGAGGTCCCTCATTTCAGGCTCAATATGTTGGGCCGTGAGTTTTAAGAGACATCCACGCCTCTCTAGCAATTCTGGTATGTGGTATTTTAACTGAACTGTGAGCAAAACTTCATTGTGGCAAAACCCAAAAAGATGCAATGTGTTTACTTTTAAAAAAACAAAAATCAAAAACTGCAGTATTTATGATTTTATTAGGTCTAAAATGGTAATCAAAGTGAATCTTGGGATTGTTTTTTTTTTTCTTTACGAGCATTATTTTCACAAAATTAGGCTAATAAGAAAAATAAATCTTTGGAGTTCCCTTCGTGGCTCAGTGGTAAACGAATCCGACAGAATCATGAGGTTGTGGGTTCGATCCCTGGCCTTGCTCAGTGGGTTAAGGATCCAGCGTTGCCGCGAGCTGTGGTGAAGGTTGCAGACGCGGCTCGGATCCCGCGTTGCTGTGGCTGTGGTGTAGGCCGGCGGCTACAGCTCCTGTTAGACCCCTAGCCTGGGAACCGCCATAAGCCGCGGGTGCAGCTCTACATAAAAGGCAAAAAGACAAAAAAAAAATCTTTTTTCTTTTTTTTTGTCTGTGTTTGGGATCGTTTTTTAAGATCAACACAAAACTGTCCTAAGTCCCAATGAATAACCCTGCTTTTTTTTTTTTTGGTCTTTTTGCCTTTTTCTAGGGCCTCACTTGCGGCATGTGGAGGTTCCCAGGCCAGGGGTCTAATCAGAGCTACAACTGCCGGCCTACACCACAGCCACAGCAACGCGGGATCAGAGCCGCGTCTGCAACCTATACCACAGCTCACGGCAACGCCGGATCGTTAACCCATTGAGCAAGGCCAGGGATCGAACCTGCAACCTCATGGTTCCTAGTCGGATTCGTTAACCACTGAGCCACGACAGGAACTCCAACCCTGTTTTTAAAACAGGTTGGCACCTTTTTCTTCTTCACACTACCACACTCTTTATTAGGGCTGCAATCCTGAAGGCAGCCTTGAGAAATGTGAGTTTTCTTGCTCCTCCATGTGCGTGGTGTGAGTGAATGGCCTAGTTCAGGGGAAGGCAAGTGTTTCCTTCAAGGGTCAAATGCAAAGTCGTTTAGGCTTTGTGGGCAAAATTGAGGATAATACATAGGTATTAATGTAACATTATAATAGCAACCATTTATAAATGAAAAAACCTTCATAGCTCACAGGCCATAAAAAGACAAGAAATGGGCTGGATTTGGCCATGGGCTATAGTTTACAGACACTTGGCCTAGAAAAAGACAGAGAAAATAAAGAGAAAAAGGTCTGAACTTAGTCAGCAGGCCACGAGAAACAGACGCTTGCCATCCATGGTCACGGCTACAGACCTCAGTGAAATACTTCATTCTGCTGCCAAACATGTCCTCCTTCTCTCCCCAGGGACCTAGCTTCCAAAAAGTCAGTTCAACTGAATCTCATCCCTGCGAGGCATGGGGAGCCCTCAGACAGGAGCTGCTCCCAGCTTTCCCCAGGGGCCTACCTGTGTGTTTTCATCCTCTGCGAGGCCGTGGGCCAGGTGGGCGCTGAAGGTGCTTTTCCCAACACCACCTTTCCCAGACAGCACCAAGATCTTGTGTTTTACGGTCTTCATTTTCTCTTTGATTTCCTCTATGGCTGCAGAGAAAGCAATTCAGAGGATCAGGCCCCCCACTCGGTCTCCAAGGTCACTTTTCCAAAGGGCCGGAAGGAGCTAAATTCTCGGGCTATTTCAAGGGACCAGGAGTGAAACAGCACCTCTCCAATGGCAGTGACAGCAGTACCAAAAAACCGCTACTGGCCCATCTCACATTTCCTTACTTATCGCTCCAGAGCTTTCAATGTAACAGTGATTCCCAACCTGGGTCAGACGCCACCAGGACACTTCTGGCAACGTCTCAGGAAGATTGTGCTGCTGGCGTACAGTGGCTAGAAGCCAGAGATGCTGCTCAGTGTCCTGCGGTGTTCAGGGCAGATGCCCCTTAGTAAAGGTTTACCCAGCCCTGAACACCAGTACTGCCCAGACCGCGAAACTGACAAATTGTAGGCACTTAATCAGTACCTGTCACCGATAACTATCATTTATTATGCTTTCACTATCACATCCTATTTCAAATCCTTAACACAATGCTCTATTTTTTCTTTTCTTTTTTTCTTTGTTTTTTTTGTCTTTTTTAGGGCCGCACCCGCTGCATACGCAAATTCCTAGGCTAGGGGTCAAATCGGAGCTGCAGCTGCCAGCCTACACCACAGCCACAGCAACGTGGGATCCAAGCCGTATCTGCGACCGACACCACAGCCCATGGCAATGCCAGGTCCTTAACCCATCCTTGTGGGTAGTGGTCAGATTCGTTTCTACTGAGCCATGACAGGAACTCCTATTTTTTTCCTCCATTTTCGATGAGGAAATGGAGGCTCAAAGAGATTAAGACTTTTGCAGTCACACTATGTGCAGTAGACTCAAGAATCAAACCCAAGTCTCTATGGATTCCTTCAAAATTCTTCCCCCAGCCTGCTTCCTTTTTTTTTTTTTTTGGTCTTTTTGCCTTTATGTAGAGCCGCACCTGCGGCATGTGGAGTTCCCAGGCTAGGGGTCTAATAGGAACAGTAGCCACCTGCCTACGCCACAGCCACAGTAACGCGGGATCCGAGCCGCGTCTGCAACCTACACCACAGCTCAGGCAACGCCGGATCCTTAACCCACTGAGCAAGGCCAGGGATCGAACCCACAACCTCATAGTTCTTAGTCGGATTCGTTAACCACTGAGCCACGAAGGGAACTCCCAGCCTACTTCCTAAAATCAACTCTCCAGTTTCTCTTTCAGGGCACCTGCTACTATGATGATATGCTCACTGTGGTCTCCCCTATTAAATGAACTTTCTCTAGTCACCTCATCTCTCTCATTCACAACTGTATCCCCAGCACGGAGCACCGCGCCTTCAAGTAATTAACACGTACTTCTACTGAATTAATAGGAGAATCGCTCCTCAAAAGAAGGAAAAGTTTGTCCAAAGCAAGTAGCTGGTGAAGCTACGATTTAAGCCCTAGCTACCTGACTTCAACCCCTCCCCAGTCCTTGGGGTGACCGCCTCCTCCAGACCACCTCTAGTTACTATCACTCAAACCTCTGCCCCACCCCTCAGCCTCAGCCCTGCCAAGACCCCTTTTGACTCCAACCAGTCAATGAATCAGACTCCATCCGCCCCCCTGACGCCAATTTTCCTCGGCTTTTAAGTGCTCCGCCCCTCTGGGCCCCGCTTCTGTCACTCATCCCTTAAGCCCCGCCCCTTACCCTGAAGATGTTTCCTCCCGTCACTCATCCTTCAGGTCCCTACCCGATAACAACCATCGCCCCCGCGCCCCGCCTCTTCCGGGATAGCGATTTTCACTTCCTGCTCAAGCATTGCCCTTGCTTACCCGGATCCGGCGCAGCACCAGCTCCAGAAGCGCATAGCCGCTGGTTCGGACACCCCTGACATGAGGCCCCTTGGCCCGCCTGGGCACTGCCGGTCCCGGGACAGTCTGCACGGAGACAAGATCACAGTTAGAGGGACTCCTGCCTCGTCAGCCTCGCCACCTTCCCAACCCCCACCTCCGCGCGCTCACCGTGAGGTACCTCCTCCATTCTGCTTTGGACGCCTGTGCGTCACCGGAAGCTGCCGTTGCGCATTTCCGCCTCGCGGCGCCCAATCTGACCCTCCAGCTGCACGAAATAAGTCTCAGAGAGCGAGGGCTTGCGTGCCGCAAATCCTGTGGTCGGGAGCTTGAGGCTCTTCTGTTGCTTTTAAAATTGAGCTGCAGAGATCTATCATAAGCACTTCAGTATGTATCTCCTAGGAACAAAGCCGTTATCCTGCAAGACATCATTGTTATTTTCATACCCAAGGGATTTAACATTGTTGCAAAATTGTTAAGTACACTTTATATTCCTTTACTCGGTTGTTTCAAATAGGGCTCCACCCTGGAGTCGCGCTTTACCTTTTGTTCTCTCCAGTTTCTTTTTAATCCGGAAGAGCCCACCGCCTCAGCCTCCTCCCTCCGCGCATTAGATTCAGGTTAAAGTTCTTAGCAGAATGCACTTACCGTTGTATCACGGCAGAAGCAGATAATGCCCGTTGGAGCCATTATTGGTGATGTGAGGGCTTGATCACTTGATAAGGATGGTGTGCGCCCTGCTTCTCCAGGGAATGGTACCGTTTTCCATTTGTAATTGATAGAGACTCTGGGGTGATCCATTAAGATCATGTGAATATCCTGTTCTCAATCAACCTTTCACTCAATGGTTTCAGCATCATTCTTACCTGGATGAGTTACATAGGTGTTTGCAAAATTGTGCTTTTTCCCAGTTCTGTCATTATCTATTATCTCAGTTAATTAACTGGCATTCCTCAGTAAATACGAGATTTCCCCTGCCCTTTTTGAGACTCACGGACTTTTAAAATACTCTATATTTAATAAATTATCATTATTATTCTTTCTGGTCAATTTCCTACTCCCTTTCTCCAGTTTGACCAGTGAAGCCTAGTCAAGCCAGCTCCTGTGTCCTGGACACTAATCCAGTATCTTTGTGCACTTTGCTTTCTAACACAGTAAGATGTTCCAGGTTCCCCTTCTGCTTTCTTTACTCCAGCTATTTCTCCAAGGACCCCTGACTGCTTTTCCTGGAGAATGGTGTTTATTTTTGTCTTTTTAGGGCCACACCCGTGGCATATGAAGGTTCCCAGCCTAGGGGTCAAACTGGAGCTGTAGATGCCGGCTTACACCACAGCCACAGCAACAGCAGATCCGAGCCACGTATGCAACCTACACCACAGCTCACGGCAATGGCGGATCCGAGAATGTTTAGAAATCAAGATGTGGATACTCAAGTGTGCTCATTGCTACTGGAATATCACTGATTATAGATTGGGGACAAATTTTCTCCAACCTCAGGCATTAAGGATATAGAAAGTCATTTTATTTTTTGGCTGAGCCCATGGCAGGTGGAAGTTCCTGGGCCAGGGGTGGAACCTATACCACAACAGTGACCCAAGCCACAGCAGTGATGATGCCTGATCCTTAACTGCTAGGCCACTGGGGAACTCCCCAAAACTCATTACACAGGAATGTATCAGTTGCCTATCACCGCCGGTGATTACAAGCGAGCACCTGCTGAGCGGGCACCCCTTGCCAGCTGTGATCAGATGCTTGTACGTGAATTGCCTTATACTTTTCAGCAATCCTATCCTGTAGTCCTACTAGCTCTGTATTTGGATGAGAAAACTGTCCCTCACAATGGCTAAACTACTTCCCTAAGGTCACACAGCCGGTAGCGAGGGAGCCAGACCCCTGAACTTAGGCCGCACTTTCATCCATAGCACGTGGTGTTCATGATACTAAACGGACCTGGTTCCCGTCTTCCTGGAGCCCGGCCTGGCTGGGACAGCAGAAGAGGAGGAATGTCGTTACGGTGTCATAAGCGCTGGGACAGAAGAGGACCAGGGTGACAGGGGCCAGGGAGGACTTCCTGAAGGCTGAGTACGAGACCCCCAGCTGGGGAGGGTGGGGTGGGGGCTCGTGGCATTTCAGCACGAGCAGAGCCTGGCAGTCAGAGGCGGTCCCTTAAGAGGTGGGGAGCGCTGGGATCTCCGTTTTGCAGGTGAGAAGACGGAGCTGCGGAGAATGACCTGTCCAGGGTCTTAGGGCAGCAAGAGGCAGAGCTGGGATCCTGATAGTTGGTACAGGGCCAAGGCCCTTCGCCTCTCTGTGATACTTAGGGAGGCAGGATGCAGATTATTCTCCTTTCCCCGGGGACAGTGAGGCTCAGAGAGGTTAAGTGACTGGCCCAGGGTCTCAAAGCCAGCAGGCTCCAGCGAACTCCCAGGCCGCAGGCTCTTCCTCCCCCCGCCAGGCTGCAGAGGCCCGAGGCTGCCCCGCTTCAGGTCTTCCTTCCTGATGTCCCCCAAGAGCTTGCCCGCACGCTCCTTCTAGGAGTTTTCCGCGGCAAGGCCACTTCAGAGCTCCTCTGGGCCTCACTCCACCGGCCCTGCCACTCAGCGCACGGCGGGTCTTCGCTCAGCGGGAGGGAGAAGGGTCTCCTGTTCGTCTGCCTCTCCCGCCGTCCTCCCCACAAGGCTGTGAAAAGCATCACGTTCCACGCCGACAAGTAAAACCAACTCAAATAAACCTTCTCTCAACTTGGCTCCGAGGTCTCGCCTATGCTCCCAGCCAAAGTCCCGTCTCACCTGGGATGGAATTTTCCATCTGCTGTGGCCGGAAGCAGAAGGGCAGGAGCTGGGTGGCCAAGCAGGTTCCCGGGCCCAGCTAGGCCTCCCGAGTCAGACACTGGAGGGCTGGGCCCAGGAACCTTCGTCTTCATTTTCTTATGGACAGTAATGGCACCCACTGAGGTTTGAGGGCCACTCTGTGATTGTTTGTTTTTAATGGTTTCCTTTGCTGTGCAAAAGCTTTCGAGTTTAATTAGGTCCCGCTCAGTTATTTTTTGTGTTTATTATCGTTATTCTAGGAGGTGGATCAAACGATGTCGCTGTGATTTCTGTCAGCGTGTTCTGCCTGTGTTTTCCTCTAGGAGTTTTACAGTATCTGTCCTTACATCTTGATCTTTAATCCATTTTGAGTTTATTTTTGTGTGTGGTGTTATGGCATCACTTACATGTGGAATCTAAAATACGACAGAGTGAACCTACCCACAAAACAGAAACAGACTCACAGACATGAGAACAGACTTGTCGTTTCCAAGGGAGGTGGGGGCGGGGGGAAGAGGGCAGCCCCGGGGTCTGGGGTTAGTGGATGCAAACTGCTACATTTAGATAAGCAATGAGGTCCTGCTCTACAGCGCAGGGAACTCCATCCAGTCTCTTGGGACAAAACATGATGGAAGATGGTATAAGAAAAGAATGCATGTAATTGCATGACTGGGTCGCTCTGCTGTACAGCAGAAATTGACACATCACTGTAAATCAACTATAATTAAAATTTTTAAAAATGTTTGAGGACCACTTCTTAAGATGAACACTCAAGACACAGCCCCCCTCCCCCCCATTTTTTTGCTTTTAAGGGCCACACTCGTGGCATATGGAAGTTCCCAGCCTAGGATTCGAATCAGAGCTACCACTGCCGGCCTGCACCACAGCCACGACAGATCTGAGCCTCATCTGAGACCTACACCACAGCTCACGGTAACGCCAGATCCTTAACCCACTGGGCGAGGCCAGGGATCAAACCCGAATCCGAGCCTTGTCTGAGACCAACACCACAGCTCACAGCAACGCCAGATCCTTAACCCACTAGGCAAGGCCAGGGATCAAACCCGAATCCTCATCGATACTAGTTGGATTCGCTTCCGACGCACCACAACAGCAACCCCTGCTGTCTGGCTTTGCGGTGCATCTGGTCCTACCCCTCGACGGGGGCTCAGGCACGGGGCTCACCTGGCTAATGGATGTTTGCAAGTGGAAAAACCTTATACAAGCACTCGCCCGTCTTCCCTCTCTCGCCCTCTGCCGGTGGCTGCGAGGACATCCCCGGCCTGACTCGCCGAGGGTCAGACACCCAGGGGAGCTGAGCCCGCCCTGTGGCCCCAGCCAAGGCCATCCCAAACCAGCGATCCCAGACACACAAGTACGGCAGACTCACAGGTGACCGCAGGTGCGTGGTCGAGTCCACAGCCCAGGACCCAGGAGCTAAATTAACGCCTCCTGATTTGGGGTGACAGTAGACAACAGACACAACTTCCATCACCCTGATTTCCTTGGCTCAGGCCCTCGTCCTCCCAAACCTGCAGTGTTTTCTGTAATAACCAGGCGAGGCTGCGCTGCCAGAGCAAACATCCCCCACACAGCAGAGCCTCAAGGCGACAAGGCTTATTTTTGCACCTGCGCCAATGCAGCCTCACGGACGGGGCCCTGTTCGTGGGGGCTCTCAGGGGTGCAGAGCCATCGCCTTACGCTGCTATCATCTGAACACAGACAAGGCTTCAAAGGTGGAGAGTGTAAATTAAATGCTCCTGCCAAGATGTGACACCTATTTGCTCATTTTCTTTCTTTTTTTGCTTTTTAGGGCCACAGCCACAGCATATGGGAGTTCCCAGGCTATGGGTTGAATTGGAGATACAGCTACCAGCCTACACCGCAGCCACAGAACTTGGGATCCATGCCGCATCTGTGACCTACACCACAGCTCACAGCAACGCCGGATCCTTAACCCACTGAGTGAGGCCAGGGATCGAACCCACGTCCTCATGGATCCTAGGCAGGTTCGTTTCTGCTGGCCTGGGAACTCATAAAACAAAATAAAATTAACTTCACTGTATTAAAAATAATATAAAGTAAAATATAAAAATAATGTAAAATTCATAAAGAGTAAACCCTAATGTAAACTATGACTTGAGTCAATACTGTGGTATCAACCAGTGCTCACACTTGGAGCATGCCTACGCAGGATGTAAAGAATTAATAACGGGGCAACAGGGTGGGGACAACAGATGGGAGCTCCTTGACCTTTCTGCAAGTTTCTTTGTTCCACACACCTAAGACTTTTCTAAAAGCACGATCTGTTTATACTTCTGAAATTATTAGCGTTTACGTCTGCACTGGGACGGCTGGCACACCGGGTGTGTACTTTGCACAGCAGGGTTTCCCAGCCTGGCTACACGTTATAAACACTGGGGGTATCTTCTGCGTGGTCTTCCTCCCCCACATCCACTCAGTCAGAACCTTGTGGGTGGGGCCTGGGCACGTCAAGAGGTTCTGAACCCAGTTTTCCAGTGGGTGGGAGGTGTGGTTTTCCATACTGACCAAAAATGCCCTGAACACCAGCTGGCTGTCCTAGATTCAACAAGTTTGACCCTTTGGAGGAAGCAGCAGATTCCAAAGGTTAAGGGCACAGTTCTACGACACTGCCCGCCCCACCTCGACGCCAGTTGCAAGCCCAGGCTGTTAACCTGTGCTTCCGACTGACGGGCTGTAAATCAGAGGTTCCCATAACTTCCTTCCCCTTTAGATGTGATTTATTAAAACAGCTCACAAAGTCAGAGAAACATTTTACTTACCGTACCGGTTTATCCTAAGAGGCGACAACCCAGGAAGCGCCAGACGGAAGAGATGGAAGGCGCGTCCACACCCTCTCCAGGCACACGCTCTACTCAGGCCTCCAAGCCTTCACCGACCTAGAAGTGCTTCGAAGACTGTTTTAAGGAGGCTTCGTTACCTGCACAAGATTGATTGATTGTCAACAATTGGTTCAGCCCAGGCCCTCTCCCCTTCCCGGAAGCTGGGGGTGGGACTGAAAGTTCCAACCCTCCAATCCCTTGGCTGGTTCCCTTGGCAACTAGCCCCCATCCTTAAGTGAGGTCCACAGTCGCAAGAAACACCTTTACTGCTCTCACCACTGGGGAAATTCCCAGAATTTTAGGAGCCCTGTTCTAGAAGTGGGGACAAAGACCAAATATATGCTTTTTGTTTTAAATCACAACATCACAGCGTGTTTAAAAACCTCTTCAGAGTTCCTAGCCCTGGCACTGCAGACTGCCGTGGTTGGGATGGGTGAGATAGATGGGTGAGGGCAGGTTACACCCTCCTGCTCCGAAGTCGGATAACACGTGTTCAACCCTGACTCTAAGGAGCAGATTAACACTGGGCAGGTCCCTTCACGCCTCCAGTCTTCGCTGGCTCAACTGTAAAATGAGTATAAGAAGAGCATTTTCTCCCTTGTTGCTCTGGGGATAAAATAATTCATGCAAAGCACTAAGCACAGAGCAAAGATCCAATACATATTTGTGTTTAAGTAAACTTAGGGTTATAGGTGAGAACTGCATAGGTGAGAAGCTACACCTTGTTTAGAGACGGGGGAATTGAGGCTTAGACAGCGAAAGTTGCCCCTTGTCACAAACAGGTTAGTGGATGAAACAAAACAAGGACCTGGGTGAAACCATTAACAAGTTAGACGCTGATTTAGCATGACTGGAGCATTTAAAATACGCTGCAGGGGAAGACACACATCTTTGAAATACACAGGAAGCGACTGCAGTTTTGTGTTTCACCACTAGGTGGCAGCATCTCCCCACTTATGGTCAAAGTTGTCAGGAAACGGAAAACATTTTTCAGAGAATCTCCTACCTTTTCCCTTGGTTCCAGCAAAAATATCTAACGAAGGACTATATACACTGCAGGCCCTTAACATATAATTGAGTCGAAAAATAAGGTTCAGATCCATTGTATATGGAGACGTTTGCTCATCCTACTGTGTAGCATGGGGAACTACATCCAACATCCTATAATAAACCATAAGGGAAAAAGAACATGAAAAAGAAGGTACAGGTGTGTGTAACTGAAGCACTTTGCTGTACAGCAAAAATGAACACAACATTGTAAATAAACAATGTAAAATTTTTAAAACCTGTTCGTAATTTGGATGATGTTCAATTGATCATTTTTCTTTTATGTATTGTCTTAGGACCCCTAAAAAGCAAAACAAATAAAATTAAAAGTCTCCTTCTGTGCCTCAATCCCACTGCTGTCTCTGCCCAGAGGTAATCACTCTGGCCTTGGTTCCTGCGTATCGTTCTAGAAGTGTTTGTGTGTATACAGTTACCTATAAAAAGTAAACAAAAAACAAATTATCTATAGGTCTGCTTAACTGGTACCATATCACGTACACGGTTCTATGTCTTCCTTTCTTCACTTATACCTCAGAAATATTTTCTTTTTTTTTTTTTTTTTTGGTCTTTTTGCCTTTATGTGGAGCTGCACCTGCGGCATATGGAGGTTCCCAGGCTAGTGGTCTAACAGGAGCTGTAGCTGCCGGCCTTCGCCACAGCCACAGCAACGCGGGATCTGAGCCGCGTCTGCAACCTACACTACAGCTCATGGCAACACTGGATCCTTAACCCACTGAGCAAGGCCAGGGATCGAACCCGCAACCTCATGGTTCTTAGTCTGATTCGTTAACCACCGAGCCACGAAGGGAACTCCAGAAATATTTTCATAGTGGCAAATACAGTCCCAACTTCTTTTTATGCTGCAGAATATCCCATAGTCTAGGTGGTGCATATTTTATAGACCCATCCTGTCCCTTGGGGCTATTTGGTTAGTTGTGCTTTTTTCCTGCTACACTCACTGCAGCAGCAAGCACCTACACGCTTTCGCACACATGCATGTGTGTACCCGCAGGGAGGTTTCCAGAAAGATTGCTGGGTTGCTGGACACCAGCCAAGCAAGCCCAGTGCCCTAAGCAACAAAATGATCTGAAATTCAAGGTGGAAAAAAAAAGAGAGAAAGCTGTATTGTAAAATACAACTTCTGTTTTTGAATGCTACACACTGACACAGACAATGAATTGAAAGCGGCTTCTTTCTGAACTTTTTCTGCCTTTCCTGTGTGTGTCCCTGTTGTGCTGGCTTTCTAAGCATTGCTTGGAGCCATCTCCAGCCACAAGTTTCGGCTGCGGGGAAGGCACAGGTGCCGGATTTCTACCTACCTGCAGGGGACGCCCAAGGAACGCTTGCTGACTTCCTTTAATCGAGGCAGAAATTTTTAGCCTCGGACAGCTGCTGCTCAGACTATCACCTAAGACAATCTCCAAGCTTTTCTTCTTCAGACTAATGGGTTTTACATTAAATTCACAGACTCGGAGTTCCCCGTGGCTCAGCAAATTAAGGATCCGGCATTGTTACTGCTGTGGCATGGGTTCGATCCCTGGTCCCGGGAACTTCGCAGGCCGAGATTGTGGGGAAAAAAATCACAGAGGTGGAGTGAATTCCTCTGCAGCCTGTGGAAGTCTGTGGAAGTTAGCCAGCCATCTCAGTACTGCAGATGCCAAGCAGTAAAACAGCCAGGGCAATGCTGGGCCCAGGGTCTCCAGAGCTTGGGAGGCGGAGCTGGGAGGCGGAGCTGGGATGGAGAATTGGGACGCGCCCCCTCCCCCCCCACCCCGCGCAGGGGGAGGGGGTTCAGTCAGGTCTCCCATCCCCCATCCCTTCCCACAGAAATTTCAGACAGTGAATGAGTTTTCCATCCGTGGGGTTTACAAGAGACTGAAAAAAAAATCTTTTCATGGCGGATGGGGGATCTCTAAGCAGGGCCATGCCCAGTGTATGTGACTCCCAGAGCAGACAATGTTTTTAAACACCCTCCTCCTCCATACAACAATATTCCCCATAATAATTATATTCCTAGTTCCTTTCGGTTTGATACGATTGACAGGTAACAAGGATGACCTTTCAATGTGAAAGAGACTGAGTTCAGTAAAAGGTTTCATGCGAGAACCAAAATGTCCACTTTCCAAACAAAAATGTTCCACCTCGCAGGTCACAGTCTGCTTCACTGGTTTACATTCGAGACCCAAATTAAACTCCCAGGGGTCACATACAAGGACAGAATGCAAGGAGCCCACCTTCTAGTTTTTCATTTTCTCATCGCGGCTTACCGTGTGCGTGTTGACTCTAGTGCCTGGAGGCACAGATACAAAGCACCCCGAGGGCTTAGAGACACAAACGGAACCCAAAGAGTGCACCCAACAATTCCTAGCCATTAGGAACTTGCTGTCCAAACAAAAACGGTGGCCCAGCCTTGCGTGTGTGTGGACTGTGAAGCTAGGAGTTCCCTGAATTAACTTCTCTAGATATGTATCTTAAAAAATAGTAAGTAATAAAAATGTGCTGGTTTGAATTACATTTCGTTCAGACTCAGCAGTAACCAAAACAGAATTACGCAGGACCCAGCGAGGCCGCTCTCAGGTATCCAAGAAAACTGAAAACCTACGTCCATGCAAACACTTGTACAGAAATGTTCACAGCAGGAGTGCCGCTGTGGCTCAGCAGTGATCTGACGAGCATCCATGAGGATGCGGGTTCAATCCTTGGCCCCACTCAGTGGGTTAAAGCATCGGGCGCTGCTGTGGCTGAGGTGCAGGTGGGCAGCTGCAGCCATTAGGAACTTGCTGTCCAAACAAAAACGGATTCGCCCCCTAGCCCAGGAACTTCCATTTGCTGCAGGTGCGGCCCTAAAAAGCAAAAAAAGAAAACAAAACCAAAAAAAAAACCAAAATGTTCACAGCCGCACTGTTCATAGTCGTCAAAAAGTGGAAAGAACCCAATTGTTCATCAGCAGATGAACAGACAAACACAGTGTGGTCTGGCTCTACGCCGGGACAGTGCTCATAACTAAAAGGAAGTACTGACACTTGCTATCGCTGGGATGATCCCTGAGGACCCCACGGTCCCAGTCTTTGGGTGGCACTTTTTGGGGGGCAGCAAAAAGAAAATCAGAAAAAAAAAAAAAATTCAGAGACTAGATGGTGGAGAAGGACAACTCAAACTCACCTCCTCTCAAGAAAACACCAAAACCACAACTAACCGATCAACCGCCATAGACAAAATGGACTGGAAGCTACCAAGAAAGATATCCTACTCCAAGAGACAAAGCAGCAGTCGCCGCAATGAGTGGGCTGGAGGCGCACTTCTGAAATATAAGTAAATCCCATACCAGCCTCCTGGGCCGCCCGCGAACTTATTAGCAACATCAAGCCAGATCCCCAGGTGGCAGAGAGGCGGGTGGGTCGGAGTCTCTGGGGACGGCTGCACTTTGCAGAATGTCCTCAAAGTTGGTCCTGGAACATCTCCGCAGAACATTCAAGCAAAAGCAACCTGGAGGTCAGGGAGAGAACCCAAGCCACAGCAGTGAAAACGCCAGGCCTTTAAGCCACTGAGCTACTAGGGAACTCCCTGAGGGTTAGTCTTTTCTTTCTCATTTCAAAAGGGGTAAAGAGCCCGCAAACCCAGCGTCCCTCTTGTCAAAGTCCTTGAGATTTTCTTGCCATTCCCACCAGCCAGGGAGGAGAGGCTGTTTCTTAATGGGATAAAGATACAGTATAGAAATTCGGCATAGGTTCCTGTCGTGGCGCAGCGGAAATGAATCCGACTAGGATCCATGAGGTTACGGGTTCGATCCCTGGCCTTGCTCAGGGGGTTAAGGATCCGGCGTTGCCATGAGCTGTTGTGTAGGTTACAAACGCGCCTCGGATCCTGCATTGCTGTGGCTGTGGTGTAGGCCGGCAGCTACAGCTCCGATTAGACCCCTAGCCTGGGAACCTCCATATGCCGCGTGTGCAGCCCTAAAAAGACAAAAAAAAAGGAAATATGGTAAAGATCCGAGGGTTGAATACTTTTTCTGGAAGAATGAAACCTTCACTCTAGATGCCCGTTCATCCATTCAGACCTGTGCTGGGTGCTGGACTTAATGGTGAAGACAAACAGACTCGGCAGAGCTCGGCCCGGGAACTCTCACTTCCTCCCCCTCCTTATGAAGATCAGGTTCATTTAAGCATAATTTTTTTTTTGGCCTTGCCCACGGCATGTGGAAGGTCCCAGGCCAGGGATCAAACCTGCACCACAGCAGTGACAACGCCAGATTCTTAACCCGCTGAGCCACCAGTATAATTCAAATTATACTTGAATCGGGGAACTCCATATTCAAGTATAATCGACATACAGTAGGAGTTCCCGTCGTGGCTCAGTGGTTGACAAATCTGACTAGTATCCATGAGGAGGCGTGTTCCATCCCCCGGAATGCTCAGCGGGTTAAGGATCCGGCGTTGCGGTGAGCTGTGGTGTAGGTGGCAGATGCAGCTCGGATCCTGTGATGCTGAGACTGTGGTGTAGGCTGGCTGCTGCAATCCCATTTGACCCCTAGCCTGGGGACTTTCATATGCTGCGGGTGCGGCTGTAAAAAGATACAAAGAAAAAGAAAGAAAACCCCACACTGGCTGTCTTAATTTTTGCTTGAACGATACAGCACCAGCCGGGGCAGGCGAGCCGGGGCCCTCAAGAGGCCCCACTCCCCCCAGGCTTTGTGACAACAGGGCCGAGTCATAGAGGTTCCGTCTGTGCCTAAGAGAAGTTCCATCCCCTTCCTGGCGCCTTGGCCCCCGTGGGCAGAGACTCGCCCTAGCAGGGCTGATGGGGGAGGATGACGGAGTTTCTTGGAACCACTCAGACCGCCAGTTACTGTGGCCCCAAGAAAGCCTGTGGTGGCATCAGTGCGCTGCCCCCGGTGGCACCGGCCCCAGTGATCCAGGAGTGTTACCAGCCCTACTACCTGCCTGGGTACCGCTACCTCAACTCGTGGAGGCCCAGCCTCTTCTACAGGGTCTGCGACGCCCAGACCTGCCCGGACGAGGGGGCCACGCGCAGGAGCGCCCTGCGGCCGCCCACCATCCTGCCGGCCGTCCGCTCTGCGCTCTTCTGCCGATACAGCCCCCTCGACTGGGACCAGTTCAACCGGCTGCAGGTGCGAGGGGCCGAGGCCTCGAGGCTGTGGGCTGGCCGGTTGACGGGTGACTCCATGCGGCTCATGCAGGACAAGGACCAGCTGACGCGCCAGATGCAGGAGGGGACCTGCCGGAACCTGGGCCAGAGGCTGTCGGACATCGGCTTCTGGAAGTCGGAGCTGAGCTACGAGCTGGAGAGGCTTCTGAATGAGAATCACAGCCTGGACTCTATCAAGAGGCGGCTGGAATGCGCGGCCCAGGAGCTGAACTGTCCACTGCAGGTGGGCCTGGGGCGGGAGGGGGGCCTGGCGGCCACTGCAACGGTGCCCTGTGACGCAGCCTCCACGCTCCCCTTGCGTGAAGGGCACCTTGCACTCAATATCAGCTCTAATCAGTTTTAAGGTAAAACTTTATACATATGTGTATATACATATATACATCTATTGACTAAAATTTTACATATATGTTTTATATATTTTAGTCAATATGTGTGTGTGTACATATGTGTGTGTGTTTGCGTGTGTGTGATATCTAATGTCCCCCCTCCCACTCTCTCCTCACTCCCCCGGGCGGCCTGGCAAGCCCAGCTCTGCCCTCTGACAGCCACATGGGGGCTCAGGGGCCGGGAGATGGCTCCATTCTACCCACCTGTCTCCAATGCCAAGGCTACCATCTCAGTCCAGATGCCTTTCACTGGGCAAGGGTGACAGCCTCCAGACTTCTGCCCCAACCAACTCCCTTCCAGACAGCAGCCAGAGAGGTGACTGAAAATATAAAACTAGGGAGTTCCCTTGTGGCTCAGCGGGTTAATGACCGCTTAGTCTTCGTGAGGATGTGGGTTTGATCCTTGGCCTCGCTTAGTGGTGAGCTGTGGTGTAGGTCTCAGATGTGGCTTGGATCTAGTGTTGCTGTGGCTGTGGCCTAGACTAGCAACAGCAGATCTGATTCAATCCCTAGCCTGGGAACTGCCATATGCTACAGGTGCAGCTGTAAAAGAAAGATAAAAAATAAAATATTAAACTAGATCTCTGCACCTCCTCACTAAACGCCCCCCACTGCCTTTCCCTAGTTAACATCTGGTTTCCTTGGCATGGCCCCAGTCGCTTCCTGTCTGCTGCTGCTCCTACCCCAGGACCTTTGCACCTGCTCTTCTCTCTTCCCGATACATTTTTCTCATTCATATCTGCCACTTCTCATAATTCAGGTCTTGGTCTGTCACCTCCTGCAAGAAGTCCTGCCTGACTTCTCCTCCCTGCTGGTCACTCCCCACCCACCTACATCCCCCTTTTTTCTGACACCTCATCACAGTCAGAAACGACCGAGTTTCTTTCCACGTTCACTTGCGTGTGCTGTCCCTCTTCTGCCAGAAGTCCATAAGAGCAGGGGCTGTTTAGTTCACTGCAGTATCCCCAGTGCCTTGATCCCGTGGGATTCGTTGAGAAGGGCGGTCAGTTCTTGGGGACCCCCCAAGAAAGGGATTCTCCTCCATTCCGGGTTCCCAGATGCGTCTGCATCACGCTAGCAGGTGCCACGTTCCTTGCTTCCTCCTCACTCCCGCTGCCCTTTGGGACGTCACTGGCCAGTGGGTCATCACCATTCTTTCTCTGTCTGCTGCTGCTCCACTGAACAACCTCTTCTCCTGGCTTCTGCTCTCTTCACGTCCCTGTGATGGTTGCAAGGTTTATGGCCATGTGACAGGGTTGCCTGGGTCTCACTTGGCTCCGGCCACTTTCCAAAGCTCTGCCCCCATTTCGAGATCTCCAAAAAGGGGTTTTCATATACATCATAGGTGCCACTTTTGTTTTTTTTCTTTTTTGGCTGCCCCATGGCATATGGAGTTCCCAGGCCAGGGATCAGATTCAAGCTGCGGTTGTGACCCAAGCCACAGCTGTGGCAACGCCAGGTCCTTAATCCACTATGCCGGGCCCAGGATGGAACCTGGGTCCCAGGGCTCCCAAGATGCTGCCCATCCCGGTGGGCCACAGCAGGCATTCCTCATAGGTACTACTTACTGGCAGCATTCTAAACGCTTGACACTTGTCAAGTGAACTTAACCAGCACCACAAACTTGAGCTATGCACCAATTTTGCACCCATCTACCATCCTGGCAGCTCACAGCACCCACTGAGGGAGAAGGGGAGGCAGAAGCCCCCCCAAATGCACGGTGATGCAGCCACATGAAGCATCCAGATTTCCCAGGCGAAGGTGGATGTGAGTCGCTTCCACTTGGGGTCTCCATAGGGCTGCAGGAAGAAAACTCGATTTCCCATTGTTCCCCCACAGGTGGCCCTGGAGTGTCTGTACCAGCGAGAGAAAAGGATCGGGATCGATTTAGTCCATGACGACGTGGAGAAAAATCTTATCCGGGTAAAGGAGCCTCCTGGGTCTGGCTAGCCCCTGGAAGGAGGCGGGAAGGCCAGCTGGTCAGAGAGGTTTCTGAGCCACCTGCCGGTGCAGGAGCCTTGAGCATCAGCCCAAAGTCAGGGCTCTGAAAGAGTGGGCGGTGTCATTTGACTCTGTCTTTCCCTCTCCAAAATGGGCTTCCTAATAGTAAGACTCCAAAATAATAACAATAATAATGGCCTGGGCTTATTAAGCACCTATTATATGCCACACACAGTACACCTCATATGTATTACTTAATTGAATGATAAAATATTCTATAAATGAACACTTGGCACATAGTAGGTGCCGCACTGCCTTTTCACTTGGAAGTATATAAAAAGAAAAAACAGGGCAAAGAAGGGAAAGCTTCCACAATCAGCCCAGAGTCGCCTGGCCCGGGGATCATGCGGGTTGAGGCAGGAAATGGACCTCACCCTGACATTTCGCTTTGTGGGGTAGAGGGTGGGAGGTGACAGGTGAAGCGCGGGGCGATGACCCGAGACATCGGATGCTGTGAGCTTCTAAGGGGCACCGCTCTTTCTGACCGCCATTTCTCATTGCAGGAAGTGGATTTGCTAAAATGTTGCCAAGAGCAGATGAGAAAACTAGCTCAGAGGATTGATCTCCAGATGCGGTAAGAGCTGCTTCCTCTCCCTCTTCTTGGAATTTGTTTTGTGTCTTCTGGGGGGCAAGGCAGAGCGGTCCCACATGTCCAGGTGGTCCTTCTGATCAGTGGTGTGCAGCTATGTGCTTAACAACCAGCTCTCCTGGAGAACGCCAAAACCCTGATGTGCTGCATTTGCCGATTTCAGTGGTGTCGGTGGTCCCACCGTGGCTGATCACCAGTATGAGGCCACTGAGACGGGCACAGCCGATTTTCCTGAGTCAGCACAGCATCGGGGGTTCTTGTTTGCAGTAAGGACCTCGGCCTCACTGAGGCTCCTCTTAGCCCGTGGCGTCCCCATGTGAGTTCTGGACTTTGGGACAGAGCAAAGAGTGAGTGGCTTGGGGCATCAAGGCGAGATGCCTGGGCACCTCCGGGGGAGCCGGTAGACGCTTTGAGCCACCATCCCTTGGAGTCTTCAAAGCAATCGGCTTTTTGTTCTTGGGAGATCATGACCGGCCAGGAGCCTCCCCCATAATTAAAGGGAGGCTTGCATTTTACAGGGCTTGGGACCCGTAGCCAAGCCCCTTGGTACGCAGCTCCCCCCGAGGCAGCAGCCTTCCCGCCCGGGCACTTGCTTTTAACTCGTGCAGGCAGGCTGTGCTGGTGGTTTTCCCTTTTCGTTTGCTCAGCTATAGATAACATTGCCAGGGCTGCCCCGTCCTGCTGTGCGGGGCACTTAGGATGCTGAGGGGTCAGGAAGCTTGCAAATAATCTCAGGGCGGCGGTGGGGGCGGGGGGGCTCGGTGCCCTGGTTTGTTGTACCCTAGAAACACCAGTCATTTCCACCACACACACACACACACACACACACACACACACACACACACACACACCACGGGCCCCTCAACTCCACTGAGGCAGTCAGAATGGGTGGCGGGAAGAGGAGAGAATTGTCCAGGATAAAAGAGCATCCAGGGCGGTGATGAAAAGCTACCTGCAGATCGAAGGTCATTGTCAGGGGCAGACAAGTTGGGAAGACCCAGGGGGACATCAGAGGTGGAGACAGGCTGGGACCTGAGACCTTGCCCCTGGACAAACACCTCCCCCAGCACCAAAACCCAAAGAAACAATAAGGGACTAACAATGACCCTGGGCATGCCCAGTTGGGGCAAATTATGAACAAGCTACAAAAAGATCCAAAACCCAGTTGCCACTTCTGAGGAGCCGGGAGCAAATGCAGGGACTGTGCCTGCCCCCCGCACACAGCACCATCAAGGGGGTGGGCAGGCCACCTAGGCCACCCCTCTGGCTGGACCTGTAGACACACCCCACCCACGCCCCCTGTAAAGAACCCTCCCTGCTCAGGGAGCGAGCATAGGAAACTGTTACTTCTTTTTGCTGCCTCCTCCTGCGGCAGGAGCCCCACAAAAAGCTTTGCCTGCATTTCTTGTCTGGCCTCCTATCAATTTCTAATGATTAAGGAGGCCAAGAACCCCGGTCGGTAGCAGAGACAAGTGGAAATGAGGTGTAAATAGAGCAGTGACTGTGGTGACAGCTGCATAGGTGAAAGGAGGGTTGAATCTCATTATCTGTGTGCCTCTGTCCTGATTTCTGACAATTCAATCTACTGTTTGGACTCTATTTGCCCAATATTAGTCTGTAAATTAATTCACTTAAAAAAAAAAACAAAAAACCTTGGAGTTCCCATTGTGGCTCAGTGGGTTATGAACCCGACTAATATCCATGAAGATGCAGGTTCGATCCCTGGCCTCATGCAGTGGGTTAAGGATCCGGTATTGATGTGAGCTGTGGTGTAGATTACAGATGTGGCTCAGATCCCATGTGGCTGTGGCTGTGACATAGGCCTCCGCTGCAGCTCTGATTGGACCCTTACCCTGGGAACTTTCATATGCCACAGGTGCAGCCCTAAAAAGAAAAATAGAAAGGAAGGAGGGAAGGAAGGAGGGAAGGAAGGAAGGAAGGAGGGAGTAGGGAGCAGAGTTCAGGCTTTTCCCGGTGGGCTGACAGCAGGGCAAGTCTGGGCACTGGCCAGGCTCTCCGTCCAGGGGATACAGGGGCTGCCACCTCCTTCCCTGGGCTCCATTAGCAGAGGCCAGGAGGCTGGACAGGCTGACCTGGGATTCTGGGGCCCCTGGCCTCCCCGTGACGCTCTGGCACGTTTCTCTTCTACATCCTGGTCTTATCTTCACACTCTGGCTCCTTAGGCAGGACCGGGCCCCAGCTCTCCCCAGCTCTGCCAATTCCAAAGTCCTCAAGGGTCTCAGGATGGCTCTTCCTGCCCCAGCAGGACCCCTGTGCATCTTGATGAGTGGGGGTCTGTCACCAGGATTGAATTTCCTTGCTCCTGTTCTGCTTGAAATCCCTCACTAGCTTTCAGTTTCCATAGCAGAAAAAGAAGTGGCGGACAGACAGACAGACAGACGGGGAGAGGTAGAGACACACACTGAGGTCCCAAGACAGAGAGACAGCAAGAAGAGGCAGAAAGAGGTAAAGAAGAGAGCACGGTCCAGCAACCCCGCTCCTGGGCATTTATCCAGACAAAGCTACAGTTCATAAAGACACACGCACCCCTGTGTTCACCGCAGCACTAGTCACAACAGCCGAGTCAGAGAGACAACCTAAATCTCCTTACTCAGCCTTAAAGAAATGAAATAATGGCAGTTCCCATTGTGGCGCAGCGGAAATGAATCTGACTAGTGTCCATGAAGATATGGGTTCAATCCCTGGCCTCGCTCAGTGGGTTGGGGATCTGGCGTTGCTGTGAGCTGTGGTGTAGGTCACAGATGCAGCTCGGATTCTGTGTTTCTGTGGCTGTGCTATAGGCGGGCAGCTGCAGCTCCAATTCAGTCCCTAGCCTGGGAACCCCCATATGCCGTGGGTGCGGCCCTAAAAAGAACAAAAACAAAAAATACAAACCCAAATGAAGTAATGCCATTTGCAGCAACATGGAAGCAATTAGAGATTCTCATACTAAGTGAAGTAAGTCAGAAAGAGAAAGACAAATATATGATATCACTTATATGTGGAATCTAAAATGTGGCACCAATGAACCTATTTACAAAAGAGAAACAGACCCAGACTATGAAGAGCGGACTGTGGTTGCCGAGGGGGAGGGAGAAGGATGGGCGGGGAGTTTGGGGTTAGTAGGTGCAAACTATTCAATTTATAATAGATAAGCAATGAGGGGCTACTGTACAGCACAGGGAACTATATCCAGTCTCTTAGGATAGATCATGATGGAAGATAATATAAGAAAAACACTGTATATGTATGCACGACTGGGTCACTGCTGTACAGCAGAAATTGGCACTGCATTGGAAATCAACTATACTTCAATAAAATAAATAAACCTGTTAAAATAAACATGTCAGAGAAAAAAAGAAGAAAGAGGGACAGGGAGACAGACAGACACAGAGAGAGGAAGGGAGAGAAGAGGCAGGAGAGGAAAGAGAGACACCAACGCGCGACGAGTACCCATCAATTCGGTTGTATCTAGACCTCAACCTACTCCAAGTCAGTCCCTTCCCTGTTCTCTTTCCACTCGTCCAAGACTTCAAGGCAAAAGTCCCAATTTTGATACATCTTTAACACTAATTTCCTTTTTTTCAACCAGTAGAGACACAGAAAAAAAAAATACAGGCTTAGAATCTTCTGGAGACAACAGATTCTAGCAAGGATTCTGTTAACGTTTACTTTGTATTTATGTTTGAGGTGACCTATGAGTGGTGAGGGTTACTGGTTTTCTTTTAAAGACCATGATGTAGATTTTCCTTTTAAAATACATTTTTGTATGTGTGTATTTATGATTGAAAAAAGAAAAGTAGCGAGTAAATAACAGTACAAGTACTCTAGGAATGCGGCAAGAATCATGAAAGCAGTTCTCCAGCGGCTGCAGTCTAGCAAGCAGTGGCCTTTAAGCTTCTCAGCCAAGATACCTGCCCTGCAGGCTCAAGTCCCAGGAAGCCGCCTTGCTCTCTTCAGACTTGGCCTAGTGCCTGACTCCGCCCAATTCTTAAATCCACCCAATCCCTGCCCTGGCCCAGTCCATAACTCTGCCCAGTTCCTGCATCCACCCAACCCCTGCCTCTGCCCAGTCCATGACTCTGCCCACTCCTTGACCTCACCGGTCCCTGATTCTGCCAGCCTTTGAGCTGCTAATGGGCTGCTACGCACCTGGATGTCTCTAGCTTGCCTGCTTTTGCATGTTTGGTAGCCTCAGCTTGGAATTCTCATCCCCCAACCCACCTTTGTCCTTAATATCTACTCCTATTGTTATGAAAACCAGCTTAGACACCTCCTGGGGGAACCTCCCCTGACCACCGCTCCCTCTGAATGAATGGCTTTCTCCTGTTACTGTGTATCCTTTTCAAACCTGCACTCTGGCCCTTACCACTCCACTATTTTTACTGCATCTGTTTACACAAATGCAGGAACCACTTGAAGGTAGTGACAGGGTCTCATTCACATTTCTTCCCTCTGAGCCCCGCATAGGATGGGACACAGTGATTTGCAAACTGATTTAAACTGAAACCAGGCTTTGTCCGAAGTGTGAATTCATTACTTCTCTATTAAGTCAGCAAACTAAGGCTGGAGGGCCACATCTGGCCCACCACCTGCTTTTGTAAATAAAGTTTTCTTGGAACACAGCAGAGACAGCATTATCTACGACTGCTTTCCTAAGTAGCTGAGTAGTTACAGCAGAGACCATGTGACCCGCAAAGCCTGAATACTTAAGAGTCAATGTTTGCCCACCCCTGTCCTAAGTGACAACAAATCTGCTTGGACTGGGGGGAGGGCAGGGGAGTGGGGGGAGGCCCTGCATACGTGCTGGGGCATCAAGGTGGCAAGAGGGCTGGAAGCCCCTAGGGGTGGAGGGAACACCCTCCTGAGGGTCCGGAGACTTGGATTCCAGCAGTGGCTCTGCACTGACTTTCCGCAGGGACCTTAGGTGAGGGACTCTGTGCTTCAGGTGCTCAATCCAGGGACACGTCCTTGCCCCCGCAGGGATAACCGAGATGCTCAGCACGCCCTGGAGAGGGACCTTGAGGACAAAAACTCAGCCGAGTTCATTGATGAGAAGTGCCTTAACCTACGGAACACGTCAGACTGCATCAGCTTCTTCCACGGAGTGGAGAAAATTGATGGCACGTAAGTACTGGGCGCTCGGTCCCCACCTGGCCGGCTGGGAGCAGGGGCTTCTGGCTGTGCTCTTGCCAAGGAACCTTAGAGGGGCGTTGTGCACCAGTCAACTGTGAGGCCGTGTGGCTAAATGGGGATCCCTGGTCCCAAGCCATAGAACTGGATTCCGGATGACTTACGATGGAATTTACTGGAAGCTTGTCAGGGGGAGGCTGGAGGGGGAGGTCCTCGCAGCCTGCGTGAGCCACGGAGAGCTCACTGGCTTTGATTTTGGGGCACCATTGTCTTTCCACCCTTGCCCCGCTTTGCCCAAGATCCAAATTTCAGCGAGAGCATGAGTGGTGGGTACGGCGGCTGCTGCCGCCGGCGGACCTGGTCTGGCAAGTCCGCCAAACAAAGTCCAAAGCTACATGGCTGCCACCTGGAGGAGGAGGAATTCCAGGTTGGGACGTCCACCCCAGCCGGACTTGGTAACAGGCCTCCTGGCTTCCAGTCTGGGCTCCACATTAACTCCTGGGACCCAGGACTTAACCTCTCTGGCCCCAGGTTCCTCACCTCTCCCTCTAGAATAAAAACAGCGACTCTCAAAGTTGCTGAGAGCATGAGAAGATAGGCGTATGAAGCGCTGAGCACAGAGCCTCATGTCGGGGAATAGCAAAGGCTAGTTTTGATCCAGTGCTTGCTGTGACCTCATTTTCTCATCACAACAGCTATGAGGGCAGTGCCTTTTGTCTGCCTGGTGTGGCTGTGGGCACGTCCCACCATCACAGAATTTTATGCAGAACTAAGCCTTTCCCCATCGGCAGCCTGAGATCTGGGCTAACGGCTACAGAGAGATGCTCTGGGTACACACAGTGGGTGGGGTCTATCTTGGTCCCTTAAAAAAGAAAAATCTCTAGGAGTTCCCATCGTGGCTCAGTGGAAACAAATCTGACTAAGCCATGAGGCTGCAGGTTCGATCCCTGGCCTCGCTCAGTGGGTTAAGGATCTGGTGTTGCCATGAGCTGTGGTGCAGGTTGCAGACTCAGCTCAGGTCCCACGCTGATGTGGTGTAGACCGGCAGCTATGGCTTCGATTTGACCCCTAGCTTGGGAACCTCCATATGTCATGAGTGCGGCTCTAAAAAAGACAAAAACAAAACCAAACCAAAAAAAACCTCTAGTGCATTAAATTATCTTTGGCACATAGTAGGTGTGTAACAAGTGTTGAATAAATGAATGAATGAAGGGGCGAGAAGGCAGGGAAGAAGTTTCTTGCCATTTCCTTGGCCCAAGCCAGGGAGACCTTCTGGATCTTAGTAAATACGCAGGTGTCAAGAGGACCCTTTGGGGTTTCCTGCAGTGACAACTCCTGGGGACACTTCTCCTCTTCCAGACAAGGCTGACACCCCCAGGATGCCGACAAAGTGAACAGGCCTTCAGAGGGCCCTGTCCCCTCAGCCACAGGTGCCCATTTGGACAGGAGTCTGGCGGGTTCCCTCCCCAAACAGATGCCTCCCTAAGCTAGGCGGCCAGGCCAGCTGTGGGGGTCCCACTTTCCAGGCCCAGGAGGAGCCTGCTCTTTAAAGGCCCGCATCCAGCGACTCCAGCTGGAAAGCCAGGGCTGCCATTTGTGGTGACTCATTGCTCCCCAGATGTGCTAGCCCAGGGCTCGGTATTTGGGGTCTTCTTAAAGCCGGGCCAGGTCCAGGCAGGTGAAAGGGCGTTTGGAGACTGTGCATTTTGGGATCTCTGTTCCCCCAAGTCCTCACTGCCATGGATTAACCGCTGATGATGAGGACGACAATGACAGCTGAGGCCTTTCGCCTGCTGTTTGCTAGAGGCCGGGCACTGTGCTGAGCCCGACCACAGCATCTCGTGAATAACGAACATGCCCCATGAGCTGACTCTTGACATTTAGTCAGTCAGCAATGCCAGGGGTAGGCACCACTTTTATCCCCAATTTACAGTGAGGAGACTAAAACTCAGAGAGGTTTGGTGATTGGTCCAAGATCACACAGCAAGTGGTGGAGCTGCCCTCCTGAGCCCACACTGGACGCTGGGGCTATGTTTTAACACAGCACCTTTCTGCCTCCCCGGCAAAGCCTGCTGTGTCCTCTGTTTTTCGAGGACATGGGCTCCAGAAAGCACGACCCCCCTGCTGAGACACGCCACCTGCCAGGAGACAGGCTGCCTCAGCAAATTCCCCCCAGGCAGAGTGTGATTAAATGGGTTATTTTCCCTAGGGAGCTCAGCTGTCTGCTCCAGGGGAGGGCTTAGCGGCTGCTGCCTGTGACATTGACAGTGTCCCAACTGAGCAGCAGGAGGCACCCTCAGAGTACATCTACAGGTCACCCTCTGCTGTCCTTGGTGCCTCCCCCTTCTTTGATCAACAGTGAATAGCTGTGTGACCTTAGAAAAGACGCTTCACCCCTCTGAACCTAAGGCCTTGGCTGGATGAAAGCTCTAGATCAGACTCAGTGCCCTCTCCCACCTCCAGAAGCCTGAGACCTTTCTGGAAGCTTGATTTCAACTCCTGCCAGAGCCAGACCAAACCGCCGTATTTTGTACGTTTTAAAAAGTATTTCTATTCACCATGCACTCCAAGTATGCTTTAAAATGTCTTAAAAGAGACTTCTATTTCAGATCATTGAATCTCTTTTTCTCCTCCTGCCTGGGAAGAAAAATCGGCTTTATTTTAAGAACTGAGGCTTCCTGGCTAGAAAAGACCTTGAAAAGTTATCTAATCTGGTTTACCCCGGGGACTGCAGCCAGCTCAGAGAAACCTATGTCTCTGTTTCTCAAAGACATCCCAGAGGAGAAAAGCTCCTCTACAATAATAGTTGGTTGCTTTTTGCATGGATTTACATACTCGACCAGGAAGAATTTTCTGTTGCCAAAACGGAATCCCTTATAGGTCACCACCTCCAGGAAGCCTTCTGAGTCTGCCCTTTTCTCAGTCTGCCCTTACTGATGTAGCCTGAGCGCCACTGGTCCTCCCAGATCCATCCTCCAGCTGCCCTGCTGAGAGTCAGAGGAGTCTGCCCTCTGCCGCTGCCTTTCTTGGCTCTTTGCCATCTAGATCCCAGTTGGGTTCAGCCAACAGAAGGGTCACCAGCGGGTGGAGGAGGAGAAAGACGGGGATTCGTTCTCCACAGCTCCTCCTCTGCTGCCAGCGCCCTCTCTTGTCCTTTTGCAGCTGGGGTGGTGACAACTTTGTGCATCTGCTAATCCATGAGCACCTCAGTGCTCTCGGAGCATAAGTTCCACTTATTTCCTTTTACGACCCTGACCGCCACAGAATGACCCACTCCGTTTGTCTCACCTCCATCCCCCTGCTTGCAAGTTCCTTCAGAGAAGGCAACGCCACGTGTGAACACCTTCTTTGCTTCTTTTCTCTCTCCCTCCCCTGGGAATATATCCCCATGAGTTCAGGGCTCTGTTCCCCAGCGCCCAGAACAAGGCTTGGCACATAGTAGGTGTCCAAGGAACATTCATTGAATGAATAAATGAGTGTCAGTAGCATGGCCGCAGGCTCAGCCCTGAACTGCAGGAGCCCTACAGCCAGCGCCGCGCCGATGCCCGCTCCTTGGCCCATCTCCATGTTTTCAGTAGCGGAGGGGGTTTGGAGGACAGCACTCTTCTGTCAAATCTCCCCTCGCCTGTAATTCACCAAGTGCCCATTTGGGAAGTCGGCTGCTCTTGCTCCGCCTTAAGAAGAGAAGTTTGCCTTGACTCTCAGCTGGGGGCAGCTGTGCCTCCTCCCCCAAGGGACATTTGGTAATGGCTAGAGACTTTGTCTTTTACCCCGCTGCACCTGTGGCATACAGAAGTTCCCAGGCTAGGGCTGAATCAGAGCTGCAGCTGCCGGCCTATACCACAGCCACAGAAATGCCAGATCCAAGCCACGGCTGTAACCTACACCACAGCTTGCAGCTATGCCAGATTCTTAACCCACTGAGCGAGGTCAGGGGTTGAACCCACATTCTCACGAACACTATATTGGGTTCTTAACCCACTAAGCCACAACAGGGACTCCTCTAGACATTTTTGATTGTCACACTGGAGAAATGTTGCTACTGGCATCTAGTGGTCAGAGGCCAAGGATGCTTCTGGACATCTTGCAGCGCACAGGACAGCCCCCCGCTCCCCTCCCAGCAACAGAGGATTATCCAAACCCAAATGTCAAAAGTGTCAAGGTTGGGCAGCTCCGGATTCGGAGATCCCCAAGCCTGCCACAATCCTCGGACTCCTCGCCTGGTTAATGCGCTCTGGTGCCCCTTGCAGCATCTCGGTGCCGGAGACGTGGGCCAAGTTCAGTAACGACAACATCAGGCACTCGCAGAACATGCGGGCCAACTCCATCCGGCTACAGGAGGAGGCCCAGAACCTCTTCGATGTCTTGTCGGATCAGATGTGGAAACAGTTTACCAACACTAATCTGGCCTTCAACGCCCGCATCGCCGAGGTGACGGACATAAAGAATAAGCTGCAGACGCAGCTGGCTAAGGTAAGCGGGACGCACGAGATGACTGTGGTCCCTGCTGCCAGGCCCTCGCCTCCAGCCTGTGGGGTGCCACAGATTCCAGCCAACCCGCCCGCCTGCCCTGCTGCTCCTGGAATGGCCCCACCGTCCCACCGTCTCTGAGCCTGTCCTCCCCCAAAGGGGGCCGAGGCGCCAAGACGCGCGCACCTTGGGGAAAATCTTCCTTGTTCACTGGGTGGTGGAGCTTGGAGCTGGGAACTCTGGCTGTCACAGCAGCACCCAGAGAGGCTTCTCCTGGTCCCCAGGGCTCTTTGCTCCAGCTGAGGGCCACGTGGCTGAGCGTGACCAGCGAGGGTGGGTGTTGATATCTGAGCCCCAGGAATTGGGTCTGAGCGCATCTTCTCCGCCCACACCAGCATCTCCGGAAATGTAACCTCTTGACCTTCAAAGGCTTCAAGGGCATCAGGACCACCCGTGGAGGGGTGGGCTGCTTTCTGAATGTGTCAGGCCGTTTTCCACATCTGGGGGAGTCCTCTTAGCCTGGAATTTATCCTCCCTGCTCAATTTAGAGCACCTACTGGGTACCAGATGCTGTGCTAGGGACTGGAATGAAAAGAGCTTCACAAAGCATCGCCCAGTCCTTGTCCTCCAAAGATTTATATTCTGGCTGGGGAGCAGCGGTGGCTGCAAGATTTACCCAGGAAGGACTTCGGATGACAAGCTGGTTAGAAGGGGGTGGGGATGCAGGGGACTTGCCTTGAACCTGAACTTGCCAAACAGTATCCCTTTTTATTGTACACGTATTTGGGGAGGTTTAGAGAGCTGCAGGCAGGGTTTAATGGAAATTACACGGGCCAAGGAGCGAATCCGAGCCGCGGTTTTGACCTCTGCCACAGCGGCTGCAACATCAGATCCTTAACCCACTGGGTCAGGCCGGGGATTGAACCTGTGCCTCAGTATCAACCTAAGCCATTGCCATCGGTATCTTAACCCGCTGGGCCACCTTGGAAACTCCCGAACGCTTTCTTTTTAAACAAATATATTCAGTTTTTTTTGTCTTTAAGCCAGTTGATTTGAAAAGGTTGGTAACCGTGTTACACGTGCCGTGGGAGAGTCCGGCCGAAAGGGTCAGGATGGTCACAAAAGCCCGACTCTTGGAGGACAGCAGAGGGGACCCGCGCGCCTCAAATGTGACTGCGTGTGCGGCCACCACCCATGCTGACGGGGACTGCACTGCAACGCGGGTTCCCACTGAATGGGTCTGGGGTGGGGCCCGAGAATCCGCATTTGGAACAGCCTGCGGGGTGGGCGAGCCCGCTGCCGGTGCGAAGCAGGCCGAGCGTAGGACGATGAGCGAGCTGGCTTCGACCAGGACGCTGTCTCCTCTCCTCTCCCTCCTGCTCTGCTCCTGTCTCCGTCTTCCAGATTCAAAATAGTGGGGGAACCGAATCCTTCCAAAAGGCAAGGCACAGTCATCCAGTTCTAATCAGATTTTCTCTAATCGTGTATTGCTTCCAAGCTGCCGAGCCAAGACTGGTCGTTTCCCCCCTCGAGGGTTCAGGCCGGCTCACTCCAGCCCAGATCGGGTCCGATTTGCGCAGACACTGATGCTCCCCGGGGTCTCTGCCGCTCCTCAGCAACGCGCGCCCTTGAATCAACACCTCGTCCTCCGCTCTTGGTTCTGAATGTGCTCGGAGCAGATGTCAGGCGCTGGGGTAGCGGGATGAGCTGGAAGCACAGCCTCCACCGGGCTGTCAGAAAGGAGTCCCATCTCTGCTTCCTCTCAACAGCTCTTACCCACGTGCTGCAGGCTTTTTTAAATTTTATTCTTATTAGAGTTGATTTACAGCCTTATGTCAATTTCTGCTGTACAGCGTAATGACCCAGGCATACCTATATACATTATTTTTCTCATATTATCTGCCATCATGTTCTAACCCAAGTGACTGGATAGAGTCCCCTGTGCTGTACAGCAGGACCCCATTGCTTATCAATTCTGACTGTAATAGTTTGCATCCACCAACCCCAAACTCCCCGTCCATCCCACTCCCTCCTCCTCCCCCCTTGGCAACCACAGGTCTGTTCTCTATGTCCATGAGCCTGTTTCTGTTCTGTATTTTTTTATTTTATTTTTTTCATATTAACAATGAATTTTATTTCAGTTATAGGTGTACAAAGATCATAAGTCAATACAATAGATTTTGTGTCCCAAACCCACAGTGCATCCCCCCACCCCCCAGACTGTCTTATTTGAAAAACCAAGGTTTTCCAAAATCTGTGAGTCATTGTCTGTTCTTCAAAGAAGTTCATTGTGTCTCTTTAGTTTCC